>LPNX010920168.1:725820-910990 GCA_001517045.1 Pseudotsuga menziesii | reverse complement strand
CAGCCCGTTCTCGGGGGAAAATGATGAGGTAGACCTAAAGTTTGATATGTTCTTGTTCAACTGTCCAGGCGAGGAAGACGACAATGCATATTTGGGGTAAGATGCAAGTTAAACCCGCCAAGGCCTTAACAATATGCACAGTAATTAGCCCATCTCTCCATTCGTGTCTTTATAATTCTCTGCGTCTCTTCTACCTATACATAATGGACTTAAATTGTCTCAGTATTAACGTTCATGTTACTACAGGTTCAGGTGATTGTTCTGCATGCTAATATGAGCTGCCAAGACTGTCGTGACAGAGTCTCCAAAGTACTCTCCAAAATTGGAAAGTATGTTTCTTCATCATATTCTGCACATCACTTCATTTGGGCAAATGGCAATGAACATTATTTGGTGTTTTCATGATCATTCATACACTAGATATACTAGTTTAGATAAAAGGATAAACTAGAAATCCCATCCACAAGAAAATAAAAACTTGGTTTTTATTCTATGCTTCTCAATGAATAAAAAGGATAAACTAGAGATCCCATCCACAAGAAATAACATAAATAAGAAAAAGAAAAAAACTTGGTTTTTTTTCCATTATCCATGAATTTATTTGCAAAAACCTGGTTTTTATTCCATTCTCCATGAATTTATTTGCAAATAAGTAGTGCTCAGTTTGTTTTCCATTGATGGGTAGCTTTGCTGGACTATGTGATAGACGTGATGCAGAAGAAGGTAACAGTTAGAGGGCGTGTGGATCCCAAGAAGAGGATGCAACGAATTAGATTACTAGCCAACGACAAGAAGATAAATACCATCCATCTATTTGAGGGGCTGGGAGGTGAAGTATACTCTAATAATGATTATAGAGAGCGGCATGAACCCAGCAGCAGCTGGAAATTGCTGAAATCAAGGGATTGTAATCGCATGATCAAATGGGATTGTTGTTTGCGTTGCGCTTTGTCTTAGAAGGCGTATGATCAAATGACAATTATCAGTTGGAATCCGGTATGTTCAAATGACGATTATCTGTACAGTTTCATAGCTGCACGACAATTAATCTAGAAATATGATTTAGAATTTGTTGAAAGGAGCAGTATAACCGTTAACCAAAACGCCTCCATCTGGGGGAATCCTGCAGAGTGTTCAAATGGCAATTTAGACAGCCAAAAATGCCAATTTCGACTACCTGCCCCATTTTAAAATTGGTCATTTAGTTTATGACATATTGCTGAAATTGCGAAATTCTGGAAATAACAGTTTCCAGTTTCTATAAAAAATTCTCAAGAAAAGCGGGTATGATACTTTGACCGAGTGCTACCTGCAATCTGTGGAGAAAAGAGTGCATTTCGGTAAAGATCTGAGATCGCTTCCTGTTCTTGTGCGATTTGTGGAGATGAGGGAGTCCACATCTAAATGGAAGGCTATACTGAAGCAATAAACATATAACAAAGAAAGCAGAAAGCATGCCAACAAACAGCCTTTGGCCTTAGAAGGGCACGTTGCACATGCTATGGCACCAAGAGGGAGGAAGATTTCAATGAAAAGGGCACGTAAAGAACACGTTGCAGATGTTGTGGTAGGAGGAGGGAAAAAGATTACAAGGGCACGTTGCAGTACATACAAAAATAAAACAAACACAAACATTAAATTTTTGAAACTAATGTTGAGCGGACAACATCAATTCATGTAGCATTCTTTAGTTTCAAAAAGAAGTAGTACACAATCTTGATATTAACCTAAGTTTTTAAACCGAAAATGGTGCTCTTCCTCCTCGAGATGAGGCCAAATAAGAGAAAAAAGTCCCTGATTGGTTGAGAAAAACTGCAATATATATTGATTGGTAATAAAAACGGTTGTTCATATCATCTCATAAATGAAATAGAAATTGATTGGTAACAAAAACAGTGGTTCTTCCTATGTCATAACTAACTTAGGTTAAATCTAAAATAAGTAATTTTGAATTGTTTCGGTTGGCGTGCAAAGTAATGCAAACAACGGCACGCCGATTACAAGAGTCCCTGCTAGCCCGGCAGGGAGACTAATAAGATATATTTTGCATCGTGATTCTTAATTCTATAGGATAAATTATGTTAAAATACACATAGACACACAAGGGAATTATATGTCTTAATACAAGCTTGAATAAAATAGATTAAAAGTATATTGGGATAAATCTCGACACAAAGTTCATAAAATATGTTTTAGGTACAATACCAGGTAACCTATCTTCGGATGCAACTATGCAAGCTTGAATAAAGTAGATTACAAATATATCGGGATAAACCTTGGCACAAAGTTCGTAAACAATATTTTTATATATTTTATGTGCAATACCAGGTAACCTATTTTCGGATGCAACTATGCGATAAACTTGTCTTGAGTTCGGTCTATAATTAAGAGAAACAATTTAATCCATTGGAGTAAACTATATATTAATAAGTAGTCTATATATAATAATTTTAGAATGTAAAAATATTGTAAACTATACATTTGTCAACATATTCAATAAGAAATGATAAAAATAACAATTTCGTGTACAAAATGATAGGTTTTACACTTAAATAACATCCATGTAATTATGGGCAAAATTCAAGTAGAGTGAAAATTCACTTTTTGGAATACTAAATTGTTAATAGAATTTGCTTTGCTGTAATTAAGTATAATAATTAAATAATATATATTTTGATAATAAATTAGACTATATATATATATATATTTTTAATGTGGTTCACGCGTCGGCTTGACTGACGGGCTACATCCATGGAATAATTTCTGGTGGACCCACCCAAAGGGGCCTCACACCCGCGGCCTCTGCGTGCCTAACCCCAAGAGAGTCGATGAGAATGGATCCCGCGACCTCACATGCTGGGAGGCCTAACTACGAGTACTCGACCGATTGAGCTAACTCTTGGGGCTACTAAATTAGACTATATATTTTATAAAAAATTTGCTTTGTTGTAATTAAGTATAATACTTAAATAGTATATATTTTGATAATAAATTAGATTATATATATTTTATAAAAATTAGATTGACATATAACAAAGTATATGATAATAAAATGATTTGATGTATGTATATATTTTCACATAGATAAAATAAAAAGTTTATTTTTATTATAAAATATACTTATTTTATTATTATTTAAGTTTTAATGTTTTTTTTAACATAAATATTATGGACCAAGTATTTGATTTTTTTCTACAGAAAAAAATAAAAAATTATAACTTTATTTCAAAAAACAAAATTACATTTTTCATATGATCCATTATCATTTTCTGATTAGTGTCCATTTCCACCAATTTCTTCAGCACAAAAATGCTTTACAATAGATAATAATTGATTTAGAAATCAAATTATATCCTATCCATAATATATCAAAAACAGATAAACTACAATCAACAAAAGTTGTCTCTTGTAAGTTAAAACTGAAAGTAGTATCTTCACATTATAATCATCAAAGTATATCAACATTTAATCCTTGATCTTCAAAACTGTACACACATCAACATGTAATCCATGATCTTCAAAGACTATGTAAAGTATATATATCCTCTAACTCAGTCTTTATCCACAAAGTAGTATCCTTCAAAACTGTTACCATAATGAGTTTTAAACCTACAAAAATAAAATTGTCAAGATGTCAAATAAGTCTTTAACCATAACTGTCACAAAGTATCATTTGCCATAAAAAACTGTCAGCGAACAAACCCATTGAGTCTCATGACTCACCCCCCTAACCAAAATCCTAGAAAATCTGAAAAGTCTCATAAGTTTCAGTTCCTCTAAACTCCTGGATTTTCCAATGCCCTTCCTCCACATTAGCACCTGCATTAGCTAATGCATCAGCTTTAGAGTTCCTTTCACGATAAATATGCTTAAAATCAACTTTTACAAGGAAATTAGAAATTCGAATCACCTCCTGCAAGACCTGAGTAAGAAGAATATTATTAATCCTGAACTTACCAGTTACCCAGTTGATCACCAACTGTGAATCCCCAAAAATCTGCAAAATATGAACCCCCTGCTTTATAGCCAAAATGATAAGCAACTTTAAAGCTAAAAGCTCAGGAAAGTTATTGGTACCCAACCCCAGTCCAACAAAAAATGTGAAAAAGTGCTCATCTGATAAATACAGAATACCACCAGCCCCACAAATCTGTGGCACTCCAGTTGCTGAGCCATCAAAGTACCCCCAGGGTGATGCTTTGTCAATATGTTCATTAACAATTCTAATGTTCATAACTCTGTAATCCAAAGGATAAGAATTTAGTAACCCCAAACATAAGGAAGATACCAAATAAGTCTTTGGCTGAATATCTTCAAAACAAGATTGATTCCTAGCCTTCCATATGAACCATGAAACAATAACAGGTAAAGATATATACCTGATATCAGCATTCAAAACCCAATTCTGTACACAATCTAAAACTGATATACCATTCCAAATATTTAAGCATCTTAACTTGTCCTCGATTTCAGACCAAACCCTCCTCATAAATGAGCATTCGAAACCAATATGAGAATTAGTTTCAGACTCCATTTTGCAAATAACACCAACCAGGTCCTTCTCTGCCTTTTCTACACAGTATATCCCATGTAAGTGCTTTCCCTGAAAATAAAAACCAACAGTATATTTTAGATTTTAGTGGACACTTAAGTTTCCATAACCACTTCCACCACTAGGAACTTTCCATCTCATTCATATCTTGAATAAGATGAAGATAACCAGCTTTGGGAGTGTACTTACCTGTTTTAGAAAGACTGCATACCAGTTGATCATCCATAGTAGTTATTCTAACATGACTGGATATCAGCAAAGCAACATAATTATTCCAAATTATGATTTCCTGGTCCACAAAACCAAATAAATCAGCATTCAACCAGCCCTAATCCTGAAGTAATACTGTACCAAGGCAGGCAATCTCCTTCAAAACAGAAAAACCAGCATTATGAAGTTTATCAATCATAGATTCTGGTAAACAATGCCTCCATTTGCATCCAAGCTAAGGATCTATGCCAATATGCACCTTAGTTCCAGTCCCAACTCTCCACACAAGTGACTGTCCAATAAGATCAAATGACCAAAGTACTGCTTTCCAACAAATGGATATGCCCTTCTTTTTCTTAACAGAAACCCTTATCCAATCTAATAAAGTTAAGGGAAAAATATATTTCTGTATTGCAATCTGGACCCAAAGTCCTGTACCATTAATCAGATTCCACACATTCTTAGCAGCAAGTGATTTAGCAAATAATGCAGGGATTTTTAATCCCCAACCTCCCAAAGATTTGGGATTTTCCAAAACCTTCCATGAAGACCAAGGTAAACCAATAGAATCTTTGTTACCAGACCATAAGAACTTGAAACAAATCTTCCTTATTCTTTCAAGAATACCCATTGGTATCCAAAAGTCCATCCAATATACTGGAATGGCCTCAAGAACAGACTTCACCAATATTAGTTTTCCTCCCTTAGATAGCCATCTAAAACTCAAGTTTTTTATCCTCATTTCCACCTTTGTAATGAGCCAATCCCAATCCTTCAGGAGATATCTGCAAGGTTTTAGATGGAAACCAAGATATTTCATACCACACTCAATTTTATGAACATTAAAAGAAAATATGTTCTGAATTGAAATCAACTCAGATTCATTCAATCCAGAATAATAGAAAGAAGATTTGTCCTCATTAATAACCATTCTAGATGCTTTACAAAAAATCATCAACACCTCATATAATGTTGATAATGACTGTTCAAAACCATCAGATACCAAAATGATATCATCCACAAACAAAATATGAGATAAGATAATATTGTTACCAAAGGAGATACCCTGAAAATCCCCTCTGTGTTGTGCAGTAAGGATATACCTGCTCAAGCCTTCTACCACAATAAGAAAAAGTAAAGGAGCCAAAGGGCATTCTTGCCGAAGCCCCCGACCAGATCTAAAAAAAATTGAAGCCACCCCATTAATAAGTACATCAAAAGAAATTGAGGTAATGCTGCTCATTACCCAGGTGATAAAAGATACAAAAAAACCGATTTTAGTGATAATTACACGTAAAAATATCCAATTTACACGATCATATGCCTTAGATAAATCAATTTTTAGCACCATTGATTTCATACCCTTACAATGAATGGAATGTGAACCTTCCTGAATAATTCGAACAGCTTCATGTATCTGTCTTCTAGGCAAAAACCCACACTGTTCGTTAGAAATAATTCTCCCCAAAATCTTTTTTAATACGAGTAGAAATGATTTTACTAATGATATTATATATATAATTACATAAAGATATCAGTCTGAAGTCATCGAATGACTTAGGAGAATTAGTCTTGGAAATCAATGCAATAAAGCTAGTATTAAAAACAACAGGTATTTTGCCACAAAGTCTCGAGTCTTCAATAAATCTTAACAGATCACTTCCCAAGACATCAAAAAGTACCCTGTAGACTTCCACCAGAATCCCATTAGGTCCAGGACTCTTGCCATTTTTACTTGCTGACAAAATACATTGAATTTCCCCAAGTATAACAGGAATCATAAGTTCTATATTTTCAGCTACAAAAATATTAGAAGGATATTTGTCAGCAATTTCTAACATCTCAGGTAAATGAAGATGATCATCAACTTGGAACAGAGTATCAAAATGTTGTACACCTGCCCCAACAATAGACTCAAATCCCTCGACAATATTACCCCTATCATTCGCTATCTTCCATATAGAATTAACAAATTTTCTATGGTTATCAAATTTGTGGAAGAAAGGTGTATTATCATCACCACATATTAACCAGATAGCTCTACTCTTCTGTCTGACTTCCTTTTCTCTATCCAACAAAATCTTTCTTCTTCTAGATTCCAACACATACAGAGAAGCTTTATCATCTTCAGTAGAATAACCAAAACCAAAATTGCTACATGCAGTCTCTAATAAAATCTCAATCTCTACTAACTCTTTAGTATCTTGTGCTTTCCTCTTAACAGACTACCATATAGACACATTTTTAATATTTTTAAGATTAACAGAGAATTGGGATGCAGGAGACAAATCATAATTTTCATCATACACCTTCCAAGTATTTTTCAATAAAATGACCAAATCCTCATGTTCCAGCCAGTGAGAATTATACTTGAAAGGACTATGTGAAATCTTGTCATGACCCAAAATTTGTAAAAATACAGGATGATGATCTGAATCCCCCCCACACCCTACCCATTGACGAAAACAGAGCTCAAATTCCAAGAGATCAACATAAATCATCAATCTATCCAAACGTTTACAAATGTTCTCACTCCCAACTCTTCTTTTGGTCCAAGTAGGTAGAATCACACTTGGCACAATATCCATAAGGCCATGATCATCCAAGATGTTTGCAAAAAAATCAGACAGACAATCACTTCTGGCCCTATCACCCCAAATCTCAGATAAACCCATGGAGAAATTCAGATCCCCACCAAAAATAATCTTGGAATAGTTAAGACTCACAAAATCCAAGAGATGAGTCCAGAACCTTTCCCTCTTAACATAAGGTCCATAGACATTAAAAAAACCTAGCTCCATTTTAAGTTCAGTCAAATAGAGAGCTACATATAATCTCGAATCCATTGCCCAAGAATTCAAGAAATGTAAAACTCTATTTCTCCATCCCACAAGCAAACCCCCCGATTTGCCTTTAGCATCCACAGAACAAAAAGTCCAACCAGGCAATAAAAGTTCCAAATTACTAGCAAATAGAACCCCATCACCCATAGTTTCTTGTAGAAACAAAACATCAACAGACTGATCAGCCACCAGCCTACAAATAGCTAGTTTTTTAGGTTTACTAGGTAAAACTCTGCAATTAAGAGTCATCACAATCATAAGGGAACCCTAAAATGGGCATCCACTGCTCTAAGTGCCCCAGAAACATCAGGATGTTCAATACCCTCCGCAGATTCACTTAAATTTATAGTAGTCAATAATATCCTACTTCCAATAGAAGAAACAGAATCCACCAATACCTTAGAACTAGATCTAAGAAAATATCCAGAACCTGTACCCTTCAACACCTTGATAGGAGAGATAAACCCTAAATCCCTAAGACTGGAGTCACCCAAGATAAAATTATCCAATTGTTCCACTCCAGCCTCCAAGCTTTTTTAGAGTAAAGTACCCGCCTCAAAATCCACCAGGGAAGCCAGACTCAAAGGTTTTAGTATCGGATCACAGATCTCCTGGTCAATAGTTTCAACAATTTTACAGATCCCTGGGGTAATAGTTTCAGTATTTTCACAAACTAAATCAGAATCCAAAGGGCGAAAAACCCTCCTGACCAACTAAAAGGGACAAGGAAGTATCAACAGGGACATAAGAATTCTTAACTCGCCAAACAAATTTGGACTTGGGAGCAATAAACGACTGTTTCTTCAAGAAAGGTAAATGACAATGGTCTAAAAGGTGGCCATAATAGTGACATCGATTACATCAGAAGGGAAAACCAACATAATCTAAAGGGCGAGTAAAAATAAAATCTCCTTTCTTGATGACAATGTCTTCAGCAAGACCATTGCACATGTCCAAAAGGACCAGTACTTTCCCCAGACAACAAATACCAGTTTCTAAAAAAGACACATCAGCCTCAAGAAATGTCCCAAGTGTGTTACCCAGCATCCTAAAAAATTCCATAGACCAAAACTTGAAAGGTAGATTAGGCAGTTTAACCCAAATAGGAATAGAGTCATACCTCTTGATGCGAGGATTATATAAGGGCGTCCAACACTTAAGAAAAATACTCGAATTGTCCCATTTCCAAAATCCTTTCAGAATGATATCCAAATCATCAACATTCTGAAACTTGAATGCCAACCAACCCTTGGGTAGTATAAAAATCTTCGAACAGAGGCTAACCAACGGAAGCAATGAATCATCTACCCATTTATGAATACCTTCTGCAATATTTTTTCTCCCTCCAAACCGACCCACAAGAGTTAGTGCATTGGTAAGCACAATCTCGTTCAATGGAACATCCTCACCCACCACCAGAAGCAAGGGTTTCTCTAGTTTACGTACGCATTTTCGAGTTTTCAAACCTGAAACCTTCTTCGATGCACGATGCTGAAGAGAACCTTCCCTAGAATTATCAGGTACCCCAGCATTAATGAAACAAATAGGTTCTTCAGATATCAAAAAATTATCCAGCGAAGGGGACACTTTCTTGACAGAAGGTTTCAAAGATAGATCTAAATCCAAAGAAAACCGCGCAACATTATCCTCCTGACCAGTCACAGGGGGTGAAAACCCATAATCCTCCTTCAAATTTTTTTTCGACTCCATCAAATTTACATCAGAAACCCCATCAAAGGAAAAATCTGATTGCTCCTATACACCAGATACCCTTCCCAGCCCCGGTGTAGGAAAACTCAAACATATCTCAGAATCCTTATTAGAGATCACCCTCAAGGAGTTAAACACCCAAGTACTCTGAGGAGAGCACGCTAACGCTTTCGCATCCCGTAATGACATATCAGAAACAGTGTCAACACACACCCCTATAACCAAAAACCACTGGATGGAAAACCACCGTCACAGGAAGATGCAGCCGCCAAAGGATAATCCAAACAAGGTTTAGAGCTAGAACAATATGCAAATCCCCACAAATGCAGAACGATATATCAGCCCGTCTCCAAACCATATGAGAGACAAACAATGCAAATTATCTCCCAAAAATTGAATCGAGCACCGAAATCATCCAAAAAACTCAGCAGGTTCACCCAAGTGAAAACACGAAACATGCAACCACAGGAAAACCACCGTCGCAGGAAAACAACCACCAAATGGTAAGAGAAAACAAATGAAAGGATTAGACCCTGAAGATTATGCAAAACCCCATGAAAATAGAGCATTCAATACCACAATCATCACTAGGAAAACATGTCATGCACCGGAGAGAATGATGCCCGACACCAGGTCGAATGCCAAGAAAGTCGAATCAAGCACCAAGATCAGCTAGGAAAACTACCATCACAGGAAAATACCTACAAAGCATATATTAATGATGCCTGACACCAGGTCGAATTCTAAGAAAGTCAAATCAAGCACCAAGATCAGCCATGAGAGCTGCCGTCATAGGAAAATACCTCCACAACACAGGAAACCATAGCACAGGAAAACCATCATTGCAGGAAAACAACCACCAAATGGTAAGAGAAACAAATGAAAGGTTTAGACCCTGAAGATAATGCAAATCCCCATGAAAAATAGAGCATTCAATACCACATTCCTCACCAGGAAAACGTGTCATGCATCAGAAAGTCCAATTAATGATGCCCGACACCAGATTGAATGCCAAGAAAATTGAATCAAGCACCTAAATCAACTAGGAGAAACGTGGCTAGCAGCAAGATTATCAGGTACATTTATGTACAGAACAATACGTCATAACCAAAAGGTCATATACTTGACACCATGCCATATGTAAAGCAATCATCGAAGAAGCAATAAAGCTTCATTAACTCTATCAACAGGTCTATGTTCTGTAGGTTGAACCTCCTTTAACGCTCCATTAATGCTCCTTTATCGCTCCAAGAAGAAAGTGTTTATCGCTCAACATAATCGGACCAAGTATTTGATAGTCTATAAAGTGATTTTTTTTTTATGATTAAGAAAGTCAATAAATTGGCACTTTCTGTAGCATTTTGCAATAGCAATCCTACAACTAACATTCGTAATACAAAACAAAAAAAACACACGCAAAGTGGAGGCCTATCATAAACACTATTCTTCATAAAGCTTAACACCCATATTCATTGTCTATTCAAGAGTCGCCGCTTAAAGGAAAAACATCAAAGGTCATATAAGACTCGAATGAGTTTGAAGTCACTTAAGCAAAGAGTCAAATTACAAGACATTATAAAAGAAGTCATATGTATATATAAGTCATGTGTAGACAATATATTAAACAATATAAACATCGAGCATAAGGATTTACTGTGCATGGTAATGTGGGTTGTTGTAATTTTTTATTTAACAGAAATCAAGAAGATATTGTATTTAGAAAAAGGCTATAGCCAGCCAGACATACAAAGAGGGGAGGACAAATAAAGAGGGATGATGAACTATGACAATACTGTCGGCCTTCTTATGAATACTTTGAGAAATGTATCCCACTTGTTTCTAGGACTTTTTCATGAGAAAGACAATTGCTTACAAGAGAAAATTCTCACGAACTGAGAGCAGAGAAGAGTACAGAAGCAAAACATTAGATAGGAGGATAGGTGGACTGCCCCTGAATGAAAGGGTCTATCCTCTTATGGGAGCCCGATAAAATGTTAGAGGCCGCTTCCTTTTCCCTTCTTTCTTTGTTGGTATTTCTCCCTCTAGTGAGGGGAGGAGAAGGGGCTAAGAAGTCTTCAGGATAGTTTCCTTCTGTCCTAGAGGAGGGGGCTAAGGAACCCAATCCAAATTGGGATGAAGTCTCATGACTAACGTTTGGAGGTCTCTCTTAGATCCCGAAGGAGCAAGTAGTGGAGAAGCTTCTTCCATGAGGGGTGCAGTAGGAGGTGTCTCCAAGGGGCCGGAGGGGCCTGGGGAGGACTTTCCCTGCGTCGGATCACCCACTATTTCAGTTTCTTGAGCTTCGACTTCCTGCAGAACTTCAAAGCCATTTTTTTTTCTAGTGAGGTTCTACCGGAGGAGTAGGATCTTGAGATGAGACCTTCAGCTGGGAAGCTTTAGGTTCCTTTCATCAGGGAGATCGGCCTCGATTGGTGACCATCTAGAACTCCGATTCTTTATGTGCATGAGGAGATGTTGATTTATGTGATTTTGCGTTCTTGGGGCAGCTTTTGGCGAAGTGATCATATACATGGAAGAAGTTGCATTTGAATGGGATTTGTTTGTAATCCAGTTCTTGGAGGTGGCTCCAATCTCCTAGAGTAAGCTTTAGGGCCTCTGGGAGACCTTTTTCTAGATTGAGCTCTACGTAAATGCGAGCACATCTGTACTGACCCCATTTTGGTTTTGCATTATCCAGGAAGCGCCATAGCTTGTTACCGATATCCTCAAAAGTGCTTTCCCCCCAAAGGTGAAGTGGGAGATTAGGCAATCTGACCTAGATTGGAGCGGCTATGATCTCTGCTTCTGGATTGAAACCCAGAGTCCAAGGGGCTAAAAACAACCTTCTCGAGCCCATGAAGAAGGGACCCAATCGGAAGACTAAATCTCGCCCTTCTTTATTCTGAAATAGAAAAACAAAATAACCCTATGCAAACTATGAAGAGAGTAACCTAACCTTGTAGAATGGGGTTCCAGTTTTTGGCAATCCAAAGCTCCACCGCCTTAGGGTTGGGCCACAGTCCTGTAAACTTTTCGATGAGGGAAATATCAGAGAAAAAGAGTGCTTTCTCGCATGGATCCGAAGGCGAAAGCTCTAGAGAGGGGATCTCATCCATCTTTTTCACGAACTTGGAGGGGGGCTGAGCTGTAGCCAAAGGAGAAGCTTGAACCATGGCCTTGAAAGTTTGGAGTTGGGTGTGAAGCGCCATGACCAGGAGAGAGAAGCCACAACCAGCAAGACTCGCGTGAAGCGAAGGCAGGAAGTAGCATAGAGGCTCAAGGAAAGACAAGCCTGAACGTCGAGGGAGGCCTGTGAACGAAGCTCACACAAAAGAGAGACGACAGATAGGGAAACCCTAGCCGCGTTTCAGAATCATGCTCTCGCTCATGCTTATATTCCTTGTGGGGTGTTGTAATTTTATTAACTATGTGTTTTAAATTGCATAGCATAAGGATTAATAAAATTTGTAGATGTAATATAAATATGCTTGCTAGTATTTTTAATAATTATCCCTTTGGGGTGGTGGATCTGTGCATCAACAGATTGGCTTATGTTCTCCTCGAGCTTCCATTATGGGATGTGTCCTGACATTTCCATAAAAATTAAAATCATATAAAATATTGCCTAGGTCATATGTGGGCTACTTTAATGATTTTTTAACTGTTCATGCTTAATCCAATATGGGCTCTTAGAATCCAAAATATTAAATTTTATATTCTCCTTGTGAGGTTTCTCTTCATTCTAACAAAACTGTCAATGATTGGCTATTTAGACATAAGCCTGCGTGCATATGGACAAAACTTTAAGCTTGAATGCAATATTTTAAAATGGACCAAATTGAGCTAGTATTCCTTCGTATTTTCTTAGTAGTGTAACTTGGATGGATAGATTCCTTTCTTGCAGGAATTATAAAGTTATTGGAAGTGCATAACATCTCTTTTGTTTGTTTGTGGTTAACAGATACACAATGTGGATTTGGCTGAAAGAGAAGTTGAGACTATAAATGAAGACTTACATGTGCATATGTTAATTGATACATACGAGAAAATAGATGTGTCTATTGCAATACTTGATTTTCTAGTGCCTCCAATTGATGTAAGCTTCAATCTAAACTATATAGGGGTAGTGCGTGCCAAATATATGAGGAAGTTTGATGAACTATGAACTCTTTTGTGTGGCATTCTACTCTTACAACTTTCTCTCTAATTATTTGTAAATGTATTTGGGTTGAATAATCTCTTTATAGTTTTATATATGAATGACATCTTCACCTTTACGAGGAGTTTGACATAAAACTTGTTGTACATTTAATAGGTCCTTCACACTCTGCGGAAACACAAGATATATGCTAACTTAGAGAAATGCTCCTTTGGCATGAGCAGGGTCCAATACCTCATATTACATTTTTTTATGAGAATGGGGTACATGTGTATCTAGCTAATATCTGGGTCATTCATGACCAACCAACCCCGATAATCCTAATTAAGCTTCGAAGATTCTTGGGCCTTACCAACTTCTACCATAGGTTTGTGTTGGGATTCTATCATATTTCCCTACCTCTCAACTAAGTGACTAAGGGTGGAGGAAAATAAAATTTTGGGTGGACCAAGTCACAAAAGAAAGCATTTGTTGATCTGAAACATCATTTATGCTCATCCTCAGTGCTTGCCTTACCCAATTTGCAACAACCTTTAGAGATTGAGACATATGCTTTATACTACACAGTGGGTGCCATTCTCACTTGCCATGGCCATCTGGTGGCCTAACATAGTGAGATGCTCTTAGATATTGTCAATAAGTACCCCACCTATGCCAAAGAGATGCATTCCATTCTATAATCTTGCCTCTAATGCAAGCATTATAATCTAGGGAGGGTAACATTTATCCAAAAGGATCACACGCCTCTATAGTTCATGTAGAGACACAGAAAATTACATAATGACCACCATCAAAAGTGGTCCATATACTTGCAGTATTTCTGTTTCAACGTTAAATATAAGAAAGAAAGCACCAGTCCCATTGCAGGCTGCCTTTTTCTTCCTCCAGTTGCAACACTAACTACAGTTCTTGACTCTTTTGGGCGTGCAACCTCCAAGTGGTCTCAAATCTATGACAACGATTTGGACTTTGCTAATCTACAAGATGTTGGGAGTGGGAAATACCATTATCGAGTTTCATCTACAGGATGGACTGTTATGTCGTCTGGGTCATCTTTATGTTCCTTCAAGTGAGCATGAGAAATTGATTTGGGAATCCCACTGTAGTCTCTTGGCCAGACACTTTGGTGTGGAGAAGGCAGTAGAAATACTCCATAAGTATTTATATCGGTTGAATATTCACCAAGATTTCCATAAGTGTCTTAGATCCTACGTTGCATGCTCCATTTCCAAGCCAACCATTAAATAACAAGGGATGCATACCCCTCTTCCTACTCGTGATAGGCCTTGAGAATCCATATCAATTGACTATATGTCAGGCCTTCCTTCAACCTAGTATGGTAATGACTATGTATTCGTGATTATTGATCAATTCTCTAAGATGGACATTCTAACGTCCCACAAGAAGAGTATCACAAATAAATCCATTACAAAGCTATTCTTCGAGCATCTGTGGGTCATTTTGTAATCCCACAGACCATTATACCAGCTTGGGACAGTAGGTTCTTGAGTACATTTTGGTCGAGCCTCTAGTCATTGCTAGACACCAAGCTCACCAAATCCGCCACCTTCCACCCTCAAACTTATTGTTAAACAAAAGTTGCCAACATAACGATTATGCACATCGTGTGCATGTACCCAAGCATTGATGCACATGGAATGAGAGCCTTCCTCATATTCAACTCAACTATAATAGCGCCCTCAATAGGTCGACCAACCACAACCTTTTAAGGTGGGCCTAGTATTTCAACCATTGAGTTTCATTGATGTAGCACTGCCCTTTGTACCCACACAGGAAGAATCATCAGATGCTCAATCATAGGCCAATAAAGACACCGAATTCATTGAATAGATCCAACACCTCTATCATCAAGTCCATGATATTTTACAGAAATCCAATGGTAAGTACAAGCAATACCATTATAAACACATGGTTCCATGTAAGGTTTATGTGGGAGACATTATTTGGTTGCATTTGCAGAACGAGAACCTTATAGGACCCAATAGGAATATATGTCCACTTTGATATGGGAATTATACCATCTCCAAGGCTATGGGAGACAATAATTTTGAGTTAAGTATTCCCCCCTTCCTTGGCTTACACAGAGTATTCAACATGGACCTACATCGACCATATTTTCCACCACTATTGGACACATGAGAGGTGGTAGAGCAGTTGAAATCTGCAGAGCTCAACCTTAATTGAATGTAATAGACCAACTATGATTGTATCATGGACACATAGTTTAAGGGAACTCACCGACAATGACTCCAAATTTATTCTGTTGTCAAAGTAAGGCAACTCCTGCATTAAGGAAAGTGGCTCACAAATCGTTAAATTCAACAACATTTTATCCATTTGATGGGGACACTCAACGTAATGGATACCATTTATTCCTAAGAGTGGAGGAATGATTCAGATGGATGTCAGTGGCCACCCACCTAATCTACCGACTCAAAACACAGTTTTCCATCTGGGCAGTTATTTTTTATGATTTTTCGGGTCCAAAACTTCCGTGGCCCTTTTGAGGCCCTAAATGATGATGTTTTGGAAGGAGGGCACCAAATCAAATGGTTAGGGATATTTTAAAAAGGATTTTGAAATCTTTACTTTTGAGGTAGACCTTTTTGATGGACTATCAAACTACCAAGATGGAGATCGAATGCAAAAGATACAACCTCATGAAGTTGACGTATCAACTAACCTTAATGGGGGCCATAAAAATTTTGACGTTTCATCTTCTGGAGTTAGGGATTTGGATGTTTAAGGTTTTCTCATTGATTCTTTATGTTAAAATGCCCTTTTTCCTTAAAGTAACTCACTTCTTGTGAATTTGCATAGGCATCACATCTCTTGTTAGAGATAACCATTATTGCGAGTTTATTTCACTGTGTATTTTGTTTTAGTTTTTGCATATTTTATTCATTATTATAAATTGAGTATTTTTTTTGTACTAGGGGAATTGACAATTAGGGGCAGGGTTGGTACTTGCGTGACACGGGGTCCAGGGATCCATTCCTGCTACCACTATACCGATAGGTGCACCCACACAACTCGCATACATGGGGCACATGTAAGATGAGGTTTGAACTTGTGACGTCACAAGGAGTGCCTTAATAGTACACTCTATCACTAGACAGTCTACACCCTTGCGACCAATATAAATTGAGTATTTCTATATCTTTGCACTTCACAATATTTATGTTTTTCATTCCATTCACTTATTAACTCAGATTAGTGGTATTATAACATTATGCTATTTATTTGTTTCTAAATGCGTTTCCCAACGAGGTAGGGGTCTAAGTAGTTGGGACTATAGCTACTTGATCCTTTGAAAGAATGTTCTGGCCTCCCTCGATGAAAAAAATAGAGATGAGGTAGTAGGAGATCATATTAAGATGTTGCTCAAGGAATCCATCACACGAAAAAGGGACGAGATGATAGATAATTTTTCCCGAATCCTTTAACATTTGTCCACAACATCATACATGTCTTCGTTGAGCAACCAATCTGAAGGCATTGCCCCCTTCAAGGGACAAGTTAATTTTGATATTCCTATATTTTAAGGTTAGATAGATGCAGATGCTTTGGAAAAATGGTTAAATCTTATAGAAGTGTATTTTTCTATCCATGGGTTTTTTTATAAGTATAAGATCACCCTTGTGCTCATTAAGGTTATCCCACATGTTAAGAGTTGGTGTGAAACTTACCGTGAGCAAAAATATACATAAGAATATGAACTGCTTGGGGCCAATCCCACTTGATCCTCTTTTGTGGATGCCATTAAGGAACAATATTACCCTGTTGGAAAATATAAGCACCAGTACACGAGATGGACCACACTATGTTAGGAGAGGGGCCAAACAATGTCGAAGATCACAAATAGTTTCCATACCTTGTGCGTCAAGTTGGGTATCGGGGACTCTGAGTGTCATCTGGTTCTAAAATACCATGAGGGTTTACATAGGCGCGTTTAAAGAGAAATGGAGTTCCTTGACATCTCGTCACTAGGAGTCACTTATCATTATGCTGTCAAAATCAAGAAAATATAGAAGTAGAGGAATAAATAGGGGTTTGGATTTGCGAATTCATCATAGAAGAAGTATGGAAAAGGCAATCTATGTCCACAAAACAAAGGATAAATCAATATTGACAACCTTAGGAAAACTAGTCTAAGTTGTAAGTGAAGAAGGGCAACGGGAAGACAAAGAAAGACAATAGGAAGTGGTGCGAGTCCAATAAAACCCCCTAGCATTACACTGATGAATGTCACTCTAAGAAGTCATTGGTGGTCGATTTGAAAGCCTCAAAGTTAGATTGAGGGTTGAACTCCGAATCAGATCCTGATTGGGGGAAGCATATCATTGATGCAAAACTCAATCCCATAGTCTCTACCACCAATGTCCATCCCAATGAACCAAAGGAGTTAAAAGAAGGTGAGCACCTTTTTCACTCACAAATGTGGGTGAAATACGCTCCATTGCGTTTCAATATTAGTGGAAACCAAAAGAACCTGATCTCAACAAAGGTCATTAAGTGGTTGGAGTTGTCGATAATAACACATCGACGACCATACAACATTGGGTGGCTCAACCATGGACACAAATGTCTCTCCTCCCTTAATGCATCAAGCCCTTTAATAATTTGGTATTATGTGATGTTGTCCCACTTGAATTCTTTGATGTACTTTTGGGTCAACCATATATGTGGAAACATCATGTTGTGTATGATTATGGACCTCTTAGTGTCATTATTACTTTGGGTATACAATTGTGCAAGATATTAGAGGTAGCTACACCTATCACAATATATTTGATCTCAGCTAAACAATACAAAGAGATCTTCTCCTAGATTGGGAAATTTCTTCTCCTCATGATTCGTTCCCACAATGAACGAAAGTTTGAAACCACATCCATGGCCTCCACTAAAGGCCTCTCTACATAACAAAAGTAAGTGGACAAAGTCATTGAATAATACCAAGACATCTTCACCTCATATGTCGGGTTGCCTCTATACTGTTAGGTAATGCACTGTTAGGTCAAGCATTAAATTGGTATGAACCCTGGTGCACCTTTACCTAATGGACTGGTATATCAAAACTATCTACTATAAAATGAGGAAAACAAGTGCCATATTCAATAGATACCCCAAAAGGGGCACATTCCACCAAACTATTCACCCTGCAGAAATTAGGTCATGCTTGTGTAGAAGAAGGATGAGCCCACCACATATGTATCAATTAAAGAGATTTAGAGAAAATCATAGTCATGAGTTGATTCCCAATTGTCCGAATTGACGACCTTCTTGACTAGCTTAAGGGAGATAAGTACTTTAGCAAGATTGATCTAAAGTTCGTCTAGCTACCACAAGGTTCCAATAGAATCAATTGATGTACAAAAGACTGCTTTCAAATCTAAAGAAGGTATTTTTGAATGGTTGGTCATGTCCGTTGGCTTAAAAAATTCCCCAACAACATTCATGAGGTTGATGGCTGACATCTTGTGACCTTTCATCGATTCCTTTGTGGTTGTATGTATGGATGACATCCTCATCTTCTGTAGGAGTTGAGCAGAACTCTTGCATCACACTCAACATAGTATTTCAAAGTTTTTGGGAACACACGATATATTTTAACTTAGAGAAATGATTATTTGGAATGAACAAGGTCCAATACCTCAGATACATTGTAGATGAGAATGGCGCACATGTGGATCTAGTTAAGAATTGAGTCATCCATGACTGGCCAACCTCGACGGCAGTAATCGAGGTTCAAAGATTCTTAGGAATTGCCAACTTTTATAGCAGGTTTGTGTTGGTATTCTCTCATATTGATTTGACCCTAATCCCAGTAACCAAGGGTGGTGTTATCATGAAATTCTGGCACACATGCAACATTCTCACAATTTACACAATAAACCGTCATCAACATACATCATGCATCCAACCAAAGACATCCTCATTAGATTCAAAAAACAACATGAGCCACAAAGTACAAAAGGAATGAATATTGGGACATTTGTGCGAATTTTCTTTTGAAAGTCACACTACCACGCAAGGTTTATAACTATGTACACATGCTACACTGACAAGGTGAGTTACCACATGAATTTTCTTCAGAAAGGTCACGCTGATTACACAGGTTTTTTTAAAGTCATGCTACGACAAAAATGGCGGGATCTCAACCACCCGCGATGCAGTAAAGGCTCCCATCACCTCCAAGAATTTGAATTTGGATCCCCTTGTACTTGTGTTCATTAAATAGTCCCCTTTGTGTACCTTAGAGCTAGTTCCTAGAGTCAATGGGTGCACATATGGATCTAGTTATTTCTTGGCCACCTATTGGCCTAGAAATGGAACCCATGAGCATGCTAATTGTAAGAGAAATCTTAGAGAAAAGTTTTTTTGTTGGATTTGTGGTTGAGCTTCTCCATATCTCACCATTTCCCTCTTGTTAACCATTTCTCAATCTCTCTTGCCTCCTTCCCTCAAGGTGAAAGTGTTCTCCTCTTTTATTCTTTAAGCTACTTGACAACTAGTGTGTACTAAACATGCCTCCCTTAGGAAGGTTTTTCACCTCCATTTTGATCTCACATATCCAAGGTGTTGTATTTTCTTAACCATTGGGAAATAAAATAAGTGGTTTGGAATCTCTTGATTGTTGGAAGTTTGCATTTCTCATCCCATCTAGCATTTTATTGCATTTTGTTTTATTTGTTTTATTTTGTTATATTTCCACTAGCAATCACTTGGAGAATCACTTGGAGCACACAATCACAACCACAAAGGGGCTCCTAACACTAAGGCCTTTCTGCAGCCTACAAGGCCTAGCCCCTAACCAAGTGCCAAGGAATCACCCTTGTGCAGTATTTTCCACAACGGTTGGAGGCAAAGAAAAATTTGGGTGGAAAAAGTCACAATAGAAATCCTTCACGGATCTAAAACATTGTTTATGCCCAGCCCTGGTGATTGGATTGCCTGATTTGCAACAAAATTTTGAGATTGACATATATGCTTAAGACTACACTATGGGTGTCCTTCTCACTCAACGCAGTCATGTACTGACCTATGATAGTGAGCCACTTTCAGATACTGTCAGTAAGTGCCCCACCTACGACAATGAGATGTATTCCATTGTACTATTCTGCCACCAATGGGAGCATCGAATTCTAGGGTGGAAGACAACCATCCATATAGACCACACACACATGCAGTTCATTCAAACACAACTTAAATTGCATAATGTTTGCCATCAAAAGTGGTTCACATACTTGCAGTTGTTCCACATAACCATTAAATATAATAAATGGATCACCAATCGCGTTTTAGATTGCCTTAGTCGACCTCTAGTTGTATAATAACCACCTTCCACCCCCAAATTCATGGACATGCATAAGTCAACAAAAAAATTATTGTGCACGTCTTGCACATATACAAATCCAAGCATCCATGCACTTGGGATGAGATCCTAAATTATGTTCAACATAGCTGCAACAGATCCCTCCATAGATCTACTATCCAAAGCCCTTTTTAGGTGGGTATAGGCTTTCAACCAATAGGTCCCATTGATGTAGTATTTCCCTTTTCACCCACATAGGCAGAATCCTCCTATGCACAATTGGAGGCCGGAAAAACCACCAAATTCATTGAATGGATTCATCACATCTGCTAACAAGTCTAGGAAATTTTACAGAAATTCAATGCTTAGTACAAGCAATGCCATGATAAAAACAGAGTTCCACATAATTTTTAGGTGGGAGACAAGGTTTGGTTGCATTTATATAAAGAGAGCCTTAAAGCACACCATCGAATTTTGCATCCACTTCACTATCAAACTGATACCATCACAAAGGTTTTTTTTTGTAAGTAAGAAAGATTTTATTAATAGCAAAAGAAAGATACAACCAACATTAACTCATTTCTCATGTTTCGACATATTCAACATGGAATGTAGGCCAGTGATAGACTGTGATGACCAACCTACCCTGGTATTGCACCCATTACAAAATCTTCCCTCAACAGAAATGCAAACCCAACCTACATCCAACTTATCCAAGGGTAGGACTACCATAACTATCATTCCTACCAAAGCCGACTTTTGACTTTTCCGAGGGACAACTAACTAGGATATCAACCATATGATAACTAGAGATAAAACCTTGCTCCAAATGAAGCACACAAGATAGAAAACAAAAGGAATGAGGAGAAGGACTCAGAACCAAGCCATTATAGCAGAATGTAAGGAAGATACAAAAAACGACCAGGATTCTTACGACAATTATTCGTCGGTTTTGCAGGCTGAGGAATGACTATAGGAGATGGAATTTCAAAGAACTGCAGACAGATGTCCATATTTTGGTTCAACTGCTTTAGATCCACGTCCACGCCCGCTCTCCATTGCTCCATGGACTCCCCTGAATCCGCAGACTCCTCCTTCTCCCAAGCCGAGCTCCCAATGAGGTTTTTTCATATAAGCAGAAGCGGGCCACCATTCGTTCATACAAGATTAGACGAATCGCATTTTGGCCTGGGTCCAGAATCTAATCAACTAATTTTTAACATTCTTCATGGAGAGTTTCCCGGTCCAGTTCCTCCCAAACCTACTGCTCCGAGAGATTGATTTTCTGTTGGACCTCATAAGACAGCTCCAGTTCAAACATACAGGACTCCCACATGGATTCCCTCTGAGCACGCATCACCCTTCCACTATCCTCATCACCACTTAGGATGCATTTCCCTTTTCCTTTGCTCGCCTCCATACTCTTGGTTATTTCCCGGTTCATAATAATGATGACCCATCTTAGATCCCGTTTCTCTCTTTCCAGAGCATAAAATAACTCTATATTCCAACAAACTTGATAAACTTCTCCATCACCCCAAGATTCCTTAAAAGGAACCTTTCAATTTTGGATCATGATTTCCTCTAAACCTATCATGATGATCCACAGGTTGGACGTGGTACTGAGCAGATTGATCTCGTGTCGTGATCCATATTTCCCATTTATCCCCTTCATTGCAACACGTACGCCTTCTTTCTGATGGGACTGAATCTGATCCTGATTGGTTACCAAATCAATATTCACACGTAATCTAGCTGAGGTCATCACCCTTCTCTCGATGCCACCCATTTGGCATGTTAAGAATGAGGGCCCACCCCTATCCTTCCCTCCCTTCTACATCACTACCATGCATGTCCTGGTGTAGGAGGTGCATACAGGTGTCCCAGGATATCACATATGTCAACTCGTTCCAGTCTCTAGCCTTCATGTTTTGGCAGGTGTCAGTTCCCAAGTTTACTAACATGTCCACGACCTTGTTCCCCATACTCCTAATGTGGTTTAAGTGCACCACCACCCCCTCATCCAAAATTTCCTTTAGTCGCTCCACCCTACTTTCTAAATGCTAGGACCTTTCCAGCTTGGAAACTTGGGTTCCGTTGAGCAGCTTTGTGGCCACATTAATGACCAGCTGGGAGTCTCCTTCTATCAAAAGCATCAACTAACAATTTTCCTTCACCATTTCCAACCCTTGAATAAGCCCTTCAAGTTCTGCAACATTGTTCGTCTCCCATCTGATGAATCCCACACTGAAACCGAGCATGTTCCAACTGGCATCCCCAATGATGCATCCATACCCAGCTTGACCTAGGTTCCCCTTCGATGCCCCGTCAAAGTTAATCTTGGAGAAACCTAAGGGCAGAGGACTCCAATGGGTTGCGCTTGATGGATTTCTGTTTGGGCTTTGTTGGTGGAGGATTCCTTGCGGTGAGGCTGATAATATCTAGGCTTCCAAAATGATTGCTTCAGGACTAGCCACCTCCTGATCTGTATCCCTCCAAGCCTTTGTTATGATAGTTTCCTACAACCAGGAAATAATGGTTTCCCATACCCAGGGTAGAGGCTGCGATTGTTCTTGATATGTTCTAATGTTTCTCTCCTGCCAGATTTCCCATATAACAAAATGTGAAATTTTTTCCCACAATTTGTTCAGGATGGGGTTCTGAAAAGGTTTATTAGACCATTCTATGAGGGTCTGGTTTGGGTTCTGTCTAATTCGATTCAGTCTACGAAACCTTGTTGCACCTTGGTCCCAAATGCTGGAGGCAAACAAACAGTGATCTAGAATGTGGCTCGACATCTCTTCTGCCTGTTCATAGAGAATGCAACAGTAAGGCCCAAGCATCCCTCTCTTTTTTAAGTTTTCTATTGTTAGAATCCGTTTCCACATTACTAGCTAGCTAAAGATATTTATCTTAGGCCAAAGCTTTTTCTTCCATAATTTTGTCCATTTTTCATCCGTTGGTTGGTCTTCAACTTCTGTCAGCAATTCATAGGCGACCTTTATTGAAAAAATACCCTGTGGTTTGTAGCCCCATATGAGTTTATCAGCCCCAATGTGTTTTCTGATCTATTTGTTGACGAGGGCTTCCTCCACTCTATCCACTTCCTCTGTCGACCCCCATTGATCCCACCAGTCTCGGTTGGGCCAAACCCAAAAACGTTGGTCCACTCCCTGATCAACCCAAAGGTCCTCGACCTTCGTTATTCCTTGAATCGTGCATTCCTCCACGAGCTGAAAAATTCTAGCATCATGGCGTAGGGGGGGCAATTGCTGCCACAAGTCATCCCACAACTTTGCAGATTCACCATTTATGATTTCCCATAAGCTATGGTCCTGGACCATCGACCTCCCTTTGCATGCAATTTTCCTGATATGAGAACCTAGAAGGTCCTATGAGAATCTAATGAGGTCTCGCTTATTCCAATCTTCTACATAGTTTATGTGCCATACCTTTTCCCATGACTCCTGATAATGGGTTACCCATCTCCACCAAAGTCCCCCCCCCAAACTAGATTTGTTACTTCGGGGTCCCTAAGGCCTAGGCATCCTTGGTCATTTGGGTTGCACATTGTATCCCTCTTTACCAAAGCCCGCTTATGATCATTGGTAGCTTCAATCCACATAAAATTCCTTTGAATATTCCTTATCTCTTTCAGGATAGACTTTGGGGCTGCTGGGGTCGAGGAGAGGTGCGTCAGAATGGCCTGGAGGACATATTTCACCAAGGCCAGTCTTCTTGGCAGGTTTAGGGGTCCCACGGTCTGGTTTTATAAATGTTTTTTCATTCTATCCACCAACTCCACCCATGCCCCCTTTTTAGCCATAGAAAGAACCAGTGGAGCACCCAGATATTTGGATGGAAGGGAGCTCTCTTGGAAGCCAAAAATGCGACAGATATTACGTCGAGTGATGCACGACATGTGAAAGAAGAAAACTTGGGATTTCTGATTATTGGTCTCCAAACCTAAAGCTTTACCAAAGGATGTGAGACATTCCTTAAACTTCCGAGCTTCCTAGATTGAAGGGAGCCCCATTAGCATAGTATCATCCATGAATATGGTTGTGGGTCTGCTTCTCTTCCCTTGGATGGGATTTAAGGCCTATGAGCTCATTGTTATCTCTCATTCTTGACAGAAATCTCCTCGATCCTTTATTTATTAGGATAAAGAGAAACATGGAAAGAGGTTCCCCCTGTCTTATCCCTCACGAGGGTTTAATATGACCAGATAGGCTGCCATTCACTAGAATAGAGAAGAAAGCTGATGACACTAGATTCATAATGCATTTTACCCAATTCGGCTGAAAACAAAAAGCAATTAACATACCTCTCATCAATTTCCAGTTGATTTTATCATAGGATTTTGCTATGTCCAACTTCACCATCATGCTCAAGAGTTTCCTGATTTTAAGGGAGTGTGTCATCTCATGAACCAGGACTATGCCATCCATTATCTACCTTCCTTCCATGAAGCCTGATTTCTCTTGAGAGATCAGATGAGGGAGGATGGGTTTGAGCCGATTAGCTATAACGTTAGTGAAAATTTTGTAAATCACATTACATAAACTTATAAGCCTAAATTTCTCGGGGGACTCTGCTCCCTCAAAAATTTGAAATAAGAGTGAGAAACGTGGCATTAAAAGTGGGAAATATATTGCGGGAGACCCTAGAATCCTCCACAATTTTCCATAATTCGAGTTTGATCAAGTCCTAGAAGCGATGGAACAAATTCATAGTAAAGCCATCAGGGCCAGGGGCCTTACCCGCTTCCATCTGGAAGACTGCATCCTCCACCTCAGCCAAGGAGATAGGTCTCATTAGGAGATCATTCCACTGTTGAGACACTAAAGAAGGAATGAGTCTGGTAATGTGTTCAATGTCTCTCTGTCTATATGGCCTTAGGTCTGTCATTATGTATTCAAAGTGACGATTTAGAGTTACTTCTATTTCTTCCTGTGTTTCAACCCTAGCTCCCTCAAGATTCCTTAGAGAGAGGATTTGTTCTGCATTCTACTTTGGGATACCGAGCGATGAAAGAAGGAAGTATTCCTTTCTCTGTCCTTGAGCCATTTGCTCCTGGATTTTTGATGCCAAAGGATTTCCTCCTATCTTTCTCGTTCCTGAATTTTAGCTTTTATATCGTCTTCTTCCTGCTACAAGTTGGGGGTATATCCTTCATTCACGCCTTTGGATTGAACCTCCTGTAACCTAGCTTCCAAGGATTTCTTATCCTCAAATATGTTGCCGAACTCTTCCTTGTTCCATTTTTTTAATCTTTCCTTCAGGCCTTTAAGCTTATGTTGAAACTGGTACATGCTCCTGCCCAGGCCTTCACTTAATTCCTCCCACCATGTCTTGACTTTGTCTTCAAAATCTGGATGTCCTAACCATAATTGTTCAAAGCTGAAGTTTTTTTTTAATTGCGATCCTAGCCCGCTCCACCTTAACTCAATTGGCCAATGATTTGAACGCGCTTCTGGAAGAGTTGTTGAATGGAGTTCACTTCCCAAATCTTGGGTAGACTCTGAGGCTAGGAACTTGTCTAAGTGGGAGAAAATGTGTCTATCCCCACATCTCTTATTATTCCAGGTAAACCATCCTTCCCCCAGAAGGATGTCCACCATCCTTAGGTCTTCGATCACATCTCGGAACAACCCAGTTTCCTCTTCTAGCCTGCGTCTACCTCCCTTCTTTTCTACTAGCAATGTTATGAGGTTAAAGTCCCCCCTGATGACCTAGTGTTTTCCACCAACGATTGCATGGAGGGATCGAAGAGTGTCAATGAAATATCGCTTTTATGCTGATGAATGGGGACCATAGGCATTTGTTAACACTCCTTCGACAAGGAATCCTATCACCTTGAAGTATGCCGAGAGAAACCATTGGGAACCCCAGAATCCATCTATAGTGACCCTACTAGGCTCCCACAGAATTCCCATACCCCCTGCACATCTTCTTGCATCGATTCCCATACCATCATCCCCCTTTGAAATATTTTCCCTATTTCCCGAATCTGCTCAGATGGGAATTTGGTTTCTTGCAGGAAGACCAAAGCTGGATTAGCTTTCTTAATATTTTTACTCAGCATCTTAATTTTATGAGGGATATTTAGGCCCTTGATATTCCAGGACAAAATCTTCACTGAGCAAACAATAACTTACAGAACTAGGGCCACCTTGATGGTAGGGTACTGACCTGACTCTACCAGTATCCTCCCTGCTTCTGCTACTCTCTGCTTATTTGATTTCCTACTCATCTTCTTACTAGGATCTTCATATTTTTGCTTGTTTTCCTTATGATATCCTAGACTAATCCCTATATGGTTATTCTCTCTAGCCCTGAGGATGGCCTCCTTCAGCAACCGAACTTTCTCCTGTGGCACATACCCTTTTCCTTTCTCGACATAGGCTCGTTCAATCCCTTCCAGGTCTATCTCTCCTATGTCCATATCCTTCGTTTCATCCACAAATTCTGGCTCCGCCTCTTCTTGGATTCAATCTTCCTTTGTTTACACACTAGGAGTGGGTCGGGTCTCCTCAGATTCATGAATGGAGATGGACTCCCTGCTTAGCCTTTGTCTCTTATTTTAGGGTTTCTTACTCCATGTCCTCCAACACCTCAAACTTATTGGACACTGAGGTTTTCTTTGATATTTATTTTTGATCCTGCTTCCTTCTACCTCTTTTCCTTGAGGAGAACTGAGTGAAACCTTAATCATTGTTTTACTCCTTCTTCCCCGGTGAAGGTTTTGGGTGGTTCATCAGGAAATACTTGACTAGATGACCATATTCATGGAATCTTCTATGTTGGAACAAAATCTATTCATAATCCAGGGGTTGGACCCAGTCCTCATCTTCCCATGACATATTTATGGATTCGAGGAGTTCTTTGGTCATATCCATATACACACATATCCTTGCATAAGTTGTGTATCGTTGGACCCTAGTCTGCTAAGAGATATTTATAAATTTACCCAATGTGTTTCCTAATTCCTCCAGGATTTCAGGATCCCAATATTCCCCTGGAAGTGAGTACAAATGAATCCAAACTGATGCTACCCTCATGTCTTCCTTTTTCGGGTAGAACTTTTCCTTCCAGGGCCTCAGGAATAGTCTCGTCGAGTAGAAGAAATATGGGTTGCCATCCATTACTTGATTCATGTCCTCCATATTGAAGAAAATGATTGTGAAAAAACCCTTGGATCCTAACTACAGATCAAAATGACCTTTAGGCTTCCAAGTGGAATTGATCCACCAAGTTAGGGCTTTCTCCGATGGTTGTAACCCCACAAATTTCTCAATTAGGGCGTGATATTGCATGTGATGAATACGATCCCTCAACTTTGAGGATTGAACTTGCATCGCAAGGATCTCGAAAGCCCTAGGCATGCATTTCCCACGTTTGCGAAAAAAAACTTACCCTTCCAGGCTAAGCCCAGGTATAGGGGGATCGAAATGTCCATGATATGTAGATCTGGAGGATCCAAAACTGGGGAAACCTGCATGTCCCCCCTTGCATTTTCTACCATTATTCTGTCAGAACTCCCACCTACACTACAGTCTGTTAGACCTTCCACCTTCTGTGTCCAGACCAAGTCACTCATTTGAGAGCATAGAATCTATACCATCACCAATGTTATGGGTGAGAATTATTTCAAGTTCATTATTCCCACCTTCCTTGAGTTATACCTGGTATTCAACGTGGACCTTCTTTGGCCATATTTTCCATCATTATTGGACACATCAGATGTGGAAAAGCATAAAAAACCTACAGAGCTCGGCCTCGACTACCTGTAAAATATCACCATTGATCGGATCATGGACACACAGGTTAAGGGTACTCACCAACAATGTCTCCACCTATATCGGGTTGTCAAATCAGGAAACTCCCACACCTAGGAAAGTGGCTTACAAAGCGTCAAGTTCTGCAGTAGTTTCCCCTAATGATGGATGCCCTCAATGTAATGGAGACCAATTATTCCTAGGGGGAGGACTAATCCAAATTAACATCAGCATACATCCACCTAATCCATTGTCTCAAAAATAGTTTTCCATCTTGGTAGTTTTGTTATGATTTTTCGAGTCCTGCAATTCCAAGGTCGTTTTGAGGCCCTAAACAACATTTTTTTGCCATGACAACGCATAATAGGTAAACTTTGGCTAACAAGGCCTAGTTGATAGCCTTGAAGTATCTACTGGTCCATTTATAATGTGTACTTATCGGGTAGACCTTTATAATGGAATACCAAACACCCTAAGCCGAGATTTTATGAAAAATTACGCGCCCATAAAGTGTACACATCAACTAACCATGACGGGCCCCATAAAAAAATTGGAATTTCATCTTCTGGGGTTAGTGTTTTGGATGTCTAGGGTTTTCTCATTGATGCTTTATGTCAAAAGGACCTTTTTGCCTCATTATAACTCACTTCTTGCAAATGTGCATAGCCATAACATCTCTTCTCAGAGATAAGTTGCCACCATTCTAGCAAGCTTATTTCACTCTATATTTTGTTACAGTTTATGCATATTTATTTTATTAATATAAATTGAATATTATTGTATGTATTTGTTTCAAAATATTTTTGTGTTTCTTTTCGTTCCCTTATAAAACCGCATGAGTTTTATCAGAGTGGTATGCTCTTTATTTGTTTATCTATGCATGTCCCCAACAATGTCGGGGTATAAGGAGTTGGGACTCTAGCTATTTGAGTCACTAAAAGACCATCCTTGCTGATACTAAGGGCTTTCCATGTCTAAATAAAAGAGATATGAGGGAGTAGACGATCATAGAAATATGTTGCTTGAGGAAGCTCTTGTGTGATAGAGGGGAAATATAGTAGATAACTTTGTGCAAATCCTTCAATGGATGCCGACATCAACAACCACGTTGTCATAGAGCGAACACTTTGGAGGCACTGTCACCTTCAAGGTATAAGTTAATTTTTATATTCCTATATTTGATTGTCAGATAGATGCAGATGTTTTGAAAAAAATGTTAAATCTGTTATAAGGGTATATTTCCGTCCACAATTTTTTCTATAAGTAAAATATCATGTTGCGCTCCTTACGACTATCCCCCATCTCAAAAGTTAGTGGGAAAGTTACTATGAGAAAAACTCCACGGAAGAATTTGCACTGTTTGGGGCTAATCCCACTTGGGCCTCTGTTGTGGATTCCATTAAGGAACAATATTACTTATTGGAAACTATGAAGGTTGGTACACAAGATGGACCACTCTACATCGGGAGAGGGACCAAACAATCTCATAGTTCAAAGCTACTTTCCATACCTTTTGCACCAAGATGAGTATTAGAGACTCTGAGTGACATTTGGTTATAAAATACCATGGGGGTATGCATAGGTACATAAAAACAGAAATGGAGTTCTTGGACATCTCATAATTGGTATCCGCTTATTGTTATTCTATCAAATCGAGCAAAAATTGAAGCATAGGAGTTTGGATCTTAGAATGCATCATAATAGAAGTAGGGAAAAGGCAGGGCCAATCCATAAAAAAAGGACAAAGTAAGGATGCAAAACCTCAAAACAACCTATCTAATCCACAAGTGAAGAAGGGTAATGGAAATATGAAGAAAGACACTACGAACTGGAGTGAGTTCCATAAAATCACATGGAACAACACTGATGAATGCCGCTCAAAGTAGTCATTTGAGGTTGAAATGAAAGCCTCAAATTCAAATCGAGACTCTACCTTTTAGTCAAATATAGATAGGGTGAAATAAATAATTAATGCATAACCTAGTGCCATAGTCATTGCCACCAAGGTCTAGCACAAAGAACTAGAGGATCTAAAAGAAGGTGAGTGCCTTTTTCACTTGTAAATGTGGGTGAAGGGAACTTTATTGCATTTCATTGTTAGTGGAATCCAAAAGAAACTGATCTAGGTAGAGGTTGTCAAGATGTTGGAGCTGTCCACAACCTCACCCCCGCAACCATACAACATTGAGTGGCTCAACCATTGATGATATCTTCCTATTAGCCAAGTGTCACCTACCTTATGGCATCTATCCCATTAAGGATGAGGTATTGTGTGATATTTACCCAGTTAAAGTTTGTGATGTTCTTTTGAGTCAGCTATATATGTGGAAATGTCATGATGTATATGAGTATGGACCTTGTAGCATCATTGTTACTTTGCATATACAATTGTAAATTATACCATAGCTAGCTTCACCTACCACAGTCTCTTTAATTTAAGCCAAATCGTGAAAAAAATGTAAACTCTTAGACTAGGAAATTTGTCCTCTTTATGATTCATTCTCATAGTGAATGAAAGGTCACGACCATATATATTTCCTCAGCACATGCCTCTTTACACAACAAAATCACGTGGACAATGTCATGAAATATCAATATCAAGATACCTTCACCTCACTTGCCGAGGTGCATTTACACTAGAAGGTCAAGAATTCATTATATTTGAAACAAGGTGTGCCAATATATCGACGCTCTCTCCTAGAAAATGAGGAAATCAAACACCACATTCAAGAGATACTCCAAAAGGGGCCCATTCAACCAAGATCATCACCTTGTGAAAGTCCAATCGTGCTTATGCAGAATAAAATGGGACCTAGTGCCTCTATATTGATTATATAGCTTTAAACAAAATCAGAGTCAAGAACCAATACCCAATTCCCCGAAGGGATGACCTTCTCGACCAAATCATGGGATCCAAGTACTTTAACATGATTGATCCAAAGTCCGGTTACCACCAGTTTGAAATAGAATCATTTGATGCATGGAAGATTGATTTCAAGTCTAAAGAAGGTCTTTTAGAATAGCTAGTCATGCCCTTTGGCTTAACAAACACCCCAACAACTTAGATGAGGTTGATGGATGAGATATTGAGGCTTTTCACCAATTTGTTTGGTATTTTATATTTCGATATCATCCTCATCTTCAAAAGGTGTTTGGCATAACATTTGCAACACATTCAACAAGTCCTTACAACTTTGCAACAACACAAGCTATATGTTAACTTAGAGAATAGGTCCTTTGGCATGAGTAGATTCCAATACCTCGGATATAGTGTAGATCATAATGGGGTACCTGTGGATCTAGATAAGATCCGAGTCATTCCTGACTGGCCCACCCCAACAACACTAACCGATCTTCGAAGCTTCTTGGGCCTTGCCAACATCTATTGCAAGTTTGTGTTGGGATTCTCTCATATTGCATGGACCCTAGTCCAAGTGACCAAGGGTGTTGGAAAAGAAAACTTTGGGTGGACCAAGTCACAACAGAAATACTTCACTAATATACAACATTGTTTATGCTAAACCCCGATGATTTCCTTTCCTGGTCTACAACAACCATTTGATATTCAAACAGATGCTTTAGATTATGTTGTGGATGCCATTCTCACTCAATAAAGTATTCTGGTGGCTTATCATATTGAGATACTTAGACGTTGTCTGTAAGTACTCCACATATGAAAAAGAGATGTATCCCATTGTATGATCCTACCACCAATGGAAGTATTACTTTCTACAGAGGGAGAAAATCATCCACATGGATCATAAGCCTCTATAGTTCATGAAGAAAAAAATCAAATTAAAGTATGACCTCCATTAAAGGTGGTCCATATACTTGCAACAGTTCCTCCTCAACATTAATTATAAGAAAGGGAGGAACAATCACATCACAAACTTCCTCAGTCGACCTCCAATTGAAAATCTAACCATAGTGCTCGACACTCTAGTTACAACTCTAACTATAGTGTTAGTCAAGTGGTCAAACACTTTGGTGTGGAGAAGATAGTAAGAGTAGTTCAGAAGTATTTCTATCAGTCAAAGCTTTGCTAGGATGTCAATATGTTTCTCATATCCTGCACTGCATGCCCCATTGCCAAGCCATCCATTAAAAAATAAGGATTGTACACCCCTTTGCCTACTTCTGATAGGCCCTGGGAACCCATATCAAGAGACTATATGTCAACCATTCCTTCAACCAAGCATGGTAATTACTATGTATTCATGGTTTTTGATCATCTCTCTAATATGACCATTATTATAGATTACGAGAAGAGTATCACCACTTAATCCACTACCAGGCTCTTCTTCAAGTGTCTATGGGTACATTTTGGAATCCTACAGACCATCATATTAAATCGGGACGATTCATTCTTAAGTACATTTTGGCCAAGCCTATGGACACTATTGGGCACCAACCTCATCAATTCCACCTCCTTCCATCACCAAATTGATGGACTAATAGAGGTCGTCAATAAAATGATTATGCATATCCTGCACATGTATACTTCCAAGCATCCACACATGGGATGAGAGCCTTCCTAATGTTCAACACAACTACAACAGAGCCCTCCATAGCTCGATTGGCCACAACCCTTTTCAGGTGGGCATAGGATATCAACCATTGGATCCCGTTGATGTAGCACTACCCTTTGCGCGCACATTGGCAGAATCCTCCCATGCTCAATCGAAGGCTAACAAATATACAAATTCATTGAATGGATTCATCACATTTTCCAACATGTCCATGATATTTTACAGAAATCCAATGCTAAGCACAAGGAGCACCATGATCAACATGGGGTTCCACACAACACAAGTAGAACTTTGAAAACTAACGACTACGTGACTAAAAACGTTAGTCACGGGAGTTTTTCTAAGCTAAATACTACTAAATTTGAGCAACACAACTAAACATGACTAAATTAAATGACTAATTTAATCATGGGATAAAAAATATGACTAAAAAGAAAATTGACAAAAAAATTAATATTTGCATATATATTTATAAAATCTTAGTTTGTTTAGAAAATAGAAAAAGAAAGTGGAAAGGCGTTGCAAAGTGGGGCAAAATGCAGAAAATCCCCTTCTCATCTTCTTTGGAGGAAGCTAAGGGGAAAAGGAGCACCCACTACATATTTTACCCCCATTGATAAATGTAGGCGGGCAAGGGGGAATTTCAAATATCTAAACCTCTTATATGTGATATTCACTCCAATATATACACATAATAAGATCAGAAGAGTAGGGATTAAATAATGGTGACGATGTCCATTCTAGAGAGCTGTATAGAGACAAGGAAATTTGTATGTATTGTTTTCCTTTTTCAATGTGTAGATATACATGGATATTTTGCATTGATATTTGTGTATGATTCTCTGGGTGTAATATTTTTGCTTATACAAGAAATGTTGAACAAGAGCTCATGATTTACAAGTGCACGAGCACACTCTGCATTGTAATCATTGGTAGCTTCTTTGGGGTATGACAAATTTATTTCCCTTTATCTGAAACATGTTGATTAGGGTTTCTTCCTATTTGTTCATTTGTGAGTGATTCATGATAGAGGTGCCATCATTGTTTTATGCATTCCCTATTTTGTTTAAATTAATTCTACCATCTAAATCATAAAAAATCATAAGAAGAAGAATTGGGAGAAACCCTAATTATCTCATTTTAGGTTAGTAAACACAATTGCCACATACCCCCAAAGTTGTAAGCTTTATAGGAAAACAAACGCCGTAAAGTTTGTGCGAGGTCTTATAGTAAGGTTTTGATTGGAACATGGGGATGAAGAATGGAAATTTTTATGACATATTAGGTAGAATGACATGACAAGAAAGCTGTAGAACATTGGAAAGTTGAATATTTTGATACTGGGAATAGGAAAATTTGACAATGTGTACCTTTCCAGAGAGAAGAAGGTAATTTGAAAAAAAGTACCATGCAATGTCCTCACATTCATATTTGTTAGGACTGGCCTAGACGTTCCCATGTGACTATAATTACATGTGCCCATGTGACTGTAACACAATTTCCATCAAGTGTCCACTTTTCAACGTTGCAGGTTTGACCTAATTTGGATGTGCTAATAAAAAGTTATTGAAAATATCCCAAAGCTTCAATTTTTTGTACTATCTAGAAGAGCAAACTTGTATGGTATGCCACATGTCCAATATTTTGTTTATATAGGTAAAAATCCTACCATAGATACCCTGGTCCATATTATCTCGTATGCAATAGGCCTCACTCAATTGGGATCTCGGATGCCTCAAATATGACCTTTTTCCTAGAACACCCGTGTTAGACTAGATTTTGGACTAGTAAAAAACCCTAGATTCCTCAGTGAATATCTCCGAAAATGTAATAGATCAGGATCTGAATTTCATATTAGAGATAGATTCACCTATTTTAGAAGTGGGTTTTTAACCTTGATCTCTGATTCGTTGTATAAATAATGTTGTAGCTAAAATTCCAAGATGGCTCATTTTGCAGAAGCCCATCCTGAGGAATGTTATGCAACCAAGTCCCATAAATAACATAAAAATAATAGAAATAGAGAAAAATAAAGTAATCCACTCCTCAACAATGAATAATAGAGATGAATATCAATCCTCTTCGATGGAGTAACCTCCTTACACAATGTATTGCTTACCCAAGACAAGACAATATACAATGCCTACTCAAATGACAATATCTCCTTCCTATATATAGGAGAGAAAGGTGTACAATAACAACTAATAGAACCACTAATAGACCCGAGTCTACATCAATAATATGTAATAAACCACCATATAGGGGGTAAAGTGCCACAATATAGGGGAAACTGTGCGTAACATTTGGGTGTTAACAATGTGCTTATGAAATATATTTAAACCTAGAAAAAACATAACAAATGAGAGAGTTTAACGTGTAGGGCTTTCCAGGCTTCTCTTGTTTGGTTCAACTCATTTCCATTGCTATGATTGGTATGACCCCCACAACAACTTGTAACATTATGCAATTGACACTATCGATAGTGTTCTTCAACAAGTAATAGTGTTTTATGTAACATGTTATAATGTTCTACAACAAGGATGTCACATTTTGCAATAAACTATGGTGTTCAACACCTCATTGTAGAATGTTCTATAACAAGTTGTAGCATTTAATAATAGCACTTATACAACCAACATTACTAATAAAAAACAAAAAAAACATGTAAAGTGGAGGCCTATCACCAACGCTATCACCCATATTCACTACCTATTTAAGTTGCCACTTAAAGAAAAAACATCAAAGGCCATACAAGACTATTGGAATGAGTTTGAAGTCACTTCTGCAAAGAGTCAAATTACAAGACACTGAAAAATAAGTCATTTGTATATATAATTCACGTGTACACAATATATTAAACAATATATACGCTGAGCATAAGGATTAATTGTGCATGGTAATGTGGGTTGGTTTGTAATTTTATTAACTATGCATTTTAGATGGCATAACATAAGGATTAATAAAATTTGTATATGCAACATAAATATGCGTGCTAGTAGTTTTAATAATTAGCCCTTTGCGGTGCTAGATGTATGGATCAATAGATCGACTTATGTTCTCCTCAAACTTCAATTGTGGGATGTGTCTTAACGTTGCCATAAATTCATATAAAATTTTGCTTAGGTAATGTGTGGGTTGCTTTAATGACTTTTTAATTGTGCCTATTTATCTAACTATGGGTTCGAAGGATCCAACATATTAAATTGTCTATTCCCTTTGTGAAGATTATCCTCATTCTAACATAGCTGTCAATGATCGACTATTTTAGCATAAGCCTACATGTAGATGGATCGAATTTTAAGCTTAAACATAATATTTTAAAATGAACAAAATGCAACTAGTATTCCTTATGCATTTTCTTTGTAGAATAAGTTGGACGGATAGATTCGTTTCCTGAAGGAATTACGATGTTATTGAAGGAATTACGATGTTATTGGAAGTCCATAACATATATTTTTCTTGTTTGTGATTAACAAATACAAAATGTGGACTTGGCTGAAAAGAAAGTTGAGATTCTGAATGAAGACTTACATGTGCATATTTATGTTGATACATACGAAAACATAGATGCGGCTATTGCACTACTTGATTTGCTAATGAATCTAGTTGATGTAAGTTTCAATCTAAACTACATATGGGTAGTGCTTGCCAATATATGAGGAAGTTTAATAAACTATGAACTCTTTCATCTGGAATTTTACTCTTACAACTTTCTCTCTCATTAATTGTAAATGTTTTTGGTTTGAATAATCTTGAAACTAGTCTAAAGCAGTATTTAGTTTAAATAATGTATTTGGTTTGAAGTTCTATATGTCTATTAGCAATCCAGTTACCATAGTTGTTTATATTGAGTTATGGTTTGGTGGTAAACATACAAAAGGCATACAAAAAATTCAAATGAAACTCCAAGAAACAATTGGTCAAATTATTAAATTTGACATTTCATTTCACTTGCAATTTTAGAGTTACACGAAACAATATCTTTGGGAGTGGCAAGCAAAGAACTATGGTTGACCTTTAAACATGGAATAATAATTTTTCAAAAATATTCTAGCTAAAATTTGAGGATATCAATAAGATATATTTTGCATCACGATGCTAAATTTTGTAGGATAAATTAGGTTAAAACACACACAACGAAATTAAATGTCTTAATAAAAGATTGAATTGAGTGAAATAGATTAAAAGTATATTGGGATAAACCTTCCCACAAAGTTCAGAAAATATATTTTAAGTGCAACTCCGAGTAACCTATCTTCAGATGTAACTCTCCAACAAACTGGTCTTGAGTTCGATCTATAATTAAGAGAAGCAATTTAATCCATGGTAAAAGTGGGATGCATTTAAAAAAAAACATAGAGTAGAGGTCTTGCATAGTAGATTACATATATTAATATGTATAATAATAATAATATTAGAACGTAAAAGAATATTGTAGGGTATATATTTGTCAACCTATTCAATAAGAAATGAAAAAAAGTAGTAACATCATGTACAAAATGGTAGGTTTTACACTCGAATAACATCAATGTAATTATGGTTAAAATTCAAATATAACAACCCATTTTAATAAAGTGAAAAATCACCTTTTGGAACATTATATTGTTAATGGATTTGGTTTTGATTGTAATTAAATATAATACTTAAATAATATGTATTTTGATAATAAATTAGATTATATATATTTTATAAAAAAATTAAGTTGATATATCGTTGGCCATTATAATTGCTTACTAATTAACTAACAAATAGAGTGTTCAATAGTTATCATCAATCTAAAGAAGTTTGTTTATTTCAAAGGTAATCACGCAAAATGTATGCATACATATTTAGTAACTGATCAATCAGCTACAATACCCAATCTTCCTAATCATTCAGTCTATGCTATGCTTTACTACTCAATCCAACTTCAATACGAATTCAATTTCTAGGAGAAAAAGAGTTCTCAGCCCTTCTACTAAATTAATTATGGGAATGACTGCTTCAGAAATAAGAGAGTTAAATTTCTTTTGCAAGAAGTTAATTCCAGAATTATTACAATAAGAAAGATTTGCTCAATGATCGCAGGGTTAAATCATAAGGGAAAGTAACTTCCTGTTCTATTAATTCACATGCCATCTACCAGGTTGACAGTTCTTGAAAAATGAGGAAACACAGTAGCAGAGCACAACTGTAACGACAATAATCAATCATGCACTTGCAGAAGAAAACTATACACTATTCAATCAACTGTTTCAACACACAAAGGACATTAAATTCAGAAATCCTACTCTCAATCTTCACACTGTTTCAACACACCAAAGGAAATTAAAATCAGAAATCCTACGTTTAATTTTCACACTGTTTTAGCACACCAAAGGAAATTAAACTGAGAAATCCTATGCTTAATCTTCACACTGTTTCAGCATACAAAAATAAAGTCTAATTGCAATTCCACACAAAATCAAATACAAGAAACACGCAAATAAATTAACTCGGCAACTCTGAGAGAAGCTGGGCCCTTGCCTTCTAATAGAGATGCCGCTAGGCACTAATGAAAATCTATACATAGCAGATTAAGAAAATAACGCCACTTTCATTAAAGATGAAGTCTAGTTACAAATTCTCCACACCCACTGTTACAAGCTTTTCTTCCAAAATTAGCCTAACATTGTGAACTATCCTGTCTTCCTCTAAATACTAGACGAGACAATTAGGTCCTCTTAATTCAGAAATCCATGGAGATTAAAGATCTTTAGGCTGTCGAATCATCATTTTTACAAACATAAACAGTTTCGTTCATAATTTCATTCAGGAGAAATCTGTTTCAAAAGCATTAACATCTTCGATGATTTGAATTGAACCAATACCGCAGGAGTCTCAGCTGACCACGTGGAAGATACCTCTAGTTGTTTTCACAAATATCTGAACAGGAATCTTGAAGGTGTAACGACTGATTGTAGACTGTTCTATCCTTGTGTATCAACAGGGTGATACATCCAAATTTTCTGTAGTCTCGGTTGCTTTCATAAATTCATCACAAGTTAGCTCATTAGGCAACAAAATCATAATCATAGGTAAAACTATAGGCATTAATAAAACAAATCAATAATGAATTATACATGCGTGGAAACATGTTCTTATTTAAGAAAGATATCAAATTGGGCATATTAATAAGGGAAAACAGGGAAAGAGAATCATGAAAGGAGTGAGCAAAAAGGGGCATTTCCAATGCCCAACATCTCCCCCCAATTGTCCAATTGCATGTCCTCATTCAACAGAATCCTGCGAATCCGAATATGAATTTGAATTGAAGATATTTCTGTGGAGCTTGGTAAGGTTGAAGGAAGACTCAGTTCTGGCTCCTAGTTTTACAAACCCCTTGCAGTCAACCAATTCTTCCCAACATGCCCTTTCCACCTTTTTGATTAACTTGTATACACTCTTTTACTCCTTCTCGGGCAACAATATAAGTGGAAATCTAAATCTCATCCCCATCCAGCTTGGCCCACATGCCTTGATACACTTAACTTACTCAGGAACCCGAGACAAGGCATAATTAAACTTTTCAAACAATACGAGTCTCTTGTCCTCGTGGAATTTGAAGAGGCTTCCCATCTGCACTTACCTCCCTCTATTGCATAAGATTCTTGTTGTGATATCATTTTAACACAAGTAGAGATGACATATTTTTGGAGTGTTGTTATTTTATTAATCTTTTGGGGAGAGGAGAGGTACTGTCTCTGTCTTGAAAATGTAGCCTGATGGGATTGTGGTTCCCTTCGAATCCAAAGGGTATAATTGTCCTCATTCCTTTGAATAGTCTAAGAAGCATGCCACCATCTCACCTAATTGGTGACAAAGGAGGAAAAATCCCTCAAATGGATATCTCCTATGTACAGAACAAGATTAGATGAATAGTACATGAGGCATTCTATCCCGTGTAAGTACAATTCACAAAGTAATATATGTTTAGAGAAATCACTTTGAGCAAAAGCATCTACAAACTGGGAAGATGTAACAAACTGATAGGGTCTCCCCTCCTTAATGGCTTTCAACTTAAATAAAGTTAATTGTTCAAAGAGGAAGATTGAATAGGAGGGTGATGGGGCCCTGCAACTTAATAATTCCTGAACTAAATCATACATTTGATTCTTCTCTTTCTGCATGGTCTTAAACTTTCTCATCTCCCTTAGCTCTTCTTTCAATTCATCCCATCAGAATATTTGGAAGGTCATCTCCTTGACCCATTTATCCTTGATTTTTTTAATGGTATTCCTCTGTAAAGGCAGAGGATCATTCCCTCCTTGCATAGGCCAGTTCGATACTTCTACTTTTCTAATTCATATTTTAATAGGGAGATGTCTTCTGCTTCTTCCTGTTCCTTTTCATCATCATCGCCCAACTCAATAACTTCCAAAGGTTTCTGGATTCTTTCTCCAACATCATTTTTCCTGGGTAAAGGATGGACCCGAGTTGTTAAATATGGAGTTTCAACAACCAGTTCTTGTGTTTCAACAACAAATTTTTGTGTTTCAACAACTGATTTTTGACCTACCAGTTCTGAAGCCTTAGAAATTTCCTCTTTTTGAATTGTTGATTCTTGTGTTTCAACAATTTCTTCTTTTGGAATTGTTGGTTCTTGCGTTTCAACAATTTCCAACGCCTGCAACAAATTTTCCCCGACAGTGGCCTCGATAGTTTCTGGGATTATTGGTTCTTGTGTTTCAACAATTTCTTCTTTTTGAATTGCTTGTTCTTATGTTTCAATAATTTCTTCTGTTTGAATTGTCAGTTCTTGTGTTTCAACAATTTCCAACGACTGCAACAAATTTTCCTGAGCAGTGGCCCCGACAATTTCTGGGATTGTTGGTTCTTGTGTTTCAAAAATTTCCAGTTGTTGAGGTAAAATTTCTTTTAATTCCTCTCGTCTCAACTGTCCAAGTCTCCAGGCTAACAATTCCATGAGTGAATTTATATCCAACTTTTTGAAATATGTCTCCAAATTCTTGACACATGAACTCATCATGTTCCCTGTTTTCTGAAACAGAGGGTAAGTTTTCGATCTGACCGACCGCTTCTGCTAACGTGCTTAATTTATGAATTTCCTGCTTCTTTAATATCTCTTTCAGCCCTTGTAGCTCCTCCTTGAGCACCTTCACCTCATGTTCGAGCAAGTCGTTTTGCAGGAGAAAGGTTTTAGTTTAAGTTTCCCCTTCTGTTGCAATAGGTTCTTGTGGGTCGGTAGTAGTTGGACTACGCCCTATTTCTTGTGTTCTAGGGAGTGGCCGCCATCTTAAAATTGGAACCTCAATGTATGCTTTGGTCATTTGTAATGTCTCTGCTGCAACAGGGGCTCGGGTCCTCATTTTCCTTAATGGGATGGGTGGCTGATTTATGGTACATAATTTCCTCTGATTCCTCTACGGTCCAAGGGGAGTGGAACCCTCCGAAAGTATTTCGACATCTTATGTGACCAAAGAAGGAGAATCATCCTTTCATAATGATTCTCCCCTCAACTTAATGACTTATTCTGGGTTAATAGAGGATTCAACCTCCAGAAATGTTCTTGCCTAATTTCTATTCCCTTCCTTCTTTTCTTCTATATTGACTTTTACCTGTTGGAATGGGCTTCTCGTAGGCTCCTAAGGATGTATGTTTTAAAGCTCTTCTATGGTCATGGCTTCCCCCAATCCTCCTTCCTGATTATTTTCTTCTACTCCTAGTTCCCTATCTCTCCCCCCAACTCTATTAGATAGGCTCAGCTCGTCTTCCCCCTCACTTCCACCATCACTTTCTTCGATGACTACATGGCCTATTTTAGCCCTGGAAACAAACTGTCCCCAAGATGATTTTCATCACTTAAGGGTTCTAAGTATTAATAGTTTGATCATGCAATGATTAGTGATGGAATCTTGGGGGTGCTGAGACCCCCGCATGTAATCTTCCATGTTTTGCAGGGTTATCATTAAGTAATAAGGCATGTTGATCAAGATGCCATGGCGCAAGTGAGAAAGCAACACAAAATCATAAGCATAGATGATTTGTTATACCAAAATCTCATCACTCTCATGTTATGAGATAGGTATTACCTTGACTACTCCAATCCCTCAAAGTTTTCCCTAGAGAAATGAAGGTTAAAATTATACCCTTGCAATTTTTCCCTATGTTGAGCTGGTAATGCTCTTCTCCCATTGACAAAAAGCGTTACCCAAGTCAACACCGCTCCTGATACATGAGCAAGAAGTGGTGCCACCACTCTTGTCCTTACTGCAAGAAGTGGTGCCCCGTTATCACTGCCTGTTTGCTTCATTGGTGGAGTGGTGCTCGAGTTTTCAAGGCAAAAAGAGAAGCTTCGAGAGGATTCTCGAAGCTGACCTTCGTGGAGATTCATCACTATGGTTTAGGACCAACTAGAGCTCGAGATACTCCCTTTTAGGATCTTATCTCCACCTCACCCATGAGATCCTCAACCATACCTATCCTCCCATGCCTTTAAATATTGGCTCACCCCCCATGGGCAAAAGGAGGAAGAATTGTGTTGCATACCCAAACTCTGTCAAAATCATTCTTGAGTCTTTGGAGGCAAGGAGCCATTGGAAGGAACTCTCAACACCAAGGCATGAAGGTTGTAGTCTCTCCAATAATTTATTAATAAAGAATGTCTTTTCTTTCCCATATTTACTGTTTCATATGTATGTATTGCTTGATTCCTAGGTCATGAGCATATATCTAGTTGATTATATTGCATGCTATCATCTTTCTTTTGTTGTCTTCCATATTTTACAGGTTCTTCTGCAGTAAGATTTAAGGATAGCGAGGACAACCTTTGAAAAATGCATCATGGCATTCTAATCATGTAATGAACCAGATCTAGGGAGAGTCTAGCATTCCGTGTTTGTGTTTTGTTCTAGATCTGAATCATTCAGACTAGGGAACCAGCTCTTGTCCGCAGGAGGTGTGTATTTTCGGCTAACAAAAGTGGTGACTCCGCTGGGGAGTACTTCGAATTTTGAATCATTGGTAAGTTGAAACCTCCACCTTCATTTTCAATTTCTAGATCTACTTTTCCAATTGATATATCTGCTTTGAATTTGATTGATTTGCCTCTATCAGCCTTTGGATCTTCATATTTTTGGTTCATTGGGTTTTTTGGTGATTGTTTGGGTTCATTTTTTCAGTTTGTAACTTCCTTTTTTGTTGCTTTTTTATTTTTCAAATTGACATCTCGGGCACCACTCTTGAGCCATATTAGAAGTGTGGTTCTGGAGCTGTCACCGCTCTTCCTCTATGTTAAAGAAGCGGTGCCACCACCCTTTCTCTGTGTCTAAGAAGCGGTGTTGGACCTGGTAACGCCTTGGTGTGAACTTGCTGTAAGCGGTGCCATCGCTCTGTTTCTGTGTACAAGAAGTGGTGCTCAGGCTGGTAACGCCCCGTTCAACACCTATAGAAGCGGTGCGAGGTATTCTTCTTAGCCCTGTTTGGTGTTTGATTCTTAAATGCTTGTTTTGGTATTTTAGATGCATGCTTCAGATAGTTATAGTTGTTGTTTGAACTCTGCAATTCATTTTTGAACAGAAAAATCAATGAAAAAAAAAAAAAACGAGCCCCCTTTGAGCGTGTATGAATTCATGCGTATTTTCAAGAATTGTGATTGGTGTTGGTCTTTCAAGGTTCATATTTGGCCTTGATTAGAACTTGGTTTTGATAGATCTTTGATTTCTGTCTTCTTTGATAGAACAAGAAAATATTCATTTCACTTTTTCTTCATTTGTTATACATGATTTTTGTATGTCTTTTTTCCTTTTTTCAAAAATTGTGACATAATCCATTTAAAAGTTATTGTAGAATGTTGCTTTTAGTTCATTCTCACTTTAGTTGAAAAATCTGAACACTTTTGTATATAGTTGTAATAATCTTTCCTTGCTTTTCATTAGAGATCTCACTTCTTTTTCAGTTCAAAAGAGAAGAGTTTGTTTGTTTCAGTTAGGAAAGGACCATATAAGCAAGTATCTTTTATTTTTGTATGGGATTTATTCTATTTTTCAAATGAATTGAACCTCTCTCTCCCTTCCTTAAGTAGGGCATACTTTGAAAGTTAAAGTGAAATTTTGCACAATCATACTGCATGGTTTTAGTTTTATGTCCTCACCTCATGCATCCACCTAACCGTTCAAGATAAATTAAGCGCTAGCTTAGGCTTAAAATTTTTAGCAATTTGTGTGATAGGTTAGTGACATGTTCGGGCGTCGTAAAACGTAGGAGCTGTCGTTAATTTGTCTGCACTACAACCCAGGACTCGCACGGTTCTTCCATGTACAGTGGGTATATCAAACGACCTTTCATGTACCCTTGAGGTATATAGAAAGGTACTTCACGTACTCGATTGTATATAGGAAGGGCCCTTGTGAACGGTTGTGCATTAGACAACACTACTACCGATTTGAGCTCCCATGTACCTTGCGTATATAGGGAGACACTTTTATGAATCCTGAGACCATCCGAGTTAACCCTTTGGCCGTCTTGGCATCACACTAGTTGTGAAGCATTGATAATCCCGCGAGGTTCTAGACCTTTGATCCACTCCTCTCACATATTTTTCTTACTTCTTTAGTTTGAGTAGCGCTTGTTGTCTATATAGTTAGGATTTTTTAGAAGAGAGAGATATTTTTGTTACATAGTTATGGCTTTGCCTTCCAGGACTACCAACCAAGAGACTCCTTTACCAAGCATGTATTTTGTGTTCCCTCCATATGGGGATGTTGGTCCTCCTCTCATGGCTGCATTAAGCCTTCTTGGATTGACTATTGGATTACCTGTTTAGTTATTCTTTAGTCCAGTTATCCCATGTACACTAGTTTCTTTTGATCATAATCCTTCATCGCAAGAGAATCAACCTCATGTTGACCCCTCTCTTTCTTCACCAGATGTGTCTTCTCCCGTTTCTCCCTCTTCGCTTGTTGAAAGTTGTAGTACTAGTAGTCAGGTGGATAAGAAGAAGAAGAAAATGAATATTAAGATGAAGAAAAACAAACAAAAAACCAAGTCTCAACCAATTACTCCTATGAGTGTGGAGAGTGTTGATCTGCACACCTAAAGATTGCGTAAGCCCAAATTCCCTTGTAGGCTTTGCAAGGGTGATCACCTTCTGAAAGATTGTCATGGTCCGGCCCTAGTTTTAGAAGAGTGCTCTAAAGTTTCCTGACAACTAATGTCATCAGCCTCTGGTCATCATATTGATGATCCCCCCTCAACCAGTGACTTTGTGGTTAAGAGTCAGAAGGGTAAAGTCATAAATCCGTGCTTGCTTTGTCAGGACATGCACTTTACTTACCTTTGTCCTCTCATGGATGAATCTTATAAGTTGTTGGAAGATATTCCTGTTTCTCGTCAACAAATTCCAACAAGTTATCGTAAGTTATCCCTCGATTCCCCGCTTGTTGATCAAGTGGTTAATTCGATTTCATCTATGGTCAATCCCACTCTTCCTTCTAAGAGTGAATTCCACGTGGTCAATTCAGATTCATCCGTGGTTGATCCCACTCTTCCTTTGGAGAGTGAAGTTAAAGTGGTAGAGTCGATATCATCTCCACCCAATCCCACTCTTTCATTAGGGAGTGTTAAGATTGAAGTAGTCGCTTTGACCAAATCTTTGTCTTATTCTTCTCTTCCAGTAGAGAATGAACTAAAATCTACTGAAGTCTTTATGCTTCGTTCTGATTGTTCTCGACAAGAGGAAATTTTGTCTCTTTCGACAGAACCCTATCTAAGTAGTGAGGTTATTTCCTTTGACTGGAGTAACCTAACAGAATCTCGTCTTCATTCGAGTGTTCCTTTCCAGATATTCGTGCGAATTACCACTAAGAGTATACTCTGCACTATCGTCGACGAAGGGGATTTTGTTAGCATTCTATCCTCTACTGCTTGGAAAGCAATAGGTTCTCCTCCACTTGTGCCAGCCACCGATCAAATATTGGATTTTAATCGAAGACCCACAATGCCTTTCGGGATCCTTCATCAGTTTCCTATTACTTTGGAAGGAAAAAATATTTGTATCGATGTTATGGTAGTCCAAGGTCCTTTAGATTTTAGTCTGCTCCTTGGGTGTGATTATGTTTACGCCATGAAAGCTGTAGTGTCCACACTCTTTTGAGTGATGTATTTTCCCCATGATGGGAAGATTGTGATCGTTGATTAGTTTTCCTTCGTTAAACCTGATTATCGTGTGAATCCTAGTCATTATATTTCCCTGAATGTCCCGCATGTTCTTGTGACTCTCTCCCCTTCGAGTTAGCTTCTTCCCATCATAGGTAAAATGGGGGGCATGGCTCTAGTATATGGACATCATATTGGAGTTAGGACGCTAGCTTTTATGTAATGGGGGCAGCCTACCAACATTTGGATATCATTTTGGGTAGGGGCATTCTTGCGAGCATAGTTCCTTTTCTCTGTGTCAAGCTCGTTAAAAAATGAATCAGATGTTGGTGAGCATAGTTATTTTTCGGTGTCAAGCTCGTTCAAAAATGAAATAGATGTTTTGTGAGCAAAGTTCCCATTCTATGTCAAGCTCGTTAAAAAATGAAATGGATGTCCTTAAGCATCGTTTACCTTTTGGTTTTAAGCTTGCATAAAAATGAAACCATGTTTCAAGCATAGTTATTTTTCTGTTTCAAGCTTGCATAAAAATGAAACACTGTCTGAGAGCATAGTTCTTCTCCTGTGACAAACTCATTAAAAAATGAAACAGCACCTGGCCATCATGTCAATTTTCTCCAAGCATAGTTACCTTTTGTTTCAATCTTGTGTAAAAATGAAACAGATCCCCTTCCCTTGAGTTGAGTCTTCCCTTTAGTGTTAGAACTTGAACCTTCTTTTTGCCTGTCTGATTCTCGTTCTTCCTACCCCCCTGGTGAACATTTTCGCATTAGTAACCAACATTTTTTTAGGTTGGGTATGGAAGAAGAATCGTCAAATGAAACAAAGTTTGGGGGGCATGTCGAGCCCCTAGCAACCATGCTAGGGGTAAGGTTTGCTAGAAATAATGATGGGGGCAAGCTTCCAACCTCTGTATATCATGTTAATGTGATTTTTCAAGCATAGTTTACCCATTGGTTTCGAGCTTGCGTAAAAATGAAACCAATCTTCGAGCATTCTTTAAAATGATCTTTGAGCTCGTTAAAAATAGTAAGATGGTGTTGAGCTTACTTTTCATTTTTCATGCTCTGGTTAAAACATGAAAACTAGTTTGAGCTTAGTTTATCGCTTTTTCGTGCTCTAGATTCAAACATGAAAAAGGTTAATAGAGTCCTCTTTAAGCTCTTTTTAAACTGTCAAAATATGAAAAGATAGCCGAGTGAACTTGTCTTCTTCATGCTCGTGAACAGACCTGAAGAGTTGTCCTCCTAGTGATAGTTTACCCCTTTTTCGGACTAGGGGGCACTACTTACAAAAAAGGTACACTCTAGCCAATCATGGATGGAAGAGTTCTCTTGGGTATTATTTTATACTTTTTCGGGCCCTAGGGACTAAATCATACGAAAAAGGACCATTTCAGAGTCTTCTTTAGTTTAATCAGAGTCTCTAAACATGAACTACACTGAGTTTTATTTCATTGGACTCGTTAAATTAAACATTGAAAGACCCTTTTTTGGGAACAAACCCATCCTTTCTCTGGTTCGTAGAACATATGATTTTGGACTCATTGCTTGATGAGCTACAACAAGAGTTTGTTACCCTGTTTGAACTCGTAAAACCGAAAAGAGGCACTCATCAATCATGATGGGGAAATTAAGGGAAGGGAAATACATTTTCATTTGCAATAAATGGCAGTTGTTAGTCACCTTTGAACATGGCACTTGTCTGCATTTCATTCAGTCAATTGGGTATTCAGCTTGTCTCTGAGTCGATCCACTTTCATGAGTCTTGTCACTCCTTTGATTCTATCAAAGAATGCATTGTCCATTGTCGCATTGTGTTCCACCTCGTCAAGTCAATGCTGCCAAGTATTCGGTTGTGCTGCCTTATGTTTAAAAGGGAAATTGTCTTGAGAGTCTACACCTATAGTCAAAACAAATTTTTGTGTCAGTTACTTTTGAGTCAGCCCTATGGTTACATCATACTCAAAATTCTAGAACTTTGTTCTGAGTTTCATGTCGTCGATGTGGGATTCATCATGGCCCTCCTTCGACGAGACTATTCCTGTCAACATCAGCTCATCATCTAGGAATTAGTTTTAGAAACAAAAAGATAGTACCTTGAGGTCTGTATGCCTTAATGACAGATTCTTCGCTCTTGACATAGGTTCACATCATTGACTTTTGATCAAAAGATTCAACTGAGTGTTCGACATTAGATCATCTATTCACATTCATGAGATTGTACTAAGGGTACCTTGGGAATCATTTACATCAATGGTGATCTCCCTCGCACTTGTTAACGGTTCACATCATTGACCAGTAATCAAGTGGTTTCTACCATGTTCGACATCCAATCATTGTAATCACATGGATAGAATCGTACTTTGTGGAAGACGAGATGAAGACCCTGGGTATTTGTTAAAAGCACTCATTGCTTTCCCCAGGTTGCGATGGAGTATTTGTATGAGTCCTAGCATGGATCCACATTTGTATGTCTGTGGCTGTGCTCATATTTGAGTTTGTATGACATAGATCTACATTGTGTGTATGGTAGCTATGTCCAAATTTGAGTCTTCTTTGCATGGATCTACGCTGTATTTTAGTAGCCATGACGTTTTTGTATCTCACATGGATTTGCGTTGTATTGGTCCATAGCCATGTTGTGAGTCATTAGGGACATGTATCAAAATGTGCTGCAGAAATTTTGTGATGCTTGAGAAGTTTCGGCCATTGGACCTTTGCCTCGAGACTATACCTTGTTCTTTAAATTATATTGCCTATCATTTCCCTCTAGCCATTATACTTTGGGGGGCACTCTGTTATGCAAAAATCTCATTACCCACATGTTATGAGATAGGTATTCCCTTGACTACTCCAATCCCTCAAACTTTTCCCTAGAGAAATGAAGGTTCAAATTATACACTTACAATTTTTCCCTGTGTTGAGCTGGTAACGCTCCTCTCCCATTGAAAAAAAGCATTACCCAAGTAAGTACCGCTCCTGATACATGAGCAAGAAGTGGTGCCACCTTTCCTGTCCTTATTGCAAGAAGCGGTACCCCCTTAGCACCGCCTATTTGCTTCATTGGTGGAGTGGTGCTTGAGTTTTCAAGGCAAAAAGAGAAGCTTCGAGAGGATTCTTGAAGCTTTGAGAGGATTCTTCGTGGAGCCTCATCCCTATGGTTCAGGACCAACTGGAGCTTGAGATCCTCCCTTTTAGGATCTTATATCCACCTCACCCATGAGATCCCCAACCATACCTATAGTCCCATTCCCTTAAATACTGGCTCACCCCCCATGGGAAAAAGGAGAAAGAATTGTGTTGCATACCCAAACTCTATCAAAATCATTCTTGAGTCTTTGGAGGCAAGGTGAAGTTAGAGGCAAGGAGCCATTGGAAGGAACTCTCAACACCAAGGCATGAAGTTTGTAGTCTCTCCAATCATTTATTAATAAAGAATGTATTTTATTTCCCATATTTACTGTTTCATATGTATGTATTGCTTGATTCCTTGGTCATGAGCATAGATCTAGTTGATTATATTGTATGCTATCATCTTTATTTTGTTGTCGTCCATATTTTACAGGTTCTTCTGCAGTAAGCTTCAAGGATAGCAAGGACAACCTTTGAAAAAAGCATCATGGCATTCCAATCATGTAATGAACCAGATCTAGGGAGAGTTTAGGATTCCGTGTTTGTGTTTTGTTCTAGATCTGAACCATTCATACTAGGGAACCAACTCTTGTCCGCACGAGGTGTGTATTTACGGCTAACATGATTTGATACCTACCTTCACAGGTAACATACTTCTTCAAGAAAACTAGAACCTGGTCCAATGGGAAAGGCAGAGTGTCCAATGCTGTTCCTCGTCCCCTGGCTTGAACGCTTTCTCCTGCTGCAAGGGAATATTCCATTGCCTTTAAGTTGAGCACCTTCCGACCGAACCATCTCTTTTCGATCCTTGGAAATCCCGTCACCTCTGCTAAAACATGTTCCGAGACATCAATTATTAGTCCCCACACTTTATAATGGTCTCCTACCAAATAATGGGCAAATTGCACTGCCATTCCTTTGTCGAACCCGTTTAGTTTCTCAAAATATGTCGTCCAACCTTCCTCTTCAAATATTCCAAAGACTTCTCTGTTTTAGTGTAAGGCATTTGTTGTTGCAAGCTCATGTCAAACTACAAAACCCCCCATATTAACTTCCTTCAGCAGATCTCAAGCGATGCAAATAGAAATATCCCAATTCGGATGTTGAGATTGCAGTATGCAGAAACAACAATGAAACAGTGGGGAGTTTGTTACCTATTTATGGAAAGGAAATGTAATAATGGGATAGGACCATGCGATCAGTTTCTGCATGGATTGGGTAAGGTGGTGGCAGTTAATAACTACGAAAAGGTGGTGACATATTCGTTCGATTGGAAAGGTTGGTTAAAAAGTTGATGACAAGGATAAGGAGAAGGGTACCATCATAATTAATTTTTTCAAGTTATGACCAGTCATACCCATGGTTTAGAATTTGTGCCTTTACGCTTACCGTGACGAGTTGTCAACATTCCAGAATGACCTCCTATTTACTGTCAAATCGATTGATGAAGGTGTCCTTGATCACATGGCTTAAAAGTTGGCAAGACTTCATCAACATAAAAAGATTGGATCTATCCATATCATAATTACTTAAATTTGTGGGTGGGAACTTTGTCAAATTTTTAGCTTCATCATTTTCTTTGAAAAATTGTAGCAGAGCTGCTGAAAAATTTGAAATGTAAGAGCACTTGCCAATCTTATCGAAACCTTCCTCGGATCATCTTGCAACACTTATTTATCCGGTTTTGATTAAAGCCGATGGTTTCCATGAATGATACAAAGTGAGAAAATTGGAAAGATGGCGTTGGGAGAGCAAAAAGTTTGACAGTGTTTTGGCTGAGAGTTGGTGTAACTTCAGCAGAAAAACTGGTGGAGTTTCGGCAAAAAGTGGTAAGATTAGCGGAGTTTCCACAAAAGTTGGCAAAAAAAATGGTGAAGTTTCGACAAAAAGCGGTAAGATTAATGTAGTTTCAGCAAAAAATTGGCAGAATTTTGGCAGGAAAGATGGTGGAGTTTTGACAAAAAGTGGTAAGATTGGCGGAGTTTAAGCTGGAAATAGAATCCAACAATGCTTGAATGAAATTCAATAGCCTTATCCAAACACAATGACCCCCTTTGCCTATTATTTCCAACAATTTTCTGAAGACCACTTATCATTTCTGCAATCGATTGGCCCATTTTGACTGCTTCTTTTCTTCTTGGGTCCTTCACACCTATCTTTGCACACAAATCTTACACAAAACCCATCAAGCCGACCCATCCAAAAATTATTGAACCATTAATCAAAATAAACTAAAAAAATAGAATGAAAATGATATGTTTATTTATATACAACTTTCTTGTGAAAGATATGCAAAAGATTAAAGAGTTTCAGAAACAGGAGGAGACCCTTATTCTTGTACCAGTTGACAATTTGCATCAGAAGAAACATGAGAAGCAAATGCATCCTTTGAGAGCGGCTTATGGTAGATTCGCAACAAATGACCATTAGCAAATAGTGGTGTTTGTTGTTCATCAATTATGATCAATAGCAGAGTTCTATTATCAAATATTGTGTCCACTTTGTATGGTCCCAACCATCTGGTGCGCAACTTCCCCTTAAAATCCCACTTGAACCTCGAATCCTATAACAAGGCCTAATATCCTTCATGGAACATCTTTTTCTTGATAAACCTGTCATGCCACCTGGAGTGTTATTGTTGAATCACTGAAGGAATGATGTACAACAACCGCATGTTTCTCATTGAGCTCATTCAATAACTTTATTTGTGCTTCAATAACTTTATTTGTGCTTTCCACTTGACCCTTGGCCTATGGATGATATGGTGAAGTTATCTTGTAGTGGATATGATATTTTTGCAAGAGGGATTCGATTTTATGAGATACAAACTGTGGCCCCCCATCCGTGACTATCTCCTTGGGCACCCCAAAGCGAGTGCCGATTTCTTCAAACATGAAATCCACAACAGCTTGATCAATAGCTCTCACCAGGGATGTGGCCTCCACCCATTTATTCATGTAGTCTGTGCAAACTATAATGTAATTTTTTTATTATGAAGGAGGGTTGATAGGACCCACAAAGTCTAGGGCCCATTTATCGAAAGGTTCAACCACCAACTGCGTTTGAAGTGGCATCTCATCCAATCTATTAGGATGACCCATAATTTGGAAACTATCACAGGCTTGCACATACTTCTTGGCATCACAAAACATAGTTGGAAAGAAGTATCCCCTCCTTAGTACCGTATGTCCGGTTCTTTTATCAGCAAAAATCCCCTCCGCAGGGATCGTCATGACAAACCTTTAGGATATTGTGGATTTTATATTCCCTTACACATCTTCTAATTTCCATATCTAACCCTTTGTAAAAGAGTTATCCTTCTATCCAATAGTACCTAGCACTTTTCTGTACAATCCTTCTTCTTTCCCTTTTTGATAGATGCGATGGGAGCTTCCTTACAACAAGATATTTAGCAATATTTGCATACCAAGGTGAGTGAAAACACTACAAACAAATGTTCATCAGGAAATATTCCTCAACTGGTAAACTATCATCATTATTAGTTAGTCAAGAATTAAAATAAGCAACAACATTCTCTTTTCTTGGTTTATCAATAATAGTAATGTCAAATTCTTGTAATAACATTAACCACCTAGTCACTTGAGCATTAGCAACAAGTTTATTCATTAAATATTTAATAGCTGAGTGATCAATATGCACAAAAGTAGGGTACTTGGTGATATATTGCTTGAAGTTGTTGATGGAATAAATGACAACAAGGAACTCTTTCTCGGTTACAGTGTGGTTGAGTTCAACAGGAGCCATATTCTTACCGATATAGTAAATAACATATGGATTATGGTCTTCTTGCTGTCCCAACACAACCCCAATAGTAGTATCTGAAGCATCATAAAATATGTGGAATGGCAAGGCCTAATTAGGTCCACGTAGAATAGGTGCTATGGACAACCTTTTTTTCAATTAGGAAAATGATGCCTGACATGCATCTGTCCAAGTAAATTCAACATCCTTCATTAGTAAGGTAAATAGAGGAGACACTATCTTAGAATTTTTTCTAATAAAACGCCTATAGTAACCAGCATGTCCAAGAAAACTATGTACATATTTCTGTGTTCTAGGAATGGGGATGTTTAGAATTACCTTTATTTTGGAAATATCTACTTTTATTCCCACAATAGATACAAAATTCCCAAGAACTATACCTTCACTCATCATCATATGACATTTTTCAGTGTCGAGGGACAAGTGGGTATGTTCACAACATTTTAGCACTTTTTCCATATTTTACAAAGCTTCATCAAAACTGCTACCATAAGGGTTAAAATAATCCATGAAAATATCGATACAATCATTAACCATTTCAGAAAAGATTCCAATCACAAATCTTTGAAATGTATCCAATGCATTGCATAATCCAAAAGGGAGCACCCTATATCTGAAAAGTCCCCCAAGGACATGTGAAAGTGGTTTTGTCTTGATCTTCACGGGCGATCTGAATCTGATTATACCCACTATAGCCATCTAAGAAAGAAAATAACTTCTTCCTAGACAAGGTATCCAGAACTTGATCAATAAATATCGAACGAAAAATGGTATTTTTGTGTAGCTTTATTCAACTCTCAAGAATCCACACAGATCCGCCATTTACCATTTTTCTTAGGCACAATTACTAAAGGAGAAACCCATTCACTATTTGAAATGGGATAAATAAGTCCTCCCTTTAAAATTAGTTTCTGAATTTCCTCTTTCACAATTTCTCTCAGGTTTGGATTCATTCCGCATTAGGGTTGACATCTGGGTCTACAACCATTCTTAATGTAGATGTGGTGAGTACACAACTTAGAGGGAATACCATTAATGTGCATATATTCCCAAGCAAAGGCCGCCTTATTTTGTTTCAACAATGTCATCAACTTCTCTTTCTCATCAGGTTCTAGATTAGGATTAACATTCAAGGTTCTTCCAGGCTCAATCTCTATTAGGACACTCTTCAAATTCTCAAGTATAGGAACAATTTCAACATTTTTAACTAAGACTTCCTCGGTAAGTTCTCCTTGCTCAATTTTACTCATGGTACCATCCAAGATCTAATATGTGTGTTGGGTAGCTGTCATTGGCTCACTAATGAAACTACTAATATCATCATATTCGATTTCATTTTTAAAAGTCAATGCCCTCCCTATAGTCAGAAGAGGCTGAGTGCTTTCTTCCTCCTCAAAATCTACCCATAATGAAGTTTCAACATTTGAACTTGGCTTGTATGGGGGATAAAGGGTCATACTTTTTGTGTTAGTTCCATTAGATATGGTCATAGATCCTGATCTACAACTAATGTATGCATCTGCAGTAGCCAACCATGGTTTTCCCAGAATGAGTGGATGTTCCCCCAACTGAGATTTGAGCTGTAGGACAAGAAAGTCAGCAGTATATTCCCATCAGTCAACAGATACTACCAAGTCATCCAAAATACCCCTAGGTCTAATAGTGGATATGTCAAGAAGTTATAATACCATGGGGGTTGGTCTAAGATGAGTAAGTCCCAATTTTTTCACAGTCTCAATAGTCATGACATTTATTGTTGCGCCCAAATCAACTAAAATGTTGGGAATCTTAATGGAACCTATATGTACGGTAACAATGGGACTTCTTGGATCATCATATTTGGCTAAGGGAATCTTTCCCATCATTAATTCAAAAAATTTCCCAACTATGTGAATTGTAAGAGGAATCTTGGGCTAGGCTTCCTGGTTTCTTGACACACAAGTCCCTAATGGTTTTAACATAGATGGGCACATCATGTAGTGCTTGTAATAGTTGGATTTTAACATAAATATTTTTCAATTCCCGTAGAAGGTTAAAACATGGTTGCTCTTCTGCCTTCTGTAAGGCCAATTGCTCAGGGTATGGTGTATTTGTCACGATTTGTATATGAGGATTCCTAATGTGTGTCTCAGCAGGTGTTTCAACAGGTGTTTCAGCAGGTGTTTCAACAGGTGTTTTAGCAGGTGTTTCAATATCCTTGAGAATGGGGATTGTTGTACCAATTGGGATTCCCACCTATTCATTCATTCTTTCTTCATCCACAGGGGATGGAACATCCTCAATGACAATAGGTTCCACCACTCTCCCAAAGCATAGACGTAACTCATTACATGGGATAGAATTGATAGAATAAGATGGCATGCTTAATGGTTCAATTTGCTGAACTTTCTTGTTATTGGGGTTAGGATTAGGTTGAGTACGTAGATGAGGTTGTAACGGTACGTTAATTGGTGTAGGATTAGCAGGGAGTTGTAGTTGTGGCTACTGAAACTATGGGTGAGGGAACATATTCCTTAGATAAGGATTTCTCTAGTTTTGGGACCAATGAGTTGGCTGATTTGGTTGTGGTGACCATTCCATCCATGGTCTAGGATATTGCATTGTAGGTTGAGTGGATGGGTGCCACTAATTATTGGGAGGATATTGAGGGGAGAATTAATTATTCATATTGTTCCAAGAATTACAAGGGTTGATAAGATATGGATTCATACCTGGAGCACGTGGTTGCCATGGATTTTTTTTGTGAAATTAAGTAAGCTTGTTCTACGTCTGAAGTTGATGCTTGAAGGACTCCCTTAAATTTTGGAAATGAAGGGAAATCATTGGTATTGTGATCCAAATCACAGATACCACACCTCGACCTTGTCATGGGGGCATCCTCTTAATGGATGTTTCTATATGCATTTGAGACAAAAAAAATCCAATTCCAGATATTACACAACCCACCTCTACTTTTCTTTTAAGATATCAAATTGTGAAGAAATAGACTCATCATATCAGTTTTAAAATTTTCGAGAAGATTAGCTATTTCCACTCGTGTGGCTCCACAACTAGTCAATTTATGTGCTCTATAAGGACATTTCAATCTCTTGTGCTCATTCTTGAAGACCCTCTAGAGTACTTTCGACACAGATCCACAATATAATGGAAGGATTCCCTTAAGATATTTTCCTTTCCCAACAAATTCAGCATATCTAGACAATCTTCTCTAATTCCTTGCAATAAATTGATTTTGAGAACATTCCTTCCAATATCAACATGACCAGATATTTAAAAAATTTATAGTAGTATTTCCACAAAGTATTCTAGACTCTCATCCTGCTTCTGAATCATTTTGAACAATTCTTCCCTCCTATCCTTAGTCCTACAATAATCCTTGTATTCTTCAAGAACTACTCGCTTCATCTGGTCCCAGGTTGTAATGGTATCACCACCCAGGCTCATAAACCAACATAAGGCATCCCCCTTTAAGGTACCAGGAAATAGTTTCAACTTCTGTTCATTGGTGGTATAGTCATAACTTTGACAGAGAATGTCAAATTCGAAGAGAAACTCATTTGGATCTTTGGTAGACTTTCCATGAAAATGAGGCAAAATAGAGGGTGAAATGTTCTTCATATGGGCCACCCCACTCGACTGTCAAATGGGGAATTCAAGTGAAGCGAAAATTTCTCCATGCTAATCATTACCGTTTTCCCCTACCCCTTCTTTACGATCATTGGGGTGCCTTTGACGTTCTCTATTCTCTTCATTATTCATATTTCCCTCGTCCTTCTGCTCTTCTCTTCTTATATCTTCCTCCATTCTCTATCGATAATCCAACCACTCCTCCTTAGTTGCTTCCTGCCCATTGGTCCTATAAAAATCCTCTGGGATCCTTATACCCATAACACTTCCTTTATCTTTTGGAGGCCTATTTTCAAATGTAGGGGCAAGAAATTCTACCACCCTCTCCATGGTTAATACCGATGGTTCAAGTCCAGGGAGAATAGAGCTTCCCCTTCCCATGAGTAATAATTGAAATGGAGCTCCAGTAGAGGATTCATCCTAAGTGATAAGTTCGTCAATAAACGTTGCTCTGCCTAATCCTGGATTATTACCATGACCTCCTCCACCTGCAAAGTTAGTGCTTTTGGGGATTTCATATTCTTTTCTTCTTGTATTCATGCAAGCTTAAATAAACATACCTTGTTTTTGCCACATGAACCCATTCGGTCTGTTTAAGGACACACAACTCTTCGCTGCATCTTATCATCCTCGCATCCTAAAAAATCAAGGCAACTAAAGAAATAAAATGCAACTAAGCAGCTACCATCTATGTCTACCAATTACCTTCCCCTACAATGACACCAAAATGTTGGTCACTATAATTTCTTACTAATTAACTAATAAACAGAGTGCTCAATATTTATTTTCAACCCATGGAAGTCTGTTTATTTCAAATGTAATCATGCAAAATATATGCATAAACATTTAGTAACTGATCAATTAACTAAACTACCCAATCTTCCTAATCATTCTGTATATGATCTGCTTTACTGCTCAATCCAACTTCAACACGAGTTCAATTTCCAGGAGAGAAAGAGTTCTCGGTCCTTCTACTAAATTAATTTTGGGAATGATCGCTTCAAAAATAAGAGAGTTAAATTGCTTTTCCAAGAAGTTAAATCCAAAATTTTTACCATAACAAAGATCGGCTCAACGATCACATGGTTTAATAATTAGGGAAAGTAACTTCCCGTTCTATCAATTCACATGCCATCTACTAGATTTATAGTTCTTGAAAAATGAGGAAACACAACCGTAATAACAATAATCAATCATGCACTTGCAGAAGAAAACTATACACTATTGAATCAACTGTTTCAGCACACCAAGGAAATTAAACTCATAAATGCTACGCTCAATCTTCACAGTGTTTCAACACACCAAAGGAAATTAAACTAAAAAATCCTACGCTTAATCTTCACACCGTTTCAACACACCAAAGAAAATTAAACTCAAAAATCCTATTCTTAATCTTCACACTGTTTTAGTATACCAAAATAAAGTCTAATTGCAATTCCACACAAAAACAAATACAAGAAAAAAGCAACTAAATTAACTCGACAACTCTAAGAGAAGGTGGGCCCTTGCCTTCTAATAGAGATGCCACTAGGCACTAATGAAAATCAGTACACATCAGATTGAGAAAATGCCGCCACTTTCATTAAAGATGAAGTCTAGTTAGAGAATTATCCACACCCACTGTTACAAGCTTTTCTTCCAAAATAAGCCTAACATTGTGAACCATCCTGTCTTCCTCTAAATGCTAGACGGGACAATTCATGTCCTCTTAATTCGGACAGCCATGAAGATGGAAGATCTTCATGCTGTCAAATCATTATTTTTACAAACGCAAACAATTTCGTTCATAATTACATTCAGGTGAAATCTGTTTCAAAAGCATTGACATCTTTGATGATTCAAATTGAACCAATACCGTAGGAGTCTTAGCTAACCATGTGGAAGATACCTTGAGCTGTTTCCGCAAAGATATGAATAAGAACCTTGAAGGTGTTACAACTGATCATAGATTTTTCTATAATTGTGTATCATCATGTTGATACATTCAAATTTCCTGCATTCTCGGTTGTTTTGATAAATTCATCACAAGTTAGCTCATTAGACAACAAAATCATAATAAGAGGTAAAACTCTAGCCATTAATAAAATAAAGCAATAATAAATTGTACTTGCTTGGAAACATGCTCTTCTTTAAGAAATATATCAAATTGGGCACATTAATAAGGGATAACATGGAAAGAGAATCATGAAAGGAGTGAGCAAAAAGGGGCATTTCCAACGCCCAACACATATAATAAAGGATATGATAATAAAATGATTGGATTAATACATATATTTTCACATGGATAAAATAAAAATTCAGGTTTCTTTATAAAACCCACTCAATTTATTATTATTTAAGTTTTTGCGTTGTTTATGAACATAAATATCATGGACAAATATTTGATAGTCCATAAAGTGATTTTTTTTATGATTAAGAGAGTCAATACATTGACACTTTCTTTGCAATAGCAAGCTGTAGGATTTTGCAATAACTCTCCTGCAACTAACATTAGTAATAAAAAACACAAAAAAAAACATGCAAAGTGGAGGCTTATCACCAACACTGTTCTTCATAAGGCTTAACACCCATATTCGTTGTCTATTTAAGTGTCGTCACTTAAAGAAAAAACATCAAAGATCATATAAGACTACTAGAATGAGTTTGAAGTCAATTATTCAAAGATTCAAATTACAGGACACTATAAAATAAGTCATATGTATATGGATGCACTTTTACATCTAAGACTCATACGATCCACCATAACCTAAAGATCTATCAACAAAATGTACTTCTTTGTTGGTACTGATTTTGTTTTGACTGTAGGGTTGATCCTGAGATTTCCACATCTGGCACGATTGTGTTTGATTTGGTTAATATGTCTCTTCATGCATTAAAGCATTTGGCACGTACACCACCCAAAGGGCGTTGTGCATTGAAACCATCTCGGGAGTATGAATCAAAGTTTGATGAACATGCTCTATCCCAATGTTGTGTTTTTTCGCCGTCTGTGCGTGTTGTTTCGAGAACTATGGTGTCCTCCGTAGGTTTATGTCAGGACCTGGTTCTCATTCCTCCTATCTATGGATGGGTGAAGCAGAATGGTGGCGATTCTGAGCCTTCTCTTGACTGTTTATTTGTGAATGGGTCTTGTTCGCCTGTGAACTCTGTAGTTATAGGACCAGGACTAGGGTTTTTGGGTGATGATCCTGGTCTGGAGGCGATGGGTATTGATTTGGGTTTAGACTCGGGCGAGGGTTTAGGTTTTGATTTGCCGATTGGTGGGATGGTGAAGAAGGCAGTGGGGGACTCTGGTAATTCTCAACATATGCTGGGTTTTGATGGTCTAGATTCATAGATTTTTTATCGACCTAGTGATGGGAATGATTGCGAGCTAAAAGATGATATTCATGGTCCGGAGCATTTTCCCGAAACCAAGCGGGGTTTTGATGTTCAGAGTCCTTCGTTACGAGTGGAATCTTGTCCTGCTCCTGGTTTTCATAAACGCAAGAAGCAACTTGTTTGTAAAATGGAACTACCCTTGTTAGTTGTCGGTGAAGATATTGCTTTGAATAAGATTATACTCACTAACGCTCTCACATTGGTGGGACGTTTTGGTGGGCGTAGAGTCTGTTCGGAGGGGGTTAGGAATTGAGTATCTGTTTCCTGGAAAGATGTCATTTCCAGCCCTGATATTTTTGTTCTTCCTCGGGGGTGGTTAGCTTTTAAATTCTAGTTTGAAGGGGATGCGGCTCAGATTCTGGCCGGTGTATGGAAATGGGATAGCTCCATTCTGCTGCTTAAGCACTGGACACCATTCTTCGATCCGCGAATAGAGAGGTATGATTCAATGCCCATCTGGGTGAAGTTGCTGAATTTACCTTTTGAATTTTGGTCATTGGAATTCTTTAAATTAATTGGGAATACTTTGGGGACATTCCTGGAGGTGGATTTATCTTTTTTAGCTTTGAGTGTTTGCTATTTGGGGAAGGTCCTGGTGTTAATTGACATTCGTAAAGGACTTGCTTTTGATATTGTTATTAAACGTGGGGAGTCTATTTTCAGTCAACCTATGGATTATGTGGGGGTGCCTTTCAAATGCAATAGGTGTCACGGTTATGATCATTTGATTTCATAGTGTCATCTTTCCTTTTTTAGGCATCATCGTTATGAGGCTATCCATAAGCCTAAATCTGTCTGGAGGGTTAAAAATCCTGGGTTGTCTCCTATTGAACATTGTTCTATTGTGAATGTTGATTTGGTGGCATCTGTGGATGAGGGTTTGGATATATCTCCTGTTGGGGAGGAAATTGGTCCTCTGAAATCTTGTATTCAGGCTCTTAAGCCTCTCAGGTTATCCTCTTTAAATGGTTTTGATCTGAATTGGAACTTGAAGGTTTCTGATGGTAGGTCATAGGAAGGGTTTAAGCCTGTATCTTCTTTGGGGAATCTGGGGTTCATATTTCCTATTAAGGAAAAGGTTGTAAGAGGATCTGTTTATTTTCTTAGGTCTTGTTCTAAGACTATGGGGGATTTTCATTTAGAATCTAGATATGTCCTTGGAAACGGTAATTCTAGTTTATGTTTTGAAGGTATATCTCCTTTGAAGGTTATTGATTAGACTAATGATTCCAGGGCACTTAGAGCAGTGTTAGCCCCTGTTAGGGTTTCCTTATGATTGTGATGACATTTAATTGTAGATCAACATATTGATGTTTTATTTTTGCAAGAATCTATGGGTGATGGGGTTTTGTTTGCGGGAGAATTGGAATCCATGTTGAATGGATGGACCTTTTTTTTCTATGGATGCTAGGGGCAGATCGTGAGGTCTTATTTTAGGTTGGAGAACTCGTTCCTTCCATTTACTGAATGCATGGGCGGTTGGATCTGGTGTATGTGTTTCTTTGCTTTCTATTGAAATCAATATGGATTTATGTTTTGTTAATATCTTTGGCCCTTATGTTGAAAGGGAAAGGTTATGGATCAACCTTCTGGATTTGGATTGCCTTAAGTGTGAAAAGTTAATCTTGGAGGGGATTTGAATTATTCCTTGGGCTTATCTGATATTTGGGGTGCTAGAGCAAGATTGGATATTCTATCTGATTTTTTTTCAAAAACTATGGAGAACTTTGGCCTTGTGGATATTGATCCAACCGTTATGCTTCCTACATGGTCTAATAGAAGAGTACGGGCATATAACATTTGTAAGAGACTGGATAGATTTTTAGTTTCAGCTGACCTTTTAGATCTTGTTTTATTTTTTTTTCCAGTGGGTGGGATGTGGAGGGGATTCTAATCATCAACCTGTTTTTCTTTAGATTCTGAATAGGGGGATTCAGTTGAGGAGCCCTTTCAAGTTTAATGCTCATTGGCTTGTTTATGAAGATCTGGTGACCTTATTGAAAGAATCTTGGGTGGTTTATTCTAACAATCTTAATGTTTCCCCTGCATCTCAATTTGTTTCCAACCATAAGCGTATTAAGGATGTTTCCATTACATGGTCTGTTAAGAAAAAGGAGGTGGATTTTAAATATTTAGTGGTAATTGAAATATGTGGCTGGCTGATTTCTTTAATAAGGTTGGTTTTGGGTTTTCTACTGAAGAGGATAAGGCATCCTTGCTTGTGTTGGAATCTCGAAAGAGAAAAATTCTTTTGGATCGTGAAAATGAGGCCAGACAGAAAAGTAGGGCTACATGTCTTATCTGTGGGGATGATAATACTCCATTTTTTCACAAATTCGCTAATCATAGAAAGAATGTTAACTCTATATGGAAGATTAGGAATGATGGAGGTAATATGGTGGAAGGCTATGAAGCTATTGCTGGGGATGGAGTTCAACAATTTGGGACTTTATTTTAGGATGATAAGAATCTTCACCTTCCTGAACTCATGAAAAATGCGGATAATTTCCCAACCACTATTTTTGCCGAGGAGAATAATGAGCTCATGATCCCAGTTACTTTGGATGAGATTAAGTCTGTTCTTGCTATGGGTAAGAATGACAAGAGCCCGGGCCCGGATGGGATTCCTGTAGAGGTTTATAGGGTTCTATTTGATGTGTTGGGTATGGATTTCTTGAGGGTTATTGAGGACTCACAAAAGAATGGTAAAATTCTAGCTGTTTTTAATTAGACATTCATGCCTTGATACCTAAGTCTGATTCTCCTATGTCTTTTGAAGGATTCCGGCCAATATCCTTATGTAATTATAGTTATAAGATTATTGGAAAGATTATATCTACCAGAATTAGGAAGGTTCTGGGCAGATACATCTCGGGTGAGCAGTTTGGCTTCTTGCATGGCAGGCAAATTCATGATGCAGTGGGTGCTATTCAGGATGGCATGCATACTATTCACAGCAAGGGTTTAAAATATGTGGTTCTGAAAATTGACTTGTTAAAAGTATATGATTGGTTCAGTTGGAATTTTTTGCTGGTTATCTTATCCAAAATGGGTTTTGCTGTATCTTTTATCACCTGGGTTATGAGTAGTCTTACCTCTGTATCTTTTTCTGTTTTAATTAATGGTGTGGCATAAATTTTCTTTAGGTCTGGGCGTGGACTCAGACAAGGTTGTCCCCTTGCCCCCTTGCTTTTCCTTATTGTTGTTGAAGGATTGGGTAGGGCTCTTCTATCTACTAAAAACTATGGGGCTTATCGGGGTATCTCTTTTGGTAATAATATAACATTGACTCATATTCTGTTTGTGGATGACATTGTAATGATCACTGATGGATCTGCATAGTCTTTATCAACTTTGTATGAGATATTGATGGATTTTTGTAAAGCATCCAGGATGGTGATTAATGAGGATAAATCATCTTTCTACTATTCTGGTTTGGATGATATAGAGTTGATCTCTTTACAGAACATTTTTTCATTCACTGTTCTTAAAATTGAGAGTAGTATGAAATATCTTGGTTTTTATCTCAAACCTTGCAGATACTTATTGAAATATTGGGATTGGTTGATTGCTAAAGCTAAAAAACATATAAAGAATTGGAGCTATAGGTGGATGTCCAAGGGTGGTAAGATCATTTTGATAAAGTCTATTCTTGAAGCTTTGTCGGTTTACTAGATGCACTTTTGGATCCCGATGGGTATTATTGAGAAAATTAGAAAGCTATATTTTAAATTTTTATGGTCTGGTAATTGTGAAACATCTTTTGGATTACCTTGGACCTCCTAGAAGGTTCTGGAAAACCCAAAATTCTTGGGGAGATGGGGGCTGAAAGTACCTGCACTTTTTTCCAAGGCTCTTATTGCTAAGAGTGTATGGAACATTATCCATGGATCGAGTCTATGGGTTCATATTGCCATCGAGAAATATATTAGGCCTCTATCATTATTGGACTGGATCAGAGTCAATGAAAAGAAGAAAAGAGGTATATCTATTTGTTGGGAATCTGTGCTTTGGTATTTTGATCTTATTGGTAATTTTCTTTTGTGGAAGGTAGGGAATGGAGCTGATGTTTGTATAGGTATGGATCCATGGGTAGGTTGCAAGTGGCGACACAGTTTACCCTCTCATTTGAATGATATTTTACATTCTACAGGAATATATTTTCTGAAAGATATTGGGTCTCCAGGAGTGTCATATTTGATGGAACATGGATGGATTAGTGCCGATACACTTGGTTTAGTAGAGGATCAGGATATTACATGTTGGAATGGGTATCTAACCATCATAAAATCTAGTCATATCATATTGAAAAATGAGGCTGATGTGCTTGTATGGAACCAGTCTAAATCTGGTAAGTATTCTCCCAAAGATGGATACTTGCAATTGATTCTGGATAAGAATGAGTTGGAAATTGCATGGTGGTGGAGGTTGATTTGGAAACTTAAGTGCCCCCTTAAGTCAAATTTTTTTTGTTGGTTTTTATTTTCAGGAAAAGCTCTTACTTGGGATATACTAAGCAAAAAGGGATGGGAGGGACCAGGTCGTTGTTACTTATGCAAATTGGAAGCTAAAACAAACTATCATTTAGGGGTTGAATGTCCTTTTACTAAATCTATTTGGATGGAGATAGAGTCTGTTAGTGCCAGAAATTGTTCCCAGACTACAAAAGAACAAGCCAACACAATCTCATAAAACAAAATGAAGTAAAATAGGTTTTTTAGGGTTTTGGTTGTGCAGTTCGTAAACAAGAGGGTAAAAACTTCACAAGGCTAAGGAAAACACTAAATCATGTAACAATGAAAGACTGAGATGAATAATATATAAAATATAAACTAGAAACAATAATCACAGCACTGAATTTCATCCACATTTAACAAGCATTTCATGAATAATAACCTCAAACAAGAAATGAATATATCAACTAAGTGATTAAACCAATCAGAAATAAATCTAGCAGATAGGATAAACATGGCTTATAGTTTGCATATATTCCATAATCAGTCATTCAAAATACATAAGAGTTTTTGACACTTAGCTCCATAAATAGTAGCTTGATAGCCTCCCCTTGTACAAAAATTCGAACCCCTGCCAAAGAAGTAGTTCTATCTTCCCTTCATTAGGTCAAATTTGAAACTACTTAGTAGTTACATTAACCAACTTTCAACTAATTGATTAAAAATAGCAAAATCGGATTCCTGGTAAATTTGGCGAATTTCTGAAAAATAAGTGTTAAAGAAGCTTCCATATCTCCCGATCTATGACACTTATGCAAAAAATGAGAGAGGTTTTTGTAAATGGTTCCGTTATGGAAAAAAAATCTCTTGGTTATTAAAAATTCATCTCCAATCAATCATAATATTCCCCTCAAGATGAAGACTAAAACAGGAAAATATTAAATATTTTTAAAACCCTGAAAAATAGGCTGTAAAGATTAAATTGAATCTTTCCAACCTTGATAGCTGTTGAAAAACTGAGAGAGGTTTTTGTGAACGGGTATCTTGTGAAAAAAACCTCTTTTTTTTTTCTTTCTAAAATTCATCTCCATCAGCTCGTGATATGCACCCAATTGCAATAACCCAAAACAGGAAAAACATAGCATAATTCTCAATAATCTTTTCACACTCCAAGTCTCGCAATGGCTGTTCTTTAACTGTTTTCTTCAATCACAGTTGTGATGTCTTTACTACCATTGAGTTCTATGTGGATTCCTCCTATTTCATTAATATTTTTGGTAACTATGAACATATCCCCTCCCCTTATATTAGAGACCTTAGATGACTATATTCTTGACTGAGTAATTACAACATCCTCAAGCAGTGTCTTCAGAACCTATGGATATGGGGAATTCACAAAATAATGATTCTTTTTTCAATACAAGCTTGAATTTTCCATAATTTGATGTTGATCCATTAATAAAATCAATGATCTCTTTGAGAAGTTTTGTCTTTGATAACTTGTTGAGGACAACAATCGCTGTTTCAGTTTCAAGCCCCACAGAAACAACAACATACAATGAATGAGGTGTCAAATTGTACTCATGCATAGATTCTTGTCTACAAACAGGTTCAACAATAGCAATTAGGAAGTCATATGCTTGTCTATAAAGTGCAGAAAATGTCTCCAGAAATATTCGTCCATCAGAACATACCCATAGTGGTCTATTATAATGATCAGGTTTTAGTTCCAGCTTCTTCCCTTTTTAATCTCCCACAGAGAAAACTTGTCAAAAGCTTGATGTTGATGGTTAAACTAAGGCCTGCATGATCTAGAAATGAAAAAATACAGTTTTCCTGGAACCTCAGTTTTATGGAAGGTGCATATCACATGAGATATTTACCATCTTTACAAAGAGCATTATACTCCATATCGTTTCAATACCTTGCTCAATGTAGGCATTACATTATAATCCTGATAAGATATCCTCAGCTCTATGATTGAACCAACAATTATAAGAACATAAGTAAATCCAATGGAAAACCCCTCATTGATATGTCAAAATTGATGGTCCATCAATGTTGATAATGTAGTTAAAAGACTCAGTAACAATCCTCCCCAGAAGCATGTTGATGCTTGCACTTTTGTCAGATATTCTGTAGTGAGGCGATCGGGTTTAATATTAGGTATTCTAGCTCCCATCTTGATCATGTAATTAGAGATTTCCTTAGGCAAATTGGCAATGTCCAAAAGATTGAGTGAAAAGACTAAAAAAGCATGCAAGGAATAGTAGAGCCACGGTTTAGAACCAGAAGCAGCCACAGTTGCAGGATTCAGAATATCCCTTGCATTTTCCAAAAAAATGAGACTTTAGAAGGATTGCCAAGATTCCAGGCAAAACCAAAACATATGTTGTTGCAAGGACTGGTTGCATTCCTGTTGGATTGATATTGAAAGGAATGTAAGGTTCAACCTCTGGAAGTGAAACACCCTCTCTGACAGTTGGTGCTAGCTTGAAGTCATAATACTGCAACTTGACCTTCCTGCGTCCTTCAGTGACCAATACTTCCCACATGGTAACAAATGTAAAAAAACTCCCAATAGCACAACCACATAAGGAACCCAGTTTACACCACTGCTAGAGAGCCTAGCCAACATTTTGTAAAGAGTATCTAAATATCCAATCAATATTCTGGCACATATAATCAATGATGTCCCATCGCCAAAACCAGCTTTTGATATCTTTTCACATATCCAAATTGTAATCATAGACCCCATCGTCAGAAGATTTGTACTCAGCAAAATGTGTCGAAACCTATGACTAGCAGCATATACTGAATATGGAAGAGAGTGAATTGCAATCATTAAAGATTCCAGGATTGCAACTCCCAATGAAATCCATCATATATATCTCATAATTTTTTTATTCCCATCCAGCCCCTCTTTCCGCAACTTAATCAAAACAGGAACAAAATGGCAAAGCACTAGCATAATAATAGATGCAAATATGTATGGACTAATACCCAACTGGAAAACAAAGAGCTTGAGCTCTACAAACAAGTCACCAAGTTCCTCTGTCTGAATAATGGATTCGATTGCTAGAAATATGCTTTCCTGTCTTTCCAGGTGTCCAATTTCATTCTTAAGTCTATCTTTGACTGCCACGACAGTGCTAAACAGTTACCCTGCAAAACCCTAAATTTGCCGACCTCCTTCAATCTTCAATCACAAACTACCAGGTCTTGCCATGACTTCTATAGTCTTCATGCATTCAGGAAATGCGTAGCTAATGGCAAATTTTCCTCATCGTGCATAATCATTATCATGCCACTATTATGTATCTTCTAACCTCTGGACAGCTGCAACTTATCCAAATGATTCCTTGCCTGAACTCATAACACTTGTCACGATGATTACTCTGGTCGAAAACACGTATCAAACTCATTAACAAGTGTGAATGACCTCTCCTAAGTGCGAATTTTGAAAATTTTGAGCCATAAATCATGATTTTCAGATAGCGTGATTTTCTTGTAGCGCGTCTATTTAACTTTTCTGAGCTTACGCTACAAGAATACCTGTTTTATGATTTTTTTAACCAAAACTCCAAACAAAGTGTTATTTTTTGGTAAATAACTTTAAATAAGGCCTTATGATATTTCTTTAGAACCTTTTAGAAATATATACATCCTATAATCCCATAAAAACCATGAAATTAACTAAGTAAAGCCAAAATTAAAAAGAAACCTATTAAATCAACTATAAACATAAGCCTAAAATAAAAATATTTTAAAAGAAATCAAGGTCAAAACTTTAAAACAATAAGAAAAATCATATTTTTAAGACAAGCAAATGGTTCAAAAATAGAAAACAAAAACATGCTATAACATCTGGCTCCTGCTGCGGGATGAAGTCCTCCCTGTGAGGCTTCAAGAACCTGTAGACTAGTGTCTTCTGTAACTAAAACTGCCTTCTATTCTGCAAAACATCCATTGGGCTATGGAGTCTTTATTCAATCCTTCACACATCGATATATACAATGAAAATCAAATTTCTTTCTTTCAAAGACTATAAAAGTATTTGAGGAACCTTCCATTTACTGATCAAATTGTAATCCCATTTCCAATGTAACCAGGAAAAAAATTCATCAACCCACCAAAACTTGTTTCCAACTCCGAATATATATATATAATCAGAAATATTGGAAAACATGAAGAGCAAATATCTAACAACTTATACTCACTTTCATCAAATGGTGTCTCTAAAATAACAGATTTATAACTTAGTATTGACACTAAATAATCTGCCACTGGATCATAACAATTTCCAAAAGTTGCCTCTTCCTGTTTTATGAAAAAGATAGGATGTCCATAAGAATATTTTGTTCCATTAATATCAAGAAGGCATTTGCAATAAAAGACATCAGGATTAGTCTGAATTTGCTTCGAAATTTTTTGGACAGTATCATCAATAATGTCAACAAGCTGAACCTCCTTTTCCACACTGTCTTCAAATGGATAACTATCATGCATTGGCTTCGGCTGTTCAAGGATAATGGACTGAATGCATTCCTGAATCTGCTGATCAGATTGTGCCATATCACACACCTCACACATTTCTGGGTCTTTCTTTTCAATTTCATCATCATATTTATAAAAAATTAGAGCATCTTCATAATGGTTTTGAACAACAGATTTATCATAACCATGAATATAAGAAACTTTTGATATAACGTTAAAAATGTGAACAACCTGGCTTTCATCGATTTTAGTATCAAAACAAAAAGGAATAGAATATAATTCATCACAAAATTCTTGTCTTGGAACCCTAATCTCTTCTTCATAACGAGGAGCATTCTGGGAAATTTTGAATGATGATGCTGAAGGTTCATATTTTTCTTCAATACAAAGCCAATCTTTAACACAACAATGATTTCCAACAGTTTGTTGAAAAAGAGATTGATCTTCAATAGGACTAGCATTCAAATGATTGTTAAGGCTGTTGAAATCATTATGAGAATATTCCAAACTATCTCTGCTGATCTCATCACTAGAATAATCTTCAACTTGACCTAAAACAACAACTTGATTATCATAATGACCATGGAATTATTCCTTGACAACAGTATCTAAAAATGTTACCTCTTCATCTTAAACAAATTCTGAAACTACAACTTCTTCATGATATGTTTTGAATCCTTGATTATACTTATCATCATGATTTTTTGAATTAGAAATTGTATTATAAAAATAAGCTTGCTCACAACAATCTTTAAAAAATAATTCAGCTGAGAACACATACTTACAATGTTTCCAAAAACATGTGTGGAATTCTTTCAGTGAGGAAATGCTAGCAGCGGGAAGAGAAAAATGCCATTCTCGTGCATCTTGCTCGAGTGAATACATGAACATCTTCATGATGTATATTTAACTGAACCATATATTGATGAAATATGATGAGGTGATCTGAAGGATTATCCTCTTTGCTTTCTCTAAACCGTGGAAGAGAATCTTCCCAAACATCCATAATATGTACTGGATTTGGAAAACCTGGAACATCGAAAAAATTGAAAGGTGCAAACCTTCGAGCCAGAATGGCTTCCATGGTCTTCGGCCTTTGCATCTTGAACTAGTGGAGTTGCCAATCGATTTTTCAAGATAGATTTTGTTTTTCCTCCTCGGGAAGTTGAAAGGGTGATAGTAGGTCAAATTAATTAGGGCTGCATAAAGCTGGGGATGACTGTGATCTCCTAATTTTCCTAGCTTCTTTTAGAATTTGCTCTGGGTCTGAGACACGCAGGTGTAATGGTGAACTAGGTCTACCTCTTGTCCCAACTCCCTTAGTAGCCATTGTGAACTGTTTGGTGAAATGTAGTCTTAATAATTTGCTGATTTTGTTCACCTCTCAAAGCCAGTTGAATGATGAATAACCCAGGGAAAGTATGCTTCAACTTTGTCCCTGACAAAGGTGCCAAATATGTTAGTGCCAGAAATTGTTCTCAGACTACAAAAGAACAAGCCAACACAATCTCATAAAACAAAATTAAGTAAAATAGGTTTTTTAGGGTTTTGGTTGTGCAATTTGTAAACAAGAGGGTAAAAACTTCACAAGGCTAAATAAAACACTAAATCATGCACCAATGAAAGACTAAGATGCATAATATATAAAACATAAACCAGAAACAATAATCACAGCACTGAATTTCATCCATTGTTAACAAGCATTTCATGAATAATAACCTCAAACAAGAAATGAATATATCAACTGAGTGATTAAACCAATAAAAAATAAAACCACCAGATAGGATAAATAGGGCTTATAGTTTGCATATATTCCATAATCAGTCATTCAAAATACATAAGATTTTTTGATAATTAGCTCCATAAACAGTAGCTTGATAGCCTCCCCTTGTACAAAAATTCAAACCCCTGCACTGTACCCTTGTCCAGCTTTTATAATTACAAAGAAGTAGTTCTATCTTCCCTTCATTAGGTCGAATTTGAAACTACTCAGCAGTTACATTAACCAACTTTCAACTAATTGACTAAAAATAGTAAAATTGGATTCCTGGTAAATTTGGTGAATTTCTGAAAAATAGGTGTCAAAGAAGCTTCTATTTCTCTCGATCCGTGACACCTGTGCGAAAAACTGAGAGAGGTTTTTGTGAATGGGCCCGTGATGGACAAAAATTTCTCTTGGTTTTTAAAAATTCATCTCCAATCAATCAGAATATGCCCCACAATATGAAGACTAAAACAAGAAAATATTAAATATTTTTAAAACCCTGAAAAATAGGCTGTAAGGATTAAATTGAATCTTTCAAACCTTGACAGCTGTTGCAAAACTGAGAAAGGTTTTTGTGAATGGGTATCTTGTGTAAAAAAACCCTCTTTTTTTTTTCTAAAATTCATCTCAATAAGCTAGTGATCTGCACTCAATTGCAATAACCCAAAACAGGAAAAACAAAGCATAATTCTCAATAATCTTTGCACACTCCAAGTCTTGCAATGGCCGTTCTTTAACTGTTTTCTTCAATCACAGTTGTGATGTATTCACTACCAATGAGTTCTATGTGGCTTCCTCCTATTTCATTAAGATTTTTGCTAACTATGAACATATACCCTCCCCTTATATCAAAGACCTTAGATGACTGTATTCTTGACCGAGTAATTACAACATCCTCAAGCAGTGTCTTCAGAACCTCTGGATACGGGGAATTCACAAAATAACGATTCTTTTTCAACACAAGCTTGAATTTTCCATAATTTGATGTTGATCCATTAATAAAATCAATGATCTCATTGGGAAGTTTTGTCTTTGATAACTTGTTGAGGACAACAATCATTGTTTCAGTTTCAAGCCCCACAGAAACATCAACATACAATGAATGAGGTGTCAAACTGTACTCATGCATAGATTCTGGTCTACAAACAGGTTCAACAATAGAAATTAGGAAGTCATATGCTTTTTTATAAAGTGCAGAAAATGTCTCTAGAAATATTTGTCCATCAAGGCAGACCCATAGTGGTCTATTATAATGATCAGGTTTTAGTTCCAGCTTCTTCCCTTTTTAATCTCCCACAGAGAAAACATGTCAAAAGCTTGATGTCGATGGTTAAACTCAGGCTTGCATGATCTAGACATGAAAAAATACAGTTTTCCTGGAACCTCATTTTTATGGAAGGTGCATATCACATGAGATATTTACCATCTTTACAAAGAGCATTATACTCCATATCGTTTCAAGACCTTGCTCAATGTAGGCATTACATTATAATCCTGATAAGATCTCCTCAGCTCTATGATTGAACCAACAATTATAAGAACATAAGTAAATCCAATGGAAAACCCCTCATTGATATGTCGAAATTGATAGTCCATCAATGTTGATAATGTAGTTAAAAGACTCAGTAACAATCCTCCCCAAAAACATGTTGATGCTTGCACCTTTGTCAGATATTTTGTAGTGAGGAGACCAGGTTTAATATTAGGTATTCTAGCTCCCATCTTGATCATGTAATTGGATATTTCCTTAGGCAAATTGGCAATGTCCAAAATATTGAATGAAAAGACTAAAAAAGCATGCAAGGAATAGTAGAGCCACGATTTAGAACCAGAAGTAGCCATAGTCGCAGGATTCAGAATATCCCTTGCATTTTCCAAAAAAAAGGAGACTCTAGAAGGCTTGCCAAGATTCCAGGCAAAACAAAAACATATGTTGTCGTAAGGACGGGTTGCATTCCTATTGGATTGATATTGAAAGGAATGTAAGGTTCAACCTCTGGAAGTGAAACACCCTCTCTGACAGTTGGTGCTAGCTTGAAGGCATAATACTGCAACTTGACCTTCCTGTGTCTTTCAGTGACCAATACTGCCCTTAACAAATGTAAAAAACTCCCAACAACACAACCACATAAGTAACCTAGTTTACACCACTGCCAGAGAGCATAGCCAACATTTTGTAAAGAGTATCTGAATATCCAATCAATATTCCGACACATATAATCAATGATGTCCCATGGCCAAAACCAGCTTCCGATATCTTTTCACATATCCAAATTCTAATAATAGACCTCATCGTCAAAATATTTGTACTCAGCAAAATGTGTCGTAACCTATGACTAGCAGCATATACTGAATATGTAAGAGAGTGAATTGCAATCATTAAAGATTCCAGGATTGCAACTCCCACTGAAATCCATCTATATCTCTTAATTTTTTTATTTCCATCCATCCCCTCTTTCCGCAGCTTAATCAAAACAAGAAAAAATGGCAAAGCATCTGCATAATAATAGATGCAAATATGTATGGACTAATACCCAGCTGGAAAACAAAGAGCTTGAGCTCTGCAGACAAGTCACCAAGTTCCTCTGTCTGAATAATGGATTCAGTTGCTATAAATATGCTTTCCTGTCTTCCCAAATTTCATTCTTAAGTCTATCTTTGACTGCCACGACAGTTGTAAACAGTTACCCTACAAAACCCTAAATTTGTCAACCTCCTTCAATCTTCAATCACAAACTGCCAGTTTTTGCCACGACTTCTATAGTCTTCATGCATTCAGGAAATGCGTAGCTAATGGCGAATTTTCCTCATCATGCATAATCATTATCATGCCACTATTATGTATCTTCTAACCTCCGGACAACTGCAACTTACCCAAATGATTTCTTGCCTGAACTCATAACACTTGTCACAATGATTACTCTGGCCGAAAACACGTATCAAACTCATTAACAAGTGTGAATGACCTCTCCTATGCACGAATTTCAAAAATTTTGAGCCAAAAATCATGATTTTCAGATAGCGTGATTTTCTTGTAGCGCGCCTGTTTAACTTTTCTGAGCTTGCGCTACAAGAATACCTATTTTANTAAATAACTTTAAATAAGGCCTTATGATATTTCTTTAGAACCTTTCAGAAATATATACATCCTATAAGCCCATAAAAACCATGAAATTAACTAAGTAAAGCCAAAATTTAAAAGAAAACCTATTAAATCACCTATAAACATAAGCCTAAAATCAAAATATTTTAAAAGAAACCAAGGTCAAAACTTTAAAACAGTAAGAAAAATCATATTTTTAAGAGAAGCAAATGGTTCAAAAATAGAAAACAAAAACAGGCTATAACAGAGTCTAAGTTAAAAATTAAAAACTTGTGGTCTGGTGACTCGATCCTTTCATGTATGAAGAACTGGTGTTTTAATGACAAGGTTAAACAAATCAGATCATTACTTGTTATTTTAACATGGTTTATCTGGAAGGCTAGGAACCAAAGTTGTTTTGATGATTTCACTCCTTCTCCTACGCAGGTTTATTTCTTTAGTTTGGGTTTACTTAATTCTTATCCAAAGGAAAATGATGTATTGAAGATCAGAATCATTACTAAGGAGAATATTGATAAATCTAATCCATGGGGGTATTTTGATGGTTCGGCTACCGGTGATCCACATCTTTGTGGTGCTGGGGGTATTCTTTTCATTAAGGATGATCATTACTTTACTTTTAAAGCTGGTTTGGGTATAGGAACTAATAATCTTGCCGAGATTTGTGCACTGAAATTACTTATTTCATTGGATTTGGTAATCAGATCTCTAAAATATAGGTTTTTGGAGACTCCTTGTTGGTCATTAATTGGGTTACAAGCAAATTCAGAATTCACAATCTTCAACTATCTCAGATGCTTCAAGAAGTCATCAGATTAACTGACAGTTTTGTGCAGGCAGAATTCAAGCATATCTATAGAGAAAGAAATGCTATTGCTGATGAATTAGCCAATACTGGAGGGAAAGTATAGAATGGATACTAACCCATTATCCATTATGTACTTTCTGAATGGATACTAACCCATTATCCAATGCTATTTGCATATATCTGAGTTTCTTGGGTCTGAGAGAATTGATACCTATCAAATTTTTTGAATTGGACTGGCAGCTCTGTATTCTGGTTATAATTCTGTTTTGATATGGACAGAGACATGGATGTTTTGATTTGAAGGACTTTGAGTTATGAGACTTCTATGTTTTGACTTGAAGGATTTTGATCTTAATATACCTGCTTCAGTTCAGGTTTGTTATGTGATATTTTTTGGAATACAGTTTACTGTATATGAACATATTAGATACATGTTTTGATGATATATAAATATCATAATGTAATGGATAGAAGAGGATTAACTAGTATTAGTCTTGATCTTATGTTTGATCAGCTGCGACGGATTTTATGAGAGCGTGGGAAATTATTACTATGTGATATTGCTCCATTTGAGAAATGTAATTTTGTTTGTGTATAAAATTATGATTTTTTTTTTTTTGGAAAAAAAGTCATATGTAAATAATTCATGTGTAAACAATATAAATTCCGAGCATAAGGATTTACTGTGCATGGTAATTTGTGGGTTGTTGTAACTTTATTAATTATGCATTTTAAATGGCATAGAATAAGGATTAATAAAATTTGTATATGTAACATAAATATGCTTGCTAGTATTTTTAATAATTAGCTTTTTGGGGTGCTGGATCTATGCATCAACAAATCAGCTTATGTTATCCTCGAGCTTCCATTGTGGGGTGTGTCGTGACATTGCCATTAAATGATAAAATCATATAAAATATTGCCTAGGTCATATGTGCGTGCTTTAATGATTTTTTAATTGTTCCCGTGTAATCCAACTTGGGCTCTTAGAATCCAAAATATTAAATTTTATATTCTCCTTGTAAGGATTCTCCTCATTCTAACATACATGTTAATGATTGGCTATTTCAACATAAGCCTGCATGCATATGGACAAAATTTTAAGCTTGAATGTAATATTTTAAAATGGACAAAATTGAGCTAGTATTCCTTTGCATTTTCTTAGTAGTGTAACTTGGATGGATAGATTCCTTTCTGGAAGGAATTACAAAGTTATTGGAAGTGAATAACATCTCTTTTATTTGTTTGTGATTAACAGTGCATATTGAGACTGTAAATGAAGACTTACAGTGCATATTTAGTTGATACATACGAAAAAATAGATGCATCTATTGCAATACTTGATTTTCTAGTGCCTCTAGTTGATGTACGTTTAAATCTAAACTATATAGGGGTAGTGCATGCCAAATATATGAGGAAGTTGGATGAACTATGAACTTTTTCGTTTGGCATTTTACTCTTACAACTTTCTCTCTTATTAATCGTAAATGTATTTGGTTGAATAATCTTGAAACTGGTCTAAATATTGAACTGTATTGTCAGTTGGAGAGTTGTTACTTTAATTTCCTCAAGCACCTTGAAATGGTTTATAAGACTCAAAATAATTAACAATTGTCTTTGTAGGGAAATATTACAACCAATGGTGCAAATACGACTTTATTATTTGGATATGCCTCAAATATTCTTGATCAAGGTGCATAAGTAGTAGACACAAGCTACTGAATGCTAAATTCTATCATATCTCAAAGACATACCCAACCAATGACGATCCCTACACCAGGGCAACATCTAGAATGGTCTCCATCATCTATATTTGGCACAAATGCATTTGGAAATAATTTCTAGTCTTGTCTTGGACATTAACATTCAATGTTTGCAAACAATAATGCAAAACCAATATGACTTTTTTGGTGCACCAAGTTATGCTTCATATACATAAAATGAAACGAACACATAATTTAAATGCTTTCCTTCACCAACTTTTAATTCATTCCATTCATTTCCTTTTTTTTAGAGGAAGACCTCTGTTGGAGTCATTATCCAACCCACACATATTTATTTGGTCAATTTAGCCTAATTACCCACTTATCCTAAGTATTGACTCGAATTAATGACATCAACATCAGCACACCAACACACTCCTTGACATCAACATCAACACTAGCACACTCCTTCAATCAGGGAGGCCAACTAAGCCTTCTCCTTCAATCATGGAGGCTAACTAGGCTTCCTCCTTTAATCAGGGAGCAAATCTGGGTTGATCTGCTTGTCAGAAGTGCACCAATTAGTTAGCTGAATGTTGTTTCACCTAACAATCAGTTAAGCTGAGTTGGAAAGGCACCTTCCTCATCTATTTGTCTATTTTTGGCTGATTTGAGTTAACTAGAGTGATTTAAGGTGCATTGAACAACTTCTGGTGAGTCAATTGAGTTCAGTTCACTTCATCGAAGCTGACTTGAATTAGATATGCGCCCCCACTTGTTGATTGACATGCACTTGAATTCTATTCAGTTAGACTCAGTCATTATTGCCTCCACTTCAGTTAGGGCTCAATTAGAGTCAATTATGGTTGTGATTAGTGGTTAATTGATGTTTTTAGTGTGGCTAACTTGCAGCTAAGCCACTCTCATGTTTCCAATTCGAATGAAATCCTTGGGATTCGAATTTTCTTGCTATTCATGCAAGTGTATCACATTGTATCTTAACTTTTGATTATTGAATACATTCTTACAACTGCAACTCCTAATTGCAGTGTGTTTCATGTCAAATTTCTTGTGCACTTGATTCTAAATCTCTGTGAGTTGTTCCTTGGTCCCAAGATTACTATGACTCAATTTTCACATGGTATCAGAGGCACGACCATACAAGGATCCGCTTCTTGAACATATTCCTTGATGGATCTATGATACATTTTGAGCAAAAAGGTCAAAAATTCCAGCACTGCACCAGAAGCCGAAGGTTTACCACATAAATCCTAAGAAAAGGAATTGTTAATCAAGCTAGATTGATTGACTAAGATGGGTGTGATGCAAACCTGAAAAGTGCAGGCTGTTCGACCTTACGGTGCCCTTTTTGTGTTTTTTTCAGGTTTTTGGAAGACTTCTACTGCATTCACTACAATAGAAAAATGGCTTCTTCTATGGATCCTCTTACTCCTTTCAATTACCACCAGTGGAAGGGGGACATGGAGATTCAATTGTGTGCCAAGGGACTCTACAGGGTCACAATGGACACTGAGATAGTGCCAAACCACGTTGTAGACAAAGCAAGATACTGGAATAAGATGGATGAATCTTTTGGGTTTCTATGCTTGTTGATTTCCAAATATCTTCATTTCCATGTCACTGGATTGAAGAATCCGAAGTAAAATTGGGATAAACTTGCTGATCTTTTTGATAAGCAAGATGAGATGAGGATTTATCGGCTAGAGAATGAGTTGATTTCTCTTCACCCAAGCAATTTCAAAACTCTCAATGAATTCCTCACCAAATTCAAGCACCTAGTGCTCTAGTTGAAGTAGTGTGAAGTGGAGAAAGAGGATGATCAGATCATTCTCTCCATTCTTTCCAAACTTGGACCAGATTACTCAGTATTTGTTTCCACATTCCTTACCGGGAAGCTAAAAACCCTGAATTGGAAAATGCCTACTCTCAATGCCTTCATTGAGTCCCTCACAAATGAGCATGACTAGCTTGTGCAGATGGGGATCATCAGATACTCCAAAGATAAAACATTGTTTGCTTCAGGGCCCAAAGATACGAATGGTAAGGGAAAGCAAAAGAATCAAAAGAATAAGTTTGATGCTCCCAAGCCAGAGGAGAAGAACCAATAGCAAGATGATCCTTCTGGCTCAAAGCAGAACAAGAACAAAGGGAACCAAGGCAAAGAAAAAGTCAAGTGTTCCTATTGCGGGAAGGGATTTCACTCTGAACATTCCTACATGAAGAAAAATCTTGATGAAATGAATCTTCTCCTTGAGAGGAACAATATAAATCTTCCTGAGAGTGTCCAGAAGAGAGACAATCATGATCGAGACATCCAACAAGAAAGAGGACATGCCCTCATGGAAAGTATTTTGAAGCCTAGAGCTCTCCTCATAGAATCTGGTGCTTCAAACCATATGGTGGAAAGAAAAGAATCCTTTTCATTCATGTACTTCGACAAAATCATTCCCATCCACATGGGAGATGATTCTTAGATCATTTCAAAAGGCAAAGGTACTGTAAAACTTGAACATTGTAGCTTTTTTGATGTTTTGTATGTACCCTCCTTGGGCTCCAATCTGTTGAGTGTATATCAAATGACACACACCGGAGTGCCCAAGAGAGTCACTTTCATCCAAAATGATGTTGAGATCTCAGATATTGCATTTGGGAAACTCATAGAAACATGTCTAGCGAACCATCATGCTAAGACCTATGAGTTTTCCAAGTTTTTGCCGGATGCAAAGCCCACAACTCTTCTGACTCATGGGAATGAGGTCAATAGGCTTTAGCATGAGAGATTTGGACATTTGAACTTCAAATATTGGCAACAAATTCAAATACATTCCATGGTAGAAGGCCTCCCAACCATCAAATCTTCCAGTGGAATTTGTAAAGGTTGCATTGTCGACAAACACCCTGAGCAAAAATTTGATCGGGGAAAGGCAAGCCGTGCAACAAGTATTTTGGGACTGATCCACTCCAAAATCAGTGGCCCATTCCTACAACCTCCATAAGTGGTTCAAGGTATGTGCTCACCTTTATTTATGACTTCTCTAGATTCACTTGGGTTTTCTTCCTAAAGAAAAAATCTGAGGTTCTTGAAAGATTCATTGAATTCAAGGCATCTGTGGAGAATACCTATGGGAGGAATATAAAGTCTCTCAGATATGATAATGGATTAGAGTATATAAATTATTAGCTGCTGCAAATATGCGCTAAATATGGGATACAAATCCATCACTCCATTCCCTACACCACCCCAGCAGAATGGTGTAGCGGAAAGGAAAAACCGGGCCCTCAAAGAGACGACTACTTGCATGCTGGAAGCCAAAGGTTTGGATGCAAATATTTGGGATAAGGAAATGAATTTTTCTTCTTACATTCAGAACAGGGTACCTCACTCTTTCTTGAAAGGAAAAACTCCTTTCGAAGCATACTTGGGTACAAACTAGATGTGTCCAATTTCAGATTTTTCGGGTCCACTACTTGGGCTCGAATTTCACTTGACAAGAGGAAGGATTTATAGCCGCAGAGTATTGAGCGTGCGTTAATTGGTTATCTAGAGGAATAAAAGGGATACAAACTTCTGAATATCATAACCAAACATATATTCATTGTGATAAATGTCCTCTTTGAAGAACCTCTCCAAGAGGTAGAACTAGTCGAGGAAGAAACTGCTGAAATTCCCTCTTGTTCTGCTGATCATTCTAATGATGAAAATGGGAGTGAAGGATCTGGTATTTCAGATATGATATATGATATCAGTGAAAATAATATATCATAATCTGAATCATATTCAAATTTTCCCACCCATCTCCCAAAATGGGCCAAAAAGACACTCACTTCCGTCGTGACAAACATTGGAAATCCTGTTGATCCAAGAAGAACCCGGTCATATTTTCAAAGAGCAGGTATTTCTCTTTCTTGTCATGATTCCTTACTATTTGAGACCTGTTATTTGATGATTGGGTCTGATCCAAAGTCCTACTACCATGCTCGGAAATATTTGAGATGGAAAGTTGCAATGGATGAAGAGTTCAACTCTCTCCGGAAAAATGCAACTTGGGAGCTAGTTTCCCTTCCGCCTGGGAGGAAACTTGTTCAATGCAAGTGGGTATATCAGAAAAATGTTGCTGCAGATGGAAAAACCTGCAAGTACAAAGCATGGCTGGTTGCAAAAGGGTTCTCCCAAGTCCAAGGAGTGGCCTATCATAATACCTTTGCAGCGGTGGCAAAAATGGATTCCATAAGGCTAGTTTGGCCATTGCCGCATCCAAGCACTGGGAGGTGCATCACATGGATGTCAAGAGTGATTTTATTCACGGAGAACTGGAAGAGGAGATATAAATGAAGAATCCTAAAGGCTATACATCATATGCTTCCTTGTTTTGTAAGTTGCATAAATATTTATATGGGTTGAAACATGCCCCAAGATCTTGGTATGCCAAAATGGATGCCTTTATGCTCTCACAAAACTTCCAGAGATGCAAATCTGATCCAAATGTATATTTGCAGCAGTAAAAAGGTAATATTCTAATAATATTATTGTATGTGGATTATATTTTGATAACATGAAGCACACTTTCTTCGATTGCCTTTATAAAAATTGCTCTTCATGATGCCTTTGAAATGAGCGATTTGGACCTGCTGAGACGGTTTCTCGGGCTTGAAATATCTCAAGACTATGATGGGATAATGGTAACTCAGTAAAAATATATTTCATACCTATTAATTAAGTTTAACATGGCTGATTGCAAGGCTGCACCATTTCCTTTCCTCTCAGGAACTAGTCTTGAAGAGGGAAAATCCACTCCACCTCTGGATTCCACTATTTACCGCCAGTTGATTGGAAGCTTGCTATACTTGACATATTCAAGGCCTGAAATTTGTTATGCCATGAATGCTCTATAAATCTATATGTAGTAGCCTCATGATATCCATTGGAATAAATCCAAGAGGATCCTTCAGTACATTCAGGGCACTAGATCCTATGACATTCACTATGCTGCAGTTTATGTGCTAGAGTTGGTCGGTTTTACAGATTCTGATTGGGTAGGGGATACCATAGATCAAAATTCCACTTATGGGTATGTGTTTATGTTTGGTGGTGGATCCCTTTTCTAGTCCAGCAAAAAGTAGGCTGCCATTGCACTTTCTTCAGCAGAGGCCGAGTACAGGGGAGCAATAAATGCTTGCATCCAGGCAGTTTGGCTGCAAGGAATTTTGTCTGAGTTTAAGATTGGTAGTGCTTTATCCACAATAATGTTTTGTGACAACCAAAGTGATATAAATATCTCAACGGATCCAGTTCAGCGATAGAGGACCAAACATGTTGAGATCCACAGGCACTACATCAGGGAGTTGGTGCATGACAGGACAATTGTTTTGCAATACTGCCCCACAGATGAGCAAATTACAGATATTTTCACCAAAAACTTTACTGAGAAAAAGTTCACTTACCTCTGTTCACTATTGGGGGTGAGTTCATTAGGGTGACCAATTACTTCTTTAGTGTTCAACTTGAGGGGGGGTTTTGTTCCCACTGGGTTTTCCCCTTTTCCTCACTTAGCGTTATTTTGAGCATTTTAGAATTACTTTTTGTATAGGGTTACCTATGGACTTTGTTTCTGGGGCCCTAGAATTTTATTTTTACTCCTCCACATGAGTATAGCTTAAGTGGGGGTGCTGGAGTCATTATCCAACCCACACATCTTTATTTGGTCAATTTGGCCTAATTACCCACTTATCCTAAGTATTGACTCGAATTACTGACATCAACATCAGCACACCAACACACTCCTTGAAATCAACATCAGCACCAACACACTCCTTCAATTAGGGAGGCCAACTAATCCTTCTCCTTCAATCAGGGAGGCTAACTAGGCTTCCTCCTTCAATCAAGGAGAAAATCTAGGTTGATCTGCTTGTCATAAGTGCAACAATTAGTTAACTAGATGTTGTTTCACCTAACAATCAGTTAAGATGAGTTGGAAAGGAACCTTCCTCATCAATTTGTCTATTTTGGTTTGATTTGAGTTAACTAGAGTGATTTAAGGCACCTCCAACAACTTTTGGTGACTCAGTTGATTTCAGTTCACTTCATCAGAGCCGACTTAAGTTAGATATGCGCCCCCACTTGTTGATTGACATGCAATTGACTGTTATTCAGTTATACTTAGTCATTACTGCCTTCGATTCAGTTAGGGCTCAGTTAGAGTCAATTATGGTTGTGATTAGTGGTTAACTGATGTGTTTAGTGTGGCTAACTGGCAGATAGTCCACTCTCATGTTTCCAATTCGAATGACCTCCTTGGGATTCAAATTGTCTTTCTATTCATGCAAGTGTATCACATTGTATCTTAACTTTTGATTATTGAATACATTCTTACAGCTGCAACTCCTAATTGCAGTGTGTTTCATGTCAAATTTCTTGTGCAATTGATTCTAAATCTCTATGAGTTGTTCCTTGGTCCCAATATTACTGTGACTCACTTTTCACAACCTATTGCACCACATTTCAATCCACATGTTATTCCTTCAAATCCAAAATCCATGCCTTCAAATCCAAAGAACCCATTGGGTGGTCTAGTTAACATATACCGCCCACCTTTATATTTTCAACAATGGCCTTTTGGGCATGATATGGAATCGCATAATCAGTCAGTTGTAATGAATTTTGCAACTGGTCCTAGTCCATGTCCAGGTCCAGATCTTGGTCCACAATATATGATGGTTGGGGCACCTCAACCTAAATTCCCTTCAATGTCTCAACCTACACATCTGCAAATCATAATAGATCAAATGTGGCTCCATTATAACCACCAACAAACATGACATGTGGGGGATGATAAGGGCCTCCCATACCTCCTGGTGGAGAATTCACATCTATACCTCTTCCTGTATCATTTCCATATGATTTTCCATCTATAGTACCATATAATATTACAACTACACAACTTCCCAGTGGAGCTAATCATTAGGAATTGCAATCTTCAATACCATCCACTTTCCTAACTTATGCATGGACAATTATACAAGTTCCTTTACCTGGATGGTCCTCAGTACCACCCTAAGGACAACATGTTGTAGTCCCACCTCCAAGTGCTTCTCATATATTCCTCTCTCCAGGATTGTTATCAATAGATCCCTAAACAATAGGTGTTGCAGTCCCTCCTCTAGTTGCATCTGTTGTATTTACCTCTCCAACATTGTCATCAACAATACTCCAAGGAGAACATTCCACTGTCCAACTTCTAGTTGCTCTATTGGTGCCTCCATATCCTAGAATGCCATTAGAAAGTTGTAGCTACATTCCCTATTGGTGCTCAAATGCCACCTCCTCCTAGATCATCTCCAACATCAACTCAAACATCACTAGCTTTTGCTGGATCACCCTCATTTCCACACCCCGTAGTGCCTTCTGCAAGTATTGTTTTCAATGCACAACATCCAAGAGTGGATTTCATCCCTTAAGATTCTTTTGTAGGGTTATCTCTTATTTCAAGATCCTTGATTTCACCTATTTTCATCCCTACATCATCTATTTCATCAGGAACAATACTTATCCCATAAAAAATACACTAGTAGAACCAGTAGGTGCAATGCAGTTTGGAGTTGTAAGTAAGCCTATTCTACCACTAGTATCCGCTACTACAACAAACATTGCTTATAAAAGAGCGAACGTGCCATCATTTGTTGCTATTAACACTTGATAGCCACAACATTTGAGTTTAGGGGATTTCACTTTCTAACCTCTAAGATCTCATGCCCCTCCACCTCCTCAACTAGTAAGGTCCCAACCTTCTCACCAACCTTTTCCTACTGATGTATGCCCACAAAAGCCTACAACTGTTACCAGATCAGAATTTCAGCTAGCTGTTCGAAATCTTCCTCGTTCTCTTTTTCGTCCTAAAAAATTAAATAATCCTCCACTTGCATCAATTTCAGCTCCTCCACTAGAACCACTGATACCTCCTTTTCCACCTCAAGTAACTTCATTTAGTCCTGTAATCTCCTTACCATCTCCACATCATGGCTTTTCCTCACAATCCATGTTTTCAATTCGATCACAAGTGTCAAGATCCCACATAACCACTACCATTTTACTGCTTGGTCCTTTTGTAGGTTATTAAAAACCAATGCCCCAGAGACTACCCGGTGTGTTAAACTTACCTATTACTAATCCATTTAGTTCATCTCCATCATAAACAATTCCCATGCCTCTCCTTAAGCTAAGACCACAACCTTCCATTAGTAATTTACTTATTTTCTCTCCATTGCTTAGTCCTCCTAATGTTAAAATAAAAGAGGCACACATATCACAAGATTTTCAACATCCATTTCATTCTAATGTTTGAGTCCAAGCACCAACATTACAATCTTTCCAATTCCCATCTCATTCTAATGCATTTATTTCACTAGTGGGGTCCTTTCTGACCCACCAATCAAATGTGACAATGGGCACTTCATCAACTACATTTCCTAGTGAAGGCTCTAAACAAGTATCGAGACCAATTTTTTTATAGCATTAGAGTATCCCTTCAGTGTTTCACAATATGCCATCAGCACAACCAACAAGCAATGCTCAACATAAGCATATGTCAGCTTGTCCTCACACTACAACAAATCCTGGAATTAGTGTTCCTTTTTAGTGTAATTTTTTTTTACATTGAGTGGTCAAACTAGACGCTAAATGGGACGCATCATGGACAAAACTTAAAGCGTCTCAAAAAATGTCTTTTTTTTGCTTCTTAGATAGCATCCTTTATGACATCCAAAATAACGTCTATTTTTTTGCTTCCAGAATAGCGTCCAACTTTGCTTCCTAAACAACGTTGAGGTTTGCTTCCTAAATAACGTCCTATTTTGCTTCCTAAATAACGTCCTATTTTGCTTCCTAGCAAGTGTCCCCTTTTTCTTCTTAAATGGAATCCCTGTTAGTGCCATATTTGCATCCTCAATAGCACCATGTTAACATCCAAATTAGCATCCAATATTGCATCCATTTTTTCTACCACTTTAGCATCCCATTTTGCACCATGTTTTACTTCCAAATATGTGTCAATTTTCGCTTCCAAATTTGCACCAATTTTTCCTTCCTTTTTTTCTTCGTGTTTTCTACCAAAATGACGTCAAATATTTCTTCTAGTGTTGCACCATATTTTGCTTCCTATGTAGCGCCATGTTTTTCATCCAAAGTAACTTCTTATTTTTCTACCATATCAACGCCATGTTTGGCTTCATCATTAGCGCCACGTGTTGCATCCTTTTTAATGCCTAGTTTCGCACCTTATTTTGCTACCATATCAATACCATATTTTGCTTCATCATTCGCGCCACGTGTTGCATCCTTTATAATGCCTAGTTTCACATCTCTCATTTTTTGGTCACTAATTTAGTCGTTTTTAGTAATTTTATATACGAATTTTGGTCATTTTGTTTGGTCACTTATCTCTCATTGTTTGGTCACTTATCTTTTATTTTTTGGTTACTAATTTAGGTGTTTATAATCGATGTTATAATATCATTTGGGCATGGATGAATCGAACCACCAACCTTCTGCTTGTAAGGCAGGCACTCTTCCATTGAGCTATAACCCTTAAATAATTTGGGAACCTAACTTATAGAATCCTCTATAATGGTATCACTAGTACATGTGCACATTTTTCCCACATAAAATCGTTGCTATTACAACACTTGTACATTTCTATAGCGATGACCACGACCCCTATCATGGCAACAATTTCGTCATTGTAGAAACACTTTCCACAATTCGTCTCTATAGCGACACAAAAGACAAGGAACATGGGTTGTTTAAAAAATCAAACTGTGTCGCTATAGTGACACTTCAGCAATATTTCCATCGTCGCTATAGCAACACTTGGTTGTCTCTATAATGCTAAGCTATCATCGTTGTAGTGACGAGGTGTCGTCTCTATAGCGACAGAGGCACATGTTTAAAATATGTTTGTACCAACAATGCGCTGTTGCAGTAGCGACGAAGTGCTTTCGCTATAGCGATGCCCGTTTGTGCAACTCACCAATGGGCTTGTTATACTATCGACGAAAATTCTATCGCTAGTATAGCAAGCCCATCGGAGAGTTGCACAAATGACTGTTGCTTTGATGATTGTCCATAAGAAGAACCCTTCAATCTCTCTCCCGGTTGAAATAAATATGATTTATAATGCTTATGCATACTTGGTGAAATATATCAGAAAAATATATGCACATTTTAAAGATAAATTGCAACCTTGCTCTCCATCCCATGAGCCACTTTCATATTATAATTCAAAAACGAGTGATAAGTTTGTTGAAGCAACTATTACAGCCCCACATGTATAAGACATTAGTCATGAAGAATCCATCTCACTCTTCCATGAAGACAATGGTAATGTAAGCTATAGTTCTTTCCATATTTTTATTTTGACAATGTAATGGTTGATTTGGAGAGTATTATTTTTGAAGAGAGACTCTTGTATGATGATGAGATGTTAGATGCATTTATCTCTTCATGTGATGAGAATGAAGGCAGCCAAGTGTTTGAAGTTAGTAATGAAAATTTTCAAATTGATAGGCATGGTTTGGGGATGGATTGTTGGAAATTGTTTAGGGATCCCATATATGAGACTGATGGGGATGATTCTAGGGAGTAAAACATTGATTTTGTGCCTCTTGGACAACCATGCTTACTAAGTAAATGTGCAGAAATTTCCGATGGTGATTTACAGCCATGTTTTGCAATGTATGATTCAAAAAAAATTTAGATTTCAGAGCATGGGAATGATGATAAAATTGTTGGGATTTTCCAACCATATAGACCTTCAGATTTTTGTGGATTTGCATGTGATTTTTAGGTGGAAGATATGTTTAGGTTTTGGAAGATGTATGGAACACCAAGACATTCAGTTCAGATTTTATGACTATCATTTCCATGCATCTAATTGTACACAAAAGTCATTTTCCATCTATAAAATTTCATCTCATACTTCATCATCATGCTTGGTAGAAGATATTTGATCGTTGCAACAGAGCCTACAAAGAATGTGATATACTTTCCCGCAATGTCAAGGGACAAATTCAATATTAGTATAAAGTATTACCTTGAAAATCAATTCATGGTTGGAACAATTCAATTAAAATTCTGAAGCTGCTCATGTGAATTATCAATTATAGGTATTGTATCATGAATTGGATGAAATTCATAGAGATTTAGAATGAGGTTTCTACAAATATATTATCGATTTTAGAAAAGTCATGGCCCTTCTATGGAAGAGATAGGTGAATGATACTTGCATGTTTTCTCCAATGAAGAAGCAACAGATCCACTATCACCATGTGAGGAAAAAACAACAAACTCAAAGTGTGCATAAGCAGATCTCTCATCCTTACATTTATCACATAATCCCACTAGTAGCAGCAAATCCAAAGCCAACTCCCTAGACTTAACATTAAACTTAGTGAAGTATGTTGTTGAGGAAGTAATCGCGCTATATAGAATCAAGAATATCGAAGGCACTAGGAAACTAGGCATATATATCCTCTCTTGGGATGAGATATCCATTACTTTATGATGCAAAAGCTTAGAACATCAATTGATTATATCAAGTTTCATTTAAATAACAATGCAATATGCTCTACAACAGATATAACAACCAGACATAACAACCAAATATAACATATATTGGTTTTAGCAGATATAACAACCACTACCATAGAGGGTTGCATATATGGAAGATCAATCCTAAGCCCACTTTGTACAATATGTAGAGACTACTTATGATAACAAAATTTATTGACTATTTCCTTGTAGTAGGACTCAACCAGATGCAACTATCAGTGAAAAAGACACACAAGAAGGAGTCAGGCAAAGGCAGCTGTTAGTGAAAAGGTGGACCTTAATTTCTTGGTTTTTTGCAAAAATATTAGATGGAAATGTCATTTAATAATATGTAAGGTTCCGTTCTGTTGTAGTAATTTAATTAGACGTCGAGGCTTGGAAGCAATACAAAATATGACAGAACATTAAAACTTCATCAAAACTATACATAACCACATCGTGTAAGTTGCTTCAGAATACATTTGATTTCTATCTATAATTATTACATTACTTTCAAATGTACTAATTGTGCTACACCATAATTGCTATAATGACTAAAATTTATTAAACGACCATACATGCACAATTGAAACCAAGGAAATATAAGATCCTATAAGTACTGGAGGACTGGACAAATCAACCTTAGGATTTGCAGAATATACAGAAGGTGAAGCAGATAACACTTTCAGCACATGCACAATACAATACATAATGATTATTGTAATTCCTTTGAATGTAAGGATACAACCAACAATTGAAATGACATTAAATCTTGATCTTTCACCAAATGAAGATTGATTGGAAGCTAGAATGAAAAGAAAAAAAATAGGTAAAAGTTCCTCCATTAAACTCACCAAGTTGTTTGCACGATTTAAAGAATGAGCAATCCCTCAGAAAAGCACATGATCCTAAAAAAAGAAACTAGCATACTAAGCCCTTATCCAAAATAACATATCCTATAATAATTCTGTTTCAAATCATTAGATACAAAGCATCAACAAGCCCCAAATGAAGATGACACAGAATACTAAAACTTAGTAACCATTATATCGAAAGTGGGAATAATATAGGGGGTGCCAACCCTGAATCCAATCCACTACCTCTAGCAAGTTAGAAATAAAACTAATCAAAGAATGTCAGATCATCAATTCTAATATGCACAACCATATTAAACATGCAATATAATGCCTATGGCTGTTTCTCTTATGAACTCTTAGTTTAGGAATCTTTGAGAGAATTGTCAACATCTATGAAATAAGGAATCGGTAAGGCAATTGGTTTTGATCTATAATAGTATAAACCAAGGCCGTGAGATGTTAAATACAAATACAATCCCTGTGTTTCCATGCAACAACAATTCAACATATTTAAATTGTGAAACAAAACATCAATAAAGAGCCTTAATGCTTATTTATCCAGATTTAAAAAGGAAACAATGCACACTTATTAAGGTTAAAAATAGAAAAAGCCTTCAATGAGTGTACGCTTAGTTTAGTGTAATTGATATAGGGTTCATTGAGGACAACACAGTAAAATAGAAATAATGCACATTCATTCCAATGGTCAATTTAAAAGGCTTTTTCTTTTACTATGGTTGAAATTATGGTTTTAAAAGCACCATTTCTATGTAGAATTTCCAAAACAACAAAATCGATGTTCTATATCGCTCCATAATTGTGTCTAGACTCTAACCTAGAATAGATCCATCTTAAACCCATATTTATCAAGCACCAAGAGGGATCAAATTTCTTGTGTAAATTTTTTGCTTGATGTGTAAAAAATTTAAGTAAAAAAATTACACCTCAATAAAAGATCGAGATTTAAAATGGATCAATGATGGTATTAGTTTTTTCATCTTTTTGTTTTGAATGCACTATTTAGCCCTAGTTGAATATTAAAGGAAAATTTATAGTTAAGAGACTGAGTTTTATAAGGGTTGTGACCTACAGCACTACATACAAAAATGCATGAATCAAGAACATACTCTATTTGATATAAGTAAGAAGTTTGGACACAATTTAGATTAACCTTAGCAACACTGTTCTTCGTGATCTGAATGCATGCTATCAATGACCTGCATCCAAATAATAGTTGATTCTGCTTGACATTATGTATACAATGGTAGTTTAGTGTAACTGGATTTCATATACTAAGAGATGTCATAAATCTCGTAATTATGCTCAATGTGTACATAATACCACTTTTATGTAACCAGAAACTATAACACCATTGGTGTGTTATATACATACCATTGAGATGTAAACTGAATCCTACTAGTAGGCTTATAGAATTTTGGCAAATTTTGTTCACAAAATCAGATGATGAGGATACGATAAAACAAATTGAAGAATCATATCAGCATGAAAAAGGTTTTGTAGGTTTTCTTTTACTTGGGACCATCTAGTATGGGTTCCTCTGTGTGGCCACTAGCTGCAACCATACCTTTCACACATCTGTTGCAAAAACCTCTTTTTCACAAAGGAAAATGGATCCACAACCACTGCCGTAATTTAAAAATCTTTCTCGCTTGCTGCATCTGCTCTTGTAACCACATCACACCTAGAAACCATGCAATGTTGAAATACATCTAATGATTGTTCTTAATGTTGTTGCAGAACCATCACTTCACAGATCCTATACTCAAACCACATAAGTAGCAACTTACAAGGGGGTTTTAACCTTTTAAATCCTCAATTTAAATTTGAAACAAGTAGGATAAATGAGAATGCCACATTTTCCAACCTAAAAGATCATCAATCAATATGAACCTGCCTTTTCTAAGCTCAATGGCCATGTAGGTAATCCGGATATGTTAATATTGTCGTAAAGGCTTTCCAAACTGCAATTTCACCATCGAAACTATGTTACAGTCTTCATGATTTCATAATTCCACTCCTCAAGCTTTGCTTCTAGAAGAGAAATATGTATAAGAACAAAATGTTCTCTAATTTCTCCTCTGCCATTTACTTAACTCCATACATGAAACTTGTCAACATTTCAGACACATTTTCAAAGCACACTGATGTTAACATCTCCAAAGTGATGCCGCAAAAAAGTTTATAAATACTTTTTTTCATATTGATACGAAGAAAAGAGTGCATGATATATTAATGCCTGAAAATTGTCTCCAATAAGATCAGGTTTCATACAGCCAACAAACTACTACTCAAAATTTGACCGGATTTAAACTAAATTTAAGTAGCAAGCTTGGCAAATCATCTAAACATATACAAGATAATGAAAACATAATTAAAACTAGAATGATTGGTAGTAATTTAATTATTAATGTGTTGGAGGTTCAATTCAGGTAATGGTGCATGAGAATTATGATATTAATATAAACACAGTTTCAAAAACCTTCACTTCTCACAAATGCCATTTCATAATCTTCAAACAATCAAATTCATCCCAAACAATTCTAGCACTGGAAAAGATTTTTGTCATTCTAAAACCTGGTTTGAGCCCAAAAAGAGCTATGAACTACAGTACTTACATCAAGATTTTTCTCTCCCAGAATAATTTTGGAATCAATTACATCGTCACTCACAATCAAAGTATGATCACTATCAATTTTTGAAACAACATAGCTTGTGCGATCAATAACCAAAGCACCCAGGTCCTGAATTGCATCCAACCCCGAATGATACAATTAACATCATATTAAGCTAGTCGAAGAATACAATGGATCATAGTAGAAACATAACTATTTTTGCTAAGCCAAGCGAATTTGAACACATAACTGCTTATTTACAAACACCACGACTAAGAATTAATCAAACCCACTAAATTCTTGTTTTATTATTTTTAAATGATCCTATGTTAACAAAGTGATCTCTACCTTCCACATAGATGCCATGACTAAAGTGCATCTATTCAAAGCCACATATATTTTGTTCTAAAGTCACCACTATGAATTATCTGAACCAACTTAAATAATGATTATAGTGACAAAATCATTGACTCGCTTCATCAAAATCAACCCCGCAGTCAGCAATGATATCACGGATGAGATCAGAGGTGGTCGTGTCAGCAACAAGAATCAAATCATGTTCGGTATCAACAAAGTCCAAAATTGTAGACAAATCCAAAGAGCCCCCCCAGATCTGCATATGCATGCAATTAAAATATAACCCTGAGAATATATAACCTAAACCCTAGATGAGCATTAATGAACGATTAAATGATGAATAACATAACTTACTGTCAACAGAGGGGGTAAAGAGAATGAATCCATTGTACAAGTATTGGTCGTATCTCTGTAGTACGATATTGGGATCATGCACAAGTTTGAAGTCGAGATCGAAACCACGATCTGTGAGTGTTTTGAGGAAAATTGAATGATATGACTTGATAGCTAGGTCTTCCACGAGCACGAGAATGTGTCAATCCGTTGGAATCTCGGGAGAAAACCCAAGTGAAAAAATAGGGAACAAAAATAATATGGATAATGTAATCAACTTGATGCTCGCAACCATTGTTACAGAAAATAGGGTTTTCACAGGGTTTCTCCCTCGCTCTTCACTTTTGTGAATGGTGATGGCTTTATCATGGAAGGTCTATGCTAACTTGAAAATGTATATGTATATAAGGTTGACCATTGAATTTTTAAGATGGAAAGCTTTTAAATATTTCTCCCAATTTGTAAAATAATCATGGTTGGGTGGGTTGTGTTTTATGATTATATCTTGGTTGGGTAGGTTGTGGTTTATGACTATATCTTGGTTCTGGGGGAATTTTTAAACTAAGTGGGTATGGGATTTTTGTCAAATAAATATGGAGGTTTGAGGTTTCATAAGTTAATTTTATATTTGTTGAGCTATGGTTTATGACTATATCTTGGTTTTGGGGGAATTTTTAAACTAAGTGGATATGGGATTTTTGTCAAATAAATATGGAGGTTTGAGGTTTCATAAGCTAATTTTATATTTGTTGAGATATGGTTTTAAAATAATTTTACAATTTTTAAATGAGATATACTATAATCTTTATGTGGATCAAGGTATACACATAGGAAATGGATTTTACTAGTATAATACTTCATAGATACTGGACCATACAAACCTTTGGTTCACCTTTGAACTAAAGCATCTTTAAGTTGTAATGGTTTTGCATCAAGTTTATTTTTGCTAATTGTCTTTATGTTGTTGTTTTCTTATACAAATTTGTATCGAGTTACAATTAAGATGTGTATATTTTATTAGTTCTTGTCGTAGGTAAGACTATTTGTTTCGGTCTTTTATATTAATAGACATTGATACATCAAACAAAAAAATTTAAACTTTGTTTTATAAAGTTTGTTGATAATTTTTTTTATTTTTATATATAATTATTTGGATGGTCAGATTGTAAAGACATGGTAGGTTTTATTGTTAAATTTTTAGATAAATAATAAATATTGGATTTAAAAAATAAAAATAGTAATGAAATGGTTTAATATTTCGATTTGCTGGAGTAGTTAGGTAGTCTTTTCATCGAGTGACGTACTTCTACTATCTAGTTTGGGAACCATCTAGAACTAGCATGGTTTTGGACAAAAAAATGTTAAATAGTATTTCTTCCTTGCTCCTCAAGACAAGGGCTACTTAGCTTAAATAATGTGTTCAGGTACTTAGATAGGCCTCCATAGTTAGATACCACTAACATATTTATATACGTCACTATAGCGACGAACATCCATCACTATAGCAACGTTATGGACTATGTGTCACTATAGCGATGATCGTTGGGGACATTTTCAGTTTTTTCCAAAATTTTAAACTGTTTTTCCACGAAAAATTCGATTTTAACTTATTCGTGGAAAACTGTCATGGGACTTTTGAGCCAGATGTAATAGTGGTAAAAAGGATCAATACACAAATTTCAGTATATAATGGTAAAAAAAGGATGATAGATTGTATAAGTTCACAATATATGATCAAGCAGGTTATGAAATCCATAAACCTTTTGTAAGAATTTTGAACAGAACTCAAGAAATTGGCTTAATGGGATTGCAAATATCACTATTCCCTAGCAACCATTATGTTTGTTTAAGGTTTTATATTTAATCATACTCCATTAAGAGACCCGTGATAAGAGGACATGAAGACACATCCTTAAATGAGAATACAATGATATTCAAGCAAAATAACCATTGTTTATCCCATATTGCAATAAGAGGGTATTGTTGTAATTTTAAGTCATCAACACACTATATAATGATGCTAAATCTTGGAAAAAATGATTGTAAGAGACCTCAGTTCAGAAATACCTTTATTTTCAACCGAAAATAAGACTTGTACAGAGCTGGAATTGATTGTTGTGTATGATTTTGACACAGAAAATTTATATCATCACTTGACTCTCAGAAAATTTTGACACTTACTAATGATACAAGATTGGAATTGATTTGATATTTGTTTTTATTACATTAATGTTTCTTTTTTTTCAGGATTCTTCTTTGCTTGGATGGCTTTTTATTACAGCAATGTTTTTTTTTAACTGCTCTTTCTTTTTCTGGGATTCTTCTCTTCTTGGGATGGATCTTCTTTTTCGTTTCTCTGCCTGTGACTCTTCTTTTTCGTTTCTCTTCCTGTGTCCTTCTAACAGTGTCTACACTTGCTGTCTTGTTCGGGGTTGCTTCTCTTCTTCTCTACTGGGGATTGTCGAATTATTCTGCAAACTCCTTGTGTTTCTCCTGTGGGATTCACCCAAACATCACTTCTCCGGATCCCTTATCGCCTCAACAAAGTATTCACACACACACTCCTACTAAGAATATAACTCTATACTTTCTCTCTATTTTAGTATTGTGTTTATTAACTAAAACCTCATTAACAATCTTCTCTGATAAATTATCACGTAATTTTTTCTCGTCCGTGTGATAAATTCCCATAGCATGGAATTAAAACAAAGCAATGAAGGAGAGGTCAAGAAAATCAAAACCCAACTCACCAGAATGGATTCCCTAGGAAAAATGCTGCCAAAAGAAAATCAAATGCAAGCGAAGTTTACAGATCTGAGCACTGTCGGTGCCCCTTTAGGCTCAAACCCTGCTTCCAATGGATCAATTGGTCACGGGTTCCAACTAAAGGTATGGAATCTTGCCGAAGCCTTTTTATAGTCCAAGGGTCATCCCACCACACGCTTGTGCAACATGTACAATGCCTTTCTCAAAACCACAAATAAAGAAGTATGGTTTTCGTTGACTGCTCGATTCTCGCACCCTACTAACTCAAACAAATGGCTTTCAATTGTACCCTTCCAGCTCCAATCCAACACACGTGTCACGTTTTTATTTGATCAATGGACGACATAAAGAGGTACAGGGTTTTTCAAACCCAACCTCAGAGAAAGAAGGCCTCCAACTTAATTAATTGAAAGCAAAAGAATGAAGAATGGAAGACTGATTGCAAGCGAAGATTGCGATGGAATTTAACAATTTTGAGGGTCCGCTCAATTTTGACCCAACCCTTTTATATCTCAAGATTTAACATCTCCACCCTCCCATTAGGGAGTTTAATCCCCTCCCGACTGACCACATACGCTTTCATCTCTTCCTCATAAAGTTGTATTTTCTTCTATTTTTAAAACTAATGAAAAAAAGAAAAAAGGTAAAAATTTAACAAAACAGATTTAAAAAGATTAGTATAGAAATTGATTGCTATATGGATGTTTTCACCATAACGTCATGTTTGATGTGTCGTTGAAAAAAAATGATTGTTAGAAATATAACATCAAGATATTGATAAAATTATTGGGAATTTAAATTGATTATCACGTGTCATTTATAATTAAAAAAAAACATTAATATAACGTGGGATAATATAATGTTTATAAAAATTTAAAAATTTACATATTAATACATCATTATTTCATATCCATTCACTATTTCATATCCATTTTTCCTTTAGCTCACAAAGAATTGCATTTTAATAAGAAATCAATATATATTTTAGATAGAATATATGGAGATTGTTGAATAAATAATTAAAGTTGTGTTGGTTAAAGGTGATATCATTTATTGAGTCAAATGTTTGTATATATTTTTTGTAATTTTATATGTCTTATGGATATAAAAAATTGGATTAGTCTATTTGTTAGAAGTTTTGTTTTTTTTGGTGATTTTTTATTGGAATTAGGTTTTTTTTACAAAATCTGAATTTTGAAGTGTCCAAATCATGGTTTTGAATGCATAAATGGATTTGGCATCCTCAAATACATGAGGGACATCAAAATTATATAAGTTTAACCATTATTATATATTTTTTCAATAATTAATCTAAAATTTCTACCGTCTTATGTTAAAAACAAACTAGAAAAAGAAACCATAAAAAATAGAAAACCTCTGACATTTAGACTATTTCTAAAAAATTTAGCAAATTTTCCCATAAATGATGATATTTATTATTTTATTTTTATAAAGATATATGTTTATTAAAATTTTATGTATGAATGGAGTGAATTGCTTATTGGGATAATGAAACATCGTCATGTATTTACTTGTCGTTGACAAAAAATGTTCAGCTCGTTGTCCGATCGAATCTGCATGAGATTTTTACAGGTGGGAAAGTTTGATCTGGGGCCTTCGGCCTTGCTTTGAGCTAAGGCTATGATCTCATCTGCTTGCTGGTGCCGATCGCAGTGGTTGCATGCAAGCAGTCTTGCTCTCTTATTAGTATCTTGGCTCATGGGTTACAAAGGCTTTTGTTTTGAGGGAGACTCTGGCGGGGTTGCACGACCTCCCTTTCTTCGGATCCTACGGAGGAGGAGCCTCGTTGAAACCTGGATATTTCCTTTTAGGATATAATTACGAACACCCTAGATATCCCTGCTGATCTACCTCCTTCCTCCTCTTTTGTTGAACGAGCAGCAGTGCCCATAGTCCAAATCACGTCGGCAACTTCACGAATGAAAGCTCTTGCTCTGAGCGATCGAGGCCTCATCGATCAATTATATGGGGTCTGGCCATTGCCAAAATATATGGAGATCTAGATCTCTAAAAACTAGATGCCTCTCATAACAGGGGGATTGCAAAATTGCTTATGTGGTAAAGGCTTCTATACCTTCTTATTCGAAAACAAGGAAGATAAATACCTCGTATTTCAAAGTGGACCTGACTTCATGGGATCGAGAGGCTTATACCTAAACCGTTGGAATCTCTCCTTCGATCCAGAAAAGGATGTCCCCGTAGTAGTTCCAATCTAGTTCCGGCTCCCTCACTTGCCTCTCCACTACTAGAATGACGAATCCCTATAGTCCATCGAGAACTCTCTAGGCAGATACATTGACAAAGCTGAACCAAAAGGTCCCCTATTTTCCTGTGCCAGGATCTGCGTGGAGGTAGACCTAGAAAAAGGATTACTAGAAGGAGTCAAACTATTCATGGACGGATGGGAATTCTATATGAAGGTTGATTACGAGCAATTACCCTTTAAATGCAGGAACTGCCATGAATATGGACATTTCGTTAAGTACTGTCCAAAATCTTCCTAGGAGGAAGCTGAGAAAAACTAGGAAGAAGGGTGGAAACAACCTAAGAGAGGGAAAAGGGCCAGAAAAAGATCAGGAACAACCTGATAAGAGCAAGGGAACTTCTACCAACAATCAATTTGACCCTCTCGATATTGAAGAAGGAGGAATTCCATATCTGGAAAATCAGACCAAGGAAGGTGGAGTAGAAGCATCCACAAATTCCCTTTTTCTTGTAGCCGCTGAAGAGATCACCGGGAAAGCACCTAATGAACTGACCTCCCTTAAAGGAACCTGGGAAGATATGGTAGCAGTAGATTAAGAGAATAAGGAAAAAACACCTAAAGGACATCCCTCCCCTAGAGGAACTTGGGTAGAAATGGTAAAGCACAGTAGAATTAACTCAAAAAATTCATCTCCAGGCCATTCGTCATCTCAAGAAACCTAGGAAGCAACATATCTAGGACCATCTCAAGCCATGCAGGGGAAAAAATATAAAAGACAACAAAGAGAACAAGAGGTTGAGAGAGAGCTGGAATTAGGAAGACAACTAAGCATAGATCATGACACAAGACTTCTACAGATTGTCAAATCCTATGGAACCAAAGACTTTAGGTCTCGAGCAGGATCTCACGCATCCAAGAAATAATAAAAGTAGTCTCTTGGAACATCAGAGGCTTGGGAGGATCAATCAAAATGGAAGCCCTGAAAAATTTATTAAAATCAGAGAAACCAGACATTCTGCTCATCCAAGATACTAAGTTTCCAGAAGAAGAGGTAATGAACTAGTCATCTCTCTTTAGGAAAAACAGTGTTGGAAAGGCCATTACCTCCAAAGGATATTCTGGTGGAATCACAACCTTCTGCAGGTCAGATAATTTCAATATCAGATCAGAAATAGAAAACACTCATTGGTTATTAATAGAAATGCAAAACAAAAGCAACCGAGACACGATCTTTATTTGTTATGTTTATGGGCCTAGCCATTACATAGATAAGCTGGAATTCTGATATTCCTTTCTCTCTTTAAATTTAGATCTACAAGGGAAAGACATCATCATAGCAGGGGATTTCAACACTATGAAATCAAGAATGGAGAAAAGAGGAGGATCAATCATTAGGGATCCCTTTGTTGAAAAAATAGAGGATCTGATGACAGACCTGGATCTACTGGATCCAACGCCCAAAAATGGGAAGTATACATGGAACAATAATAGGACAGGACCAAGCCACATTGCTGCAAGATTGGATCAGTTTCTAGTGAGTACTTCCTTCCTTCAAAAAAACTTATTTCCTTCTTCGTTCATTATTTCCTTAGCCACTTCAGATCATAATCCCATAACCCTTCTCCTCACCCCGCCTACTAACCTAGGCCCCATTCCCTTCAGATTCAACTCCTTATGGTTGAACAGTGCAAACACCCTTGAGATAATCCATGCAACCTGGAACTCTTCCTTTCTTTGCTCACCTAGTTTCATCTAGGAGTCAAAACTCAGGGCTGTCCGCTCTGCTCTAAAAAACTGGGCCACCTCTTTCTATTTTGAACCTACCCTTAAGAAAAACAATCTCCAAGCTCACTTGGATTCCTTTCATTAAAAAATGGAGCTTGAAGAAGTTACTCTAGAAATCATTGCTCAGGAGAAAGCTCTAAATATGGTAATTTTAAAGGCATCCAGGAAAGAGGAAGAGACCTTGAGAATCAAATATCGCTAGCTATGGATTAAAGGGGGAGATAAAAACTCTAATTATTTCCATAAACAAACCAAAATCAAGATGAGCTGCAATTATATTAAATAATTGAGGGACAACAACAACCAAAACATCACAGAGCAGGATGATATCAAGGATATGGTTCGACAACATTTCAATATCCTTCTTTCAGACAACGGCGAGACTGATCATACTTCCCAAGACGATCTCCTTTCTAGAAATTATTCCATCATCTCAGACAAAGAGAATGAGGAACTAGGAAATCCAATTTCAGAATAGGAAATCATTGAGGCAATATGGGATATACAACCGGACAATTCCATAGGACCTGATGGGTTTACGATCAATTTCTACCTGGAATCCTGGAATATAATCAAACATGACTTAAGGAATATGCTAAACTGTACTAGGAAAAAAGACAAAATTGGTGGAGCAACTAACTCTACATTCTTGGCTTTGATTCCTAAAGACAAAAACTCTCTCTCTATTGATAGATTCCTCCCTATTTCCTTATGTAACACTTCTTATAAAATCCTTACCAAAATTCTAGCAACCAGAATGAAAAAGATCATGGAAAAAATCATCTCAGACACCCAGGGTAGTTTCATTGCTGGCAGAAAGATCATGGATAGTATCATCATCGTTCAAGAAGCAATACATTCCAGCCTAGATCACAAGCAACAAGGTATGGCCATCAAACTAGATATGGCAAATGCGTTTGATAGGGTAAATCATTTATTTTTGTTTGATATTATGCATAGGATGGGATTCTCAACAAAATTTATTCGATGGATCAAAGCCTGCATTAGCAGGCCCTGGATCGCTCTGTTGGTGAATGGTAGACTAGCTGGCTTCTTCCAAGCATCTCGTGGCCTCTGTCAAGGCTTCCCGTTGTCCCCTATTTTATATCTAATTGTAGTTGAATCCTTAAGCAAAAATATGCAAACCCTGCAAAAAAATGGAGAACTCAAAGGCTTAAGAATTGCAAGAGGTGTTAAAAATTCCAAGCATGCCCAATTCGCAGACGATACAATTCTTCTAGGAAGGTCCTCTATCACAATCGTTGAAAGGTTCAGAGGGGTCATATCATCCTTTCTCAAAGCTTGTGATGGGAAAATCAACACTCTAAAAACCAAAATTTACTGTTGGAATTGTCCTGATCAAACCATGGTAAGAATTTCAAGAACCCCGGGTTATGAAGCCAACAAAAACTGGAGTTCTTTCAACTATCTGGGAGTCCAATTAACAAAGGAAAAAATAAAGCATCTGACTGGAGAGGACTGATAGAAAAATTAAAACAAAGAATCCAATAACTGGGTGCAAATTGGCTCAATCCCCCTAGCAAATTGGTTCTCATCAATGTTGTCCTGGTTGCCTTTCCAATTTATATCTGTTCGCTGGCTTTAGCCCCTAAATCCATAATTAAGGATATCAATAAAGAGCTTAGGTGGTTTCTCTAGCAAGGAGGGAAATCCAATGGTGCCAAGAAATTCCACCTCATAAAATAGGTGCAGGTTTGCAAATCAAAAATCAATGGGGGAGCTGGTATCAAAGATTTGGATGCTATGAACCTCGCACTGGGAGAAAAAATCGTGTGGCAAATCATTCATGGGGAAAATTTGTGGTGGAAGCACATGCTAAGGAAAGAATATCTCATAGGAAGCAGGAGAATATGCCTGGACGTTATTCCTTCAAACCAGAATTGTTCTCCAATCTGGAAACTCTGTCAAAACAATGCCTTTGTCATTCAAAACAGTTTGAAATGGGCTCTTGGTAATGGGAAACGGATCCGAATTTGGGAGGAAAGCTTTGGACACTCTTCTCTGGAAAGACTCAAAGATGCATTCAGGGATTTAAAACATTGGAGGGATTCCCACAGCCTCTTCATGGTTTATGATATTTCAGAATGGCGCAATAGTGGGCGTTGGGATGGATGGAAGAAAATGGACGTTCCATAAAACATAACCATGGATTATCAAGAACTGAAATGACTCTCCAGGGATTAGCACCGATCCACCTCAACATTTCAGACTCCAGAAGCTGGGGAAAATCCAGAACGCACTCAGTAAAATATGGATATAGCATAATTCATAAGAATAGCAAAAAAAAGCCATCTGGAAGAGTGTTTGGAGCAAGGATGGGCTTCCAAAAGTTAATTTTTTTTGTTGGTTATTAGCACATCACAAAATATTGACAGCATAAAACTTTAAAAAAAGGGGAATAGAAGGTCCATCTCGATGCGTTCTATGCAAACGTTTGGAAGAAACTCTGGAACATCTCTTCCTGGAATGCACTTTTATAAATGAGGTATGGTGCACTGTCCTCAAAGAGATCCATTTTGATCTTACCTTGCCAACGAACTGGAAAGAATTTTTTATATGCTGGAAATATTATTAGTATGGATCTTGATACAATAAGACATATTTCTCAAGAGCATGGGCTGCTCTTCCTAAATATATATGATGGAAAATTTGGATAGCCATAAACAAAGGAATCTTCGAAAATGTGGCCCTCTCTCTGGATAGAGTCTCCATTTCTGCAAAATATTTATGGACCGAAGCTCTTCTTTCAAAAGGATTAGATCATCTTCAGTTTGAGCCTTTGTCCCCGAAATAAAGAATCTGGATTGGTAATCTTATCGGACCTCACAAGCCAAGTGCGGGAGGAAAGCATGTTAAAAAACCAAGCTCTCTTAGATGGCAAATTTGAAAGAGTCCAGAAAACTTCAGCAATTGGTGGACAACTCTGGATTGTCATTCTCTGTTTTTTGATGGTGCCTCTAAAATAAATCTTGGGCTATTTTGTGCAGGAGGGGTAATTTTTGATCCTGGAGGAAATTGACTAAAAGATTATGCCTGGGGAATAGGGAAAAACTCCAACAACTATGCGGAATGGCTTGCCTTGTTTAAAGGGATGGAAATTGCTACCATGCTTGGAATAAAAGATTTAGTAGTTTTTGGAGATTCATTATTGGTCATCAGAGAGGTTCGAAAATTAGCTAGAAAATATAAAAATCCCTCTACAAAGATGCATCACATCTTCAATAGCCTTTTCAGTGAATTTAACGCTATTAATTTTCTTCACATTCTCCAAACAAATAATTCTTCAGCAGATCGAATGGCAAATAAGGGAGTGCACCTAGATTATGGATTTATTTCCTATAATGGGAACAATTAGGAATGTTGCTGGGTTCTTTGATCCTATCTCAGAAGAATTAGAATTCATTTTTTTCTTTTAGATTTTAGGACAGTTGCATTAAAATTCTGCTATGTTAAGCTTCTGCATTCTTATTCTTGGAAAATTTGTAAGAATTTACAGTCATTCCAGGATAGGCCTCTTTTGAGACAACAATCAATATGTAATCGAAGAATGTGAGGAAAAGGTTTTAGAATCCTTCTGGATTCTGCCCACGTTTCAGCTTTTGTAACTTCTTCCTTTTTTTAATATAAATGCCTCTCAACCACTCTTGTTAAAATAAAAAAAAAATTATGTATGAACAATCTCATTATAATTTTTTTTCTCCTGAGTCTGATGCTCCTAAGCCCACGTGGCACCTCCTCGGTTTAGGTCTGTGCGTTTCAATCATTCATGGCCTCCAGAGGGGGTGCTCCTTCCCCTCCCCCTAAGCTTGTTGTTTTCAAGAGCCTGGTAGTAACATGCAGTAAAAGGAAGATAAACTTGAATAAAAAAAACATTGTCAGGAAATTAGACAACATACCCTCGATCGACCTTCCTGCTGAACGAATTTGCGAACAACAATGAACATCGCAGATCAGAGCCTTATTTGTCAGTGTACTGGCCTCTGGCCCTCCCCCACGAGTTCAAAATCCTACTAAGCTAAGAGCAACACCAACATACACGAGGGGGTTGTCCAAAACAACCTTGTAGGATGACATTTTGGTAGCACCATGATAGGTGGTATTGTACTACCATTTTGCAAGGGGGGTGTAGGGGAGGTGGGGGAACTACTAAACCCAATGGCCATATTAGTCAATGTAAAACCCAATGGCTAACAATATTTTTATGATCAACACCTCACAATCTCTATTATTTGTTATTAACTTCAATATCTCAAGTTTTGCAGTATCCAGAAGTATTATGACATGTATCATCATTGTGGACATCGACGTTGTCATCATCATCATCATCGATGCCATATGGTACATAAACTTCATCTTGATCATCATCATCATCATCAACATTAAGTACATCATCAACAAAATCATCGTTATCATTGTCATTATGGTCACACCTATGCCATTAGCGTTCTTAATCACTCATTGACATTAGGATTTATGTCATGTAATTGTTATTTATATGTCGTTACAACCATTTCAATGATAATAGGGTTGTTTAGATGTCGTTATAGACATTTAGGTGCCATTAGAATCAATTAGGATCCAAAAGTGATACCACATGCATAATCATTGTTGACATCCACATCCACATCGTCATCATCATCATACAATAAATAAACACCATTGTCATCGTCATAGTCATCATCATTGTCATCATCAATATAATTGCAATAATAACGAGCAAGTAGCCATACTACCTCAGAAGAATGGATGATATAGTCTTATACTTATCAAATCATATCAATAAACTCCATAATTATTGTCGTAATGCATCATCTTCATGTTGTTAGGGCCAATCATATTCCATTAGGGTCTATCAAATGTTGTTAGGGACACTCAAATGGCATTAGAGCAATTTAGGTGAAATTAAGGTAATTTACCCCTCATTAGGATTAATCAAGATCCAAAAGTGCCATGATTACGATCATTTAGGTGCCACTATGATCAATCAAAATCCAAAAGTACTATCACATGAATCATGATCATTGACATTGACACTGATATATCTGACATTATGTTGGATGTTTTCTGAACACAATTTCTAGCTCTAAACCTAGTGCAATTCCTAGCGAGGTTCCTTTCAAAAATTTTGGCATTATTCCAGGCACTATATCTTGATCTATACCTGGCGCTATGTTGGATGTTTTCTAGGTGCAATTGCTAGCTCTATACTTGACGTTATGTTGAATTTTTTTCCTACCAAAATTCATGGCGCAATTTATGTCGCTAACCCTGGATTGATATATGGTGCTATGCTATTCAGGACGTTTTTTTGGAGGCTATTCTTCGCGTTATATGGGATGCTTTTTTGGATGCTAATCGGGACGTTAATTGGGATGCTAATTGGGATGATAATTGTGATGCTAATTGGGATGCTAATTGGGGCGTCAATTGGGATGCTAATTATCGTCCAAAATAGCGCCAACTTTTAAAAAGGGACGATAATTGGGATGCTAATTGGGATTCTAATTAGGATGCTAATTGGGACTCTAATTGGGATGCTAATTAGCATTCAAAATAGCGCCAAATTTTCAAAAGTGACACTAATTGGGATGTTATTTGGAACGCTAATTGGGATTCTAATGGGGATGCTAATTGGGATGCTAATTGGGATGTTAATTGGGATGCTAATTAGCGTCCAAAATAGCGTCAACTTTTAAAAAGGGGCGCTAATTGGGATGCTGAGTGGGACGCTAATTGGGACTCTAATTGGGATACTAATTAGCGTCCAAAATAGGGCCAACTTTTAAAAAGAGACGCAAATAACACCATCAAAAAGCGCCATCCAGTGGAAAAGCGTCCACTTTGTCCAAAAAATGATGAAAAATACACTAAAAGTGATAGTAGATGCTTAAAATGAAGCTAAAAGAGACGTTAATCACAGGGTTTTGTTATAGTGTAAGTTAAAACTTCCATCCAATCTTGAAATGCAGTCAAATAATACCAGTCAAAATAAGGCCAAATTAACATCTTTCTTTGAATTGTGGTTTGTATGAATCTCCTCCACCATATTCACCTCCATCAAGCCTCCACCTAGCCCCATCTCTTTATGCTTAATACCAACCAAAGGTTCAAGAGGAAGCCTTGGTAATGTTGTTTATTGTATTGCCAAACCAAGTTCTAATCTATCTATTCTTCAAGGATCCTTGGATTTTTCTTGTGGGCTAGGTGCCGTGTAAGTTTTCAGCATGTGCAGATAACAAAAGCATTCAAATTCTTTTAAGAAAAACATAGATTACAACACAACATTCACACATAAACACAGATTTACCCTGGAAATCCTTAACCAGGAAAACCAAAAAACATTGGAGCTACACCTCCTGTTTTCTCATTATCATTATGAATCCCTCACAATAGCCAAAACCCTAATCCGTTAACCTAGATTATAAAATAGACTCGCATCCCTTAACCAGGTTTAATTTACATACTTTAAGAAAATTCCCCAAAATAGGCAAAAACAACCAAAACATTTTGTCTTACTTGTGCTCGCATGGGAAATGGACTAACGACCATTTTCGACATCAAAAACAACCTAACGGTCATTTTTGATTGGAAACATGCCTCCCAACCTGTTTCTGTGAAGGTGCCGACATGGATCGTCAAATGCAGCGCTGACAGGTGCACCTCCCCTCCACACAAAAATGTAAAGAATATAACATATACCCAACTTGGTGCACATTGTGCATAAAATCATGAAGGTGTACCTTGTTACAATCCAAATACAGTTCATGCCCATGCTTCATATGCAATGTATTGTTACTATCATATTCATGGCATGAAATATTGGAATTGTGATTTGAAAGGCACCGGTTTAGTAACATTTACTGATCCAAGTAAGGGTTATTCCACTCATTTTCTCTTTTAGGGGATGTCTTTATTTTTCCTTTTTTTCCTTTTTTTGCTACTTGAAACATATAATACATTATCTACTAGTGTGCTTCATATGGGAAGTTGGAATTTATTCTCCCTTTTGCATCAGTGCTATGAGTTAGCCCCTGTTCTCAATACTCATTGGGTGGCCTTAGATCTCAAGGATAATTGGATACATAACTTTCAATATGGTTGAATAGGTTCAACCATACTTTATCATGGATGATTATTGTTTGACCATGCTTAAATTTAGTTAACCATGGTTGATTCTAGTGAACCATGGCCAACTATGGTTGGCATTGGTTAACCATGGTTGACTTTAGTGAAACATGGTTGATGTTAATGAACCATGGTTAATTATGGTCACCCATGGTTTACCATGTTTGACCATTGTTGACCATGGATGACAAATGATGGTTAACCAAGATATATAATGTTTGACAATGGTTAATTGTAATAGAGTATGGTACAACTATTTTTTATGGTTATTATGTTTTACCTAGGGATGACCATGTTTGACTATGGTTAGACTATAGTTAAACATGGTTGATCAAGTTTTAGTATAGATAGGTTTGGTTTACTATGGATTATTTTGGTTGACCATGATTGACCATCTTTGATTATGTGTGACAATGTTTAGAATGTCATTGTCCATGCATGATTATGGTAAACAATCATAGACCTTGGTTAGACTAGGGGTTTTTGCAGTTGACTTTAGGTAACCATGTTTGACTATTGTTGGCTAAGTTTCACCATGGTTAACCATAAGTGACTCTAGTTTGATCATGGGTGATCAAGGTTAACAAATTTTTCCATGGTTTACTATGTTTGACCATAACTAACCATGATTAACAATTGTTTGACCATGTTTCACTTTAAATGTCCATTTGTGTGACATTCCTCATTTGTTATGTCACATTCCAATATTTATCTTTGTTTACTTACGTGGAATTACTATATTCCACAATGGTTATGTTTGAAAATGATTGACCATGTTTGACCATGTTAGATTATATTTTACTGTGTTTGATTATTGTTGAATTTTTCTAATTATGGTGGACTAAGTTTGGTTGATCATGCTTAACTAGGCTTGACTATGGTTGATCATGCTTAACTAAGATTGACTATGGTTGACCATGATTCAAAATGGTTGAATATGACTATGGATGATTGGAATATATAGTTAAACATGGTTGGCCATAGCTTATCATAATTTATTTTGGTTGACTTTAGTTGACTATGGATTACTTGGATAGCCATGGCTGGCCATGTTTAATTATGTTGACCATGTTTGAATATCATTGACCATAGTTGATTATGATTGATAGTCATAGATTATGGTTTTTGTAGTTAAATTTTGTTAATTGTAGATGATTATGTTTGAATATGATTGACTTTAGTTTACCATGGTTGGCGTTGGTTGACTATGTTTGACCATCGCCGACCTTGGTAAATGAAGGGCGCCAAATGATGGTTGACTAGGTTTGACATTAATAAACCATGGTTGCATTCTGTTTCAGTATGATTGAATTTTGTCAAACATAGTTGACTTTAATTCCCCCTAGTTGACTAAGGTTGACTATGGTTAACCATGGTGGAATTTAGCAAAATTTTGTTATGCATAGTTGACTTTTGTTGACCATGGTTAGTGATGGGTGATAAAACATGGTTGAATAAGTTTAACTATAGTTTACCATGGATGATTATTGTTTGACCATGGTTAATTTTAGTTAACCATGACTGATTTTAGTGAATCATAGCTGGTTATGATTGAAATTGGTCAACAATGATTAACTAATTGAATTTAATGAACCATGGTTGATTGTGGTAAAGTATAGTACATAGTGTTTTCTATGGTTTATTATGTTTTACTAGGGATTACTATGTTTAATTATGCTTGGATTATAGTTAAAAATTCTTGAACATGGTTGAGCAAGTTTGAGTAGGGTTGAATTTGGTTGACTATGGATTACTTTGGCTAACTGTGATTGAGAATGCTTGATCATGTGTTTGGAATTCCATTAACCATGTATAATTATGGTTGAAAACCATACACTTTGGTTAGACCATGGGTTTTTATAGTTAAATTTAGGTAATGATGGTTGGTTATGGTTGACTAAGTTTGTCCATGGTTAAACATAAGTGACTATAGTTTGACCATAGGTGACCAAGGTTAATAATCTTTTTGTAGTTGACTATGTTTGACCATATTTAACCATGGTTAACAACTGTTTGGCCATGGTTCACTTTGAATGTCTATTTGTGTGACATTCCTCAATGGTTATGTCATATTCCAATGTTTCTCTTTACTAATTTATGTGGAATTACTATGTTCGATAATGGTTATGTTTGATAATGATTGACTCGATTAAGGTTTAATTTCACTAACTATGGCGGACTTTGGTTGATCATGCTTAACTAAGCTTGACTATGGTTGGCATTGCTTCACAATGGATGATTATTTTTATGGGTGACCATTTTGACTATGGTTGATTATGTATGACCATCATTAACTATGACCATGGTTAACTATGATTGTGGGTGACAATGTTGACTATTATTTACTATGTATGAGTATGCTTAACAGTGCTTCACTATGGTTGTCTCTGGGTGACCATGTTAACTATGGTTTATTATGGTCAATCGATGTTGTTGGCCATTTTATTGGATCACAACATTCATTTTATGTTACATCGCATTGTGATTTTCATCTTTGTTGACTTATGTCAATTTTTTTGTACCACAATGACTATGTCACATTGCGACATTTAGAAAGTGTTATGTCACATTGTGACATTATGAGGGATGACCATGGTGACTTTAACATCATGTCACATTACAACATGAAGAGATCAATAATAGTAATTATTATTGAATTAATTAATCAAGTTTATTTTTAGGTAAAGTTTGGTGCATTTATATTCTTTTGTTTGAAAATATGTATTGCTTGATATATTATATCTAAATTTGTAATCAGGTAATTTCCAAGATTTCTTATCATTGAAATGTTGGCATTTAATGGTTGACTTCAACATTATGTCACATTTGACATCAAGAGGATGCTAATAATAATACTAATTATCGCTTTAGTTAATCAAGTTTCTTTTAATGTGAACTTTCATTTAGCTACACTATAGTATTAGAAATTCCTTATTACTTGATATATTATATTTCAAAATTTAATCAGGTACTTTCTAAGTTTTTTAATCATTAAAAGTATGCACTAAAAATTGCGATGTAGTGTTGATGTATTTGGTTGACAATGCTTTACCATGTTTTACCATGGTTTGCTTAGGTCGAACATGGTTGGACATGGTCGACAATGGATGGCCATGGTTGACCATGTTGCAAGCGGTAGACCATGGTTGACTATGGCTTTGTTGCATTGCAATATACATATTGGTTAATAATTTTTAAAGTGGGTAAGTTTGACAATGGTTATGTAGCATTTTGACATTCATAAAATTTATTGTCACAATGTTTGTTAAGGGCTATATTATATTGTAATTTTTGTAAATGGGCATGTTGCATTGCAATGTTCATCTCAGTTGTCTTATGTTGAATTGACATGTTCTTAAATAGTTACAATGCATTGTGACATTCAACAAGGATTATGTTGCATTGGAACATTCCTAAATGGCTATGTTGGATTATGATTATCCTTAGTGGTTATGCCACATTGTATCATTCATATTTCTTTCAATTTTTTGCATTGTGAAGTTCATCTTTCTTTTGTTATGTCAAATTTATGTTCCTACATGGTTATGTCACTTTATGGCATTATGTTCTTGAATGGTTTTAGTGCATTGTGATGTTCATTAAGGTTTGTGTTGCATTGTGATATTCCTAAAGGGTTATGTTGGATTCGAACATTCTTTAATGGTTATGTCACTATAGTGTTCATCTTACTTGGTTTATATCAAAATATTTTGTTTATCAATGGTTATGTGACATTATGACATCCATTTTGGGTATAATATCAGGTGAAGACTCACGAGTTAATTGCAAAATTTGTTCCTCCCTATTTTTATGTTTCTCCTATTTAATACATAAAATTTATTTTTGTCATGAATGCATCTTGTTGGAAGTGTCTTTTATATTGACTATTAACTTTTAAGTAAGTTGGAATGGTTGTGGGACATCATGGTGTTCATCAAGGGTTGGTTCACATTGTGATGTCTTTGATGGGTAATGTTGGATTGTGACATTCCTTAAAGGTTATGTGATATTGTGACGTTCATCTTGCTTGACTCATGTAAATTGTTTGTTTGCAAATGGTTATGTCGTATTAGTGCATTCATCATGGGCTATGTTGATAAATTATATCTAATTTTTTATTAAAAAATGCTTGTCTAATTCGAATTCAAACTCGGCAACTACAGTATGTTCTGTAATTGGAATCAAATATCTATGAAGAGAAACTTGTATTTGAAAATGCAACTTTCTATAATTTATAATCATAAATTAAAAATACATAATTAGTATATTAAATTTTTATCACTAATAATAAGGAGAAATTGTGTATGAAGTGCATGCCATGCTACATCATCCCATGTATAAAAATTTAATACAAAACCATCCAATTTAATAGGAAGATTTAAATAGTGCACCTACTAACAAACAATTTTGAACCTTTACAATATGCAAATATGCAAAATATACCATTCCAAATAAGCAAGTAGTGGAAACAATTTTGAATCATTTTTAATATATTAAATATTTAATTAAATATTTGTAACTTGTCATATTATTAATATTTTTATTCACAAAATATTATTACTAATTTTTTTAAACCAAAACGAGTAATATTATTTATTTATTTATTTATTGACAAGAAGGTATATGAGACTACTTTGGCAAATGTCAAACAACCAATTACATAGTCAGAAAACATGCTTCAGGGAAGATTGAAAATGTACAGATTCTTACAAATTAGTAATATAAATCCTAAAGTCTACAAAATACAACTTATTGAGGAGCAGATTACAGGACTGGATGAAATAAGTTGGGTTATCCAATGATGCAAAGGGTCCCTTGAGCCAACGATCAGTATTTGTTAGCCAAGGCATCTGCAAGAGAATTTAAATCTCGGCGGACATGGAAAGATTCACCCGATCAAAATCCTTCAAAACATTCTGGATTCTTTGCAATATTGAGTTCAAAGTAGAATTATTGAGGAGATCAGATGAATTTAGAGATTTTATCAACAACACACAATCACTGAAAATATAAATTGCCTTGTATCCTTTCTTCTTGGCAATTTGGCATGCCATGAGGAGGATGTAACAGTCGGTTTGATTATTTGACATATTTCCTAGCGCCCAGCTAAAACTGGACTCATAAAGATTATCTGGCGAGAAAACCAGACCCCCAGCTCCGGAGATGCCCAGATTTCCTTTAGATGCCCCATGAAAAAATATAGATGCTGATGATGAGCTCATCCATAAAGACTTAAGCGCATCAGAACTGCACGAAAGCGCCAAAGAGAGTGGCTAACTGGTTTGAAACTCAACGATTTCCTTTTACATGCAGAAGTAGAGCCCAACCAAGTTAAAATCGGCAAAGGGAGAGGAGAATTCACCCAACCAGAGGATTCAACTATTAGAATTTTAATTTTAGTAGCCACATAATGAGGGGACGAAGGCTGGTCATTAAAGATCCAGTTATTTCTAGTTGTCCACAGCTTCCACCACGTAAATTTAGGAATGGAATACCAATTTTTTTTTTAAATCGATTGATTTAACAAATTTACTAGTTTTACGCAGACATCTTTCATTCCAAGAAAGAAATAAGGACATGACAGATGATTTTCCTGTGGCAGTTACATTGGATCCATGGAGAACAATCTCCCACACCAGCTTAGCAAAAGCACAGTCATTTAGAAGATGATCTGTCATTTCTAAGGATGATTTACATAAGCAGCAGCGAAAGGGCCCATTGAACCCACGCTTCAACAAATTTTATCCAGTCAATACCTTGTTATGCATTATCAACCAAGAAAAAAAGTTTACTTGGGAAGGCAGGGAGATGACCAAAGAAGTTTCCAATTTGCAGGAGTCAGAAAAGAGGAGTGGGCAGATTGAGATTCCAAGAATCCATTAGCAGTTGTGTAAACACCAATCTTTCCCCAGACCCATTTGTCTTGATTGGAATGGTGAATTGGAGCAAGGCCTGAAAGAGAGGATAAAAAAATAGATTTTTGATGGATAAGATGGTCTGGGAGCGCAGGAAGAACCCAACCAACCCAATTTCCAGAGTTGTCCCAAGTGCAAATGTCAGCCAAACGGAGCAGGCCTTTGTTAGTTAACCAATTATTCAGTTCTTCTAACAACATGACAGAGGAGAGTGGTGATTTCTTGAGATTTTATCCTCCCAGAGAAGGATCCTCTTCCCATTTCTAGGGATCCTATAGAGCCGTTGTTTGAATTTATCTATGTCTTTTCTGCAAGAGTTCCAGATCCCTGAACCTGAAGGAGTGCTAGAGGAAGTTAAACCTCTCAAAGAGCCGCCCTTTAAATATTTCTTCCTAAAGATCATACTTACAAGGTGTTTTTTGTCTGCATAGAGTTTCCATATGATTTTACCACCCATTACCAGATTAGCCAAATCAGGATCATGGATTTGAAGACCACCTACAAAAGTAGGTCTTTTAATGATATCCCATCTAACCAGATGCAACTTATTCTAGTTTCCTTTTCCCCCATTCCATAGGAAATTTTGTAAAAGCTTGGAAATATGAGACGAAATAGACTTGGGGGAAAGCAGCAAAGAAGATTGGAAGATGGGAAGAGCTAATAGAATTGACTTTATCAGAACTAGTTTACCAGCCTTGGTTAACCACTGGCCACCCCATGAAGCGATTTTGGCTTTTATCTTGGCAATAACTTCTAGCCAGAGAGAAGGAGGGCTTGAACCAATATTTAAAGGTAGTCCTAGGTACTTGATCTTCTCCCATTTATTGAATCTAGGGAAGCCTAAGGAGTTAGCAATTCAAAGAATTGCTGGTTGCTCTACATTCCAGCTATAAAGCGCACTTTTGTTTTGATTGATCAAAGCTCCTGATACAAGACAAAACTTTTGAAGAATATCCTTGAAGGCACAAGCAATATTCATTGAGGCCCCTCCAAGCATAATATAATTGTCTACAAAAAGGGCATGGTTAATAGGGGCCAGACCCCTAGCTATCTTAATACCCGGAATATAAACAACATCCTTCTCAGCATAAAGTTTTCTGCTAAGAGTTTCTACCATCAAAATGTATAAAAAGGGTGACATCGGGAATCCTTGGCAAAGACCTCTTAAAGCTCAAAAAAAGTCTGTTGGCCTGCCATTAACAAGAGGTGCGATCCAAGGTTTGTCAGTGCAAGATTTGATCAGTTTCACAAACTCTGGACTAAAACCAAAGGAGAGGAAAACTTGATAAAGAAAAGGGATCTTTACTCGTTCAAAGGCATTCTTCATATCCAACTTGATAATCATTCCCTTCTCCTTCCTTTAAAAACTAGAGTGAAGGGCTTCTTGGACTTGGATTACATTGTCAACTAAATGTCTGCCTTTTACAAATCCCTCCTTGAGAGGAGAGATCAACTTACATAACATGAGCTTGAATACGTTGGAAAGAAGTTTGGTTAGGATCTTGTAAGAGACATTACACAACGAGATAGGGAAAAATTCGTCAAAGGAAGAAGGATTGAATTCCTTAGGGACCAGAGAAATAAATTTGGAGTTAGTGCATACACCCAGTTTAGCTTTTGATTGGAAGCCCAACACCATGTGAATCCGATCTAATTTGATGATGCTCAACAAATCCTATAGAAATGGGTGGAGAAGCCATCTGACCTAGGGGCCTTGTCTAGCTCCATATCCCAAACGACATCCAAAATCTCATGTTCAGAGAAGGGCTTCATTAAATATTCATTCTCCTTTGTACTGACAAGGGTAGGGACGTTCTCTGAAAATTCAGCAGACACATTATCATTAGACATGCCATATTCCTGGAACAAAAGCTTAAAATGAGAGCTTGCAGCCTGTTTTAAAAGGACTTGGCCTTTAATAGTTTCCCCATCTCCAGAGGAAATTTCAGAAATATGATTTCTTGACAACCTTGCTCTACATTGGCAATGGAAATATGCGGTATTTTCATCCCCTGCCAACAACCATAAACTTCTAGACTTGAGGTGTAGATATTCCTCCTCCTGACAGAAAGAAACATTCGTTTTAGCTTGAGCAACGTTTCCAGCACTAGCTGATATTTAGAGATCACACATTCTTCCATACCCAATTGTATCTCAGATAACTCACGCACTCTCTCTACTTTGTTGTTGATAGGAGACTTAAGGGATTTTTTGGCCTAATATTTCAAAGAAAATTTAGTATTTTTTAACTTCTATTCCCGAACGAAATAGGGGGAACCCACAACGTATTGAGACCACGATTGGTTCACTATATCCCAAAATACTTCATGCTCAATCCAGAGGGGACTGAAGCAGAACGAGATTGGGCTGAGATCCTCCTCTTTTTCAAATTTCAGGGATATTGGGTGGTGGTCAGAATCAACCTTAGTAAAAATATTCAAGGTGATAATGAAATTCCCATCCATCAAAGAACTATGGACAAGAAACCAATCCAAACGAGCTGCAATATTTGTTGATCCCACTCTGTTGTTGGACCAGGTGAAACAACCCATTTTGGGTTTAATGTCAATCATCTCGTAGCATTAGATCAGTTCCTCCACCATATATTGGAAGTGGTCCTTACCAAGAACACCTCTTTTTTTCTCATTCGAAGCTAGAGAAATATTCATATCACCATCGATTATTAAATTTGATGGAGCGTAGGCTTCTATGAAGACTGACAACGATGTCCAACATTATTTTTCTTCATTGAAATTGACAGGTGCATAAATGTTAAACAACACCAGGGAGATCTTAGTGGAGAAATGATAAATATAAGTGAAAATCCAGTGTTGAGTGGCAAACCAATGATTTAACTGAAATTTTCCAGCGCTCCAAAGAGTAGCCAGACCTCTAGAAGTGCCTCTCGCACTGACCGCTTTGCCAGCATTCAAATTCCATTTGGATTTTCTTAACATGAGTAAATATCCCTCCTCAATCTTAGTCTCTTGGAGAAGGAGAAGGTCAAAGGGAGCCATTTTCAATAAGTCCTTAACTGATTTAGCTTTAGAAAGGTTTCCCAAACCCCTACAGTTCCATGAGATGGTCTGCATTATTTACCTGAGAGGGAGGGAGTAGAAGCTCCCTTGATTGGTCAATTCCTCTCACTTCTGCCAAATGAAATTTCAATGGTGGATTTAATTCCTTGCATTTTTATCCTATCAACCTCATCTTCTCGAGCCTCCTTTTGAGTCTTTCTACCCGCCTTTTTCGAGATATGACCAATGGAGCCTTCGTCATAAGAGCCAGAGCTATCAGCAGACTTCTTTCTAGTTATGATTGTATAAGAGGGAGAAGGATTATCTCTAATGGGAGAGTGGTCTTCTTGTAGTTCATCAACACTAGGTAGTTCTGAGGAAGCTTTTCTAGCTTGAACCATAGGACCAGAATTAACACTAGGGATTACAATCTGCTCTTCAAGTTGAAGCATCTCCCCTTCTTCAAGAGGAGGGACTTCAAGGGGGCTTACAACTGAAAATTGATTGGAATTTTCTACAGCCTTATTCTGAGCAGCAAAGTCACCTTTCAAATTATTTCCTAGTTTACCTTTCTTTCTAGCATTTTGATTAGAATTTCCTGGATTCTGAACTTGAGTCCATTGTTCATCTTTCTCTATTTCAGGCTCCTTTTCTGATTTTTTTTTACAATTGCGGGAAAAGTGTCCATAGTCATGGTAGAACCGACACTTAAAGGGGTTTTTTTCATAATCCAACTCCTAGATGTAAGACCAATCGGCTACAGTTAGCATGATCACCTCTGGTGGGACAATCTCTAGATTAACTTTAACGCAAATTCTGGCACATGAAAATTGGTCTTTCCGATCCGCCCTGTCTATATATTTACCAAGTTTGTTTCTGATGGCTTCCAAGGAGTTTGAGCTCCAGCAGTGTAAGGGTAAGTGAGGGAGCCTTACCCAAACAGGAACTGCGGATGGAACATCCTGAGAAGGATCAAAATTTGGGGTCCATTTGTTCAGGTAGAGGCCCTGAGGGCCCATGAAATATGGACCATTTCACAAGATGAGGTCATGGTCATCAGCTAAATCAAACACAAAAATGAAGAATCCTCTACCAGCAAAGTGGTTTCGAATGCCTTCAGATACTAATGGCCTCCAGTTTCTCTGGATCTAGCCATCGAAAACCTTAGGAGAAGGCCAGAGGCCATTAAATTGACCAATTAACCCATGCTCAACCAGATTTAAAGCTGATATGCAGATCCGATTAGCAGGAATCTCAATAAAGGGGATGTCCACCTTCCTCACAAACCTCTACGATGGGCCACCTTTCCTCTTTCCATAGGAAGCAACTAGGCACTGGAATGCTTCCAATTTAGGAGGAAGAGGAGGAGGAAGGACACCACCAGCATCCATTGAAGAGAAGGTTCAGCTAGCAAGATAAAAGGAATAAAAAAATCAAAATACCTGCGGATGCAATCCCATCGAGCTGAGAAAAAGAGCTCTCCAAAAGCCATCCAAGAAAGACTCACCAATATCCAACTAGGAAAGATTTACGATGGCTAAGAACAACTACCCAACAAAGAGAAAAATGCTACAACAAAGCTAGATCAGAAGGTTCGCATGAATAGAAGAACAAAGCACCAGAACAACCTGCAAAAGCCAGAACAAACTGGCACGTAGAGAACCAACAACCAAAAGGCTGCAAAAATGGTTCCAAGCCATGATGAGGGTCTTTGAGAATCGATTTTCTCTGCTACTACACCAATAAAAACCAGCAAAAGAGAATCTCGTGTAATCTTCACAACAAAATCACTGCGTTCAAGCTAAAATACACAAAAGAGACCTTCTGAACCAGGAAAGCTCGACGTTCCAATGCAAATATTTTTTAAATGCTTCTTGGAGCGAAAAAATCCAGAGTCTAAAATCCACTAATTATATATTAAGAGATTAATAATTTTCTAATTTTTATATTAATAAGTTAATAATAAAATATACTAGGTATTAATCTTTATAAATCTTATATATATATATATATATATATATATATATATATATATTCAAAATTCAAAATGCAAGCCTTAAAAATTGACTAACCTAGATTAGTTACTCTCGATCAGATGATGAAAATAACATGATATTTGGAAAGAATCAATTGTCCATTAATTCAATTCAGTGTAGAAACAAATTACATATACACCATAATAACATCAAAATGTTTACAAAGAAACTACAAATTATACAACGTGCACCAACTCTCTAACTCCTCTAATTCCCTTAGAGTCCTCCTTCCACCTCTATTTATACCTGAGAGGTGAGGAACGACCTGCAAACAAAATCTACAACCACAACCATGTCATTTGAAACAATAAATTTTGTTTCCTACAAGTTTGGGTGTAATAGGTGATTTGGGTAGATCCATTTCAAAGGACCAAAGATATCTCTTAATCAATTTTGAAAGTTGAGAACATGCCCATGTTGTTAGCTAAATGATACCATTCTGCAAGTGGGTTTTGGTGGATTTGTCAAATTCCTCATTGTTTGCTCAAAAATCAAGCATGAAATCGGTTGTTTAGAAACTTATGCAAATTAGTTGAAAATATTTGACCATGAGTTGCAAAATCACATGTGTGAGATGAGTGAGGTATGATGGACACCTCACCATCTCAAAGCATCCAAATGACACATCCAACTGGAAGAATTCGATTTGGAGGTGTGAAAGTATGCCAACCATGAATTGGTGCAAAAACTGGTGCAGGAAGAATTGGTACATGAACATGTTGTTTAACCACAAAAACACATTGTTAAACCTTCATTGATAAAACTATGATAAACACATCTTTAATCATTAAAAATACAATAAAACCATAATTTTTAACCACAAGGTAGAAGGGATGTATTAACGGTAATTTACGAAATAATGGCTATGAAATGTATATAAATTGCAAGAATATGGCTTGTAAATGATGTTTTTTATATAGTGTAAAAAATTGAAAAGTGGATCCCAACACTCCCCCACACCTGTTGGTTTGCATGTCCTTATGCAAACAAAGTACTTGCTCATTATATACTTAGATAGACCTCTATAAAGTTTTTTCTTTGTGCAATTGTTAGTTCTTGTGGAACAACATTCTTCACAATTAGTTTATCATATAGTCACAGAGTTGAGAGCAATGAAAATGAAGGACTAGGAAGGGATAATGAGTAGTTTTGTGAAATGATGGAGACAGTGGATGTGTGAATATGAACTTAGGTGTTTGCATATTCTATATTGTTTTACTTTTGTTTTAAGACAAATCCTTATTTTGTGGTTCGTTGGATATGCAACAATGACTTTATCTTCTTATTGAGAACATTCAAATAATGATTTTGTGAATTCTTTATGATGTATAAGGATAAGACACTATAGATGTCACTTTGTATTTATGAACCGAAATATTTTATTTTTCATTCTTATGGTCTTACCAGAGCATGCATTTTGTTAGGAATGATGGATTGCAAATGAAAAATTCTAATGGTTGGTAACGATAACGGTTTATGAAAGATAAAGTGTATGAAATGTGTAGTAATTAATCATCATTTTCCTTAATTTTTTAAAATTTTAAATCTTAGATTTGTTTTACCTCAAGTTTTTCCATTGTTGTGGGATGAAATGGAACCTGTGTGGAACATGGTACATGTTGGATGAAACTAAAGATCGAGTTGAGCAAGGCTAAGAGATGCAAGAGATCTAGAAGAGAGTTGAAAATGATGAATGTTGATTTGTTGAAAGAGGTTGAACTCAACTAAAGGAACTCTAAAGATGTTGAGAAAAGGGATCTAAATATTCCTTCTTCCCCACACTTGAGGGTTTGCATGTCCTCGTGCAAACTTTTATTAGATAATGCCACTACAAGAAACCTGAATACAAGGAAATAAATTGGTGCCTTGCAATAGTCTCTGTTTATTTGCCATGAACAAAAATATGAGATCTGCTAATGAATTGCAAGCATAGAGTCCCTTAATGCCAACAAACATGTTGTTGGTTACTTGATCTAATCACATAGAGAGGAAGTCATAAGATCATGCACATGCTAAAACGATATAAACTGATAAAAAATACGTAGTACATCTAATTCCACATTCGTTTAATAGTTTCTAATACACATTTGATGACAATTAGCATGAATGCACAAAAATTTTCAAACTCGAACAATTTTCAAAATTTTACTTATGAATAAATCAAGAATAACCCATGGAGAATATTTATAATCAACTTTAGTATTTTCATTCTATATAAGAGTCTCTTATTCCCTTGGGTATAAAAACTTCATCTCAGAGTTAAAAATACTTCTGCTCAGGGAGCCTGTTTGGAATTAAGATACGATTTTTTATTATCTCTTTTCATCATACAAAAAGTCATGAGAATATAAATAGTTTCAGTAAATGACAACTGATAGAAAACCAGTCACCCCTATCTAATTCCTTGATGTATAACAAACACCCAAGTGATAAACATACGCTTCACAGTAAAGTTCACAAAATTCCTGAAACATGGGTCCCAATTCTAAGCCAATTATATCTTAGATATAGTAAAAGCATAGGACATGATCTAAAGGTTGATATGAGGCCATTCACCAGCTTCAAAATAATGGAGTTTATGTATCCTTTTATATACATACACATGTATCCTCCTTTTAGTATAACATAATAAGTAATAAAATTATCAAAGACAAACGGTTAGGTTCAATCACCTCGTGGCATCACACATCAGAACCTAATGCCATTGAGAATTTGTTATCAACCAAAATGGCACTTCTCCGTCCGAGTACTGACATCCAATATGTCAGGACACAAAAGGAAAATAGGATTGAAGTTTCCCAAACACTATAGATGTGCATGACCATTGATACATAAACTCCTAACCAGCTTCATACATTTTCATTTGGAGATTAGGGATGCACAGGCGACTATTTGCATTGCAACCCGCGTGTCATACATGACTATTTGCATTGCAACCCACGTGTACATTGAACACGCGAGTTTACTTTGAGAAAGAAGCATGTCACATGCGAATTTCCTATATACATACTCGCGTGTACCTTAATCCAATGTTAAAAATAATAAATCACGATTAGTCAAGATCAGTTGAGCCTTAATCCATAACTATCTCAACCATACTAACCTTCGAAACCTCTCTATTTTTCCATGTAAAAATAGAGGGCATGGGATGGGGCTAATCAATCATTCCTAGAAGAGAAAAGTTATGTTGGTGGTATGCCTTGAGACCTCTGGGATCAGTACAACTCAGTGTACTTGGTTTGCAGAGGAGTCCTTGTTTCAGAAGCTGGGTTGTAATCTTACCATTCTCTGTTTATGAATAAAGAAAGTTCTTCTTCCAATATTTGTGTTGTTATTTTCTCATGTATGATGGATTATGAATGATTTCAATTATGTTATTATGAATATGCATTTCATTAACCATTAATATATATATATATATATATATATATATATATATATATATATGAGATATTGCTTGAAGAACTTGTCTTTTGCAGGTGAATTGGGAGAGCCCTGGAAGCTTTGAAGGAGACTGAAAGAGGAGAAGACCAAGCTTGAACCAATCGTCATAAAACGGGTAAGTCAAGCCTTCTTCCTATTCCTATTTCATTCTCTAGATAAGTTGATTTTCTGCAAGTGTCTTAGTAAGTTGGTAACCCCAGAGAACCTAGGTTACAAGGGTGCATTGTCCTGAACAACAGAACTGGCGACTCCGTTGGGGAGTCCAACCTGCTGTGGGTCCATTCTTTAGGTCCCCTTACCATCCTTTGCTCCTTTTCTATTCTGGGTGTGTTCAGTTAGTTTTTGGCCTTTGATTTATAGTTGGGATTGTTTAGAGTCCTTGTTGCTAATCTTTTTTCTTTGAAAATTTTTTAGTAGCACACGCGGGTTGTCTGCCTAGACAGTCGCGTGTTTCACTGTGTACACCTGGTTTTCCTCTTGGACAGTCGTGTGTCGTACACGAGTTGTCTATATAGATAGTCGCGTGTTTCCTATAGTAGTATTTTGGTCTTTCAGGGTTTGCTTGTCCCTACTTTTTGGCTTTTTGATTGCTTGTGAGGCTCTGTTTATGACATGACTCTGTGAGTTTGAGGTATGTACGTCACATCGTATACTTGATTTAGTCAAGTCCTTGAGCTTTGGTATTTGATTTTCTTGCATTAGTGAGTGTAGGCGGTCCTTTTGCTTGGTTTGTAAATTAAGGTGCTTGTGTTCTAGGTCAGTGAACAAGTCCTTGAATGCTTTATACTTTGTACTGATTTTTTGTAGTCTCAGTTTGTCACTTTTTTCTTCGTGGATCTAGTAAAATTTTAAGTATGTTAGTTTCTCCAAGTCAAGGTTTGTTACATTATTCTTCCTCTTGGTTGAAGTAGGTCACTTTGGGATCCTTTTGCCTCATTCCACTTTTATATGCTTATATTAGTCAAATTGCTCAAGTGTTGCATTTATTTGCATAGTAGTTTTTTGAAGTTGTTTGAAAAGAAAACACAAAAATATTTTGCATTAGGTTGCATGTAGCATTTCTTTTCGTTATTTTTCAAATAAAATTTCAAAAAATTCTTAAAAAGTCTTGTAGTTTCTCATACTTTGTCTTAAGTTCTTTAACTTGCATTTACAAAAAGAAAATAAAAAGTAGGCTTAGTAGTTACAATTTACTTTGAAAATTTATTTTTATGCATAATTTTTTGCTTTCTTTTATCGAGACTATAACATCACATAAGTTTCACGCCATTTTCCTCTAACTAAAAGCACCCTATTAAAAAGAACGATATAATTTAAAAAATATTAGTAAATTTTCTTTTTTAGGCTCCTACACCAACTAGCTTAGGCTAGAGTTGTGGATTGGGGAGTTTCAACTCTCCACAAGTATTTGATTTCAGACATAGTTGGCTAATCACTAGGTAAATCCTCCTCTATGTTGATTGTATCTGGGAAGCTCCTCTCAAACGGGAGTTAAGCATGAGGTCGTGTGAGGACCTAGAATGAGGAGATAACCCTCTGATTCCTTTTTAGAGTGTAGACCAAGATTTTTGCGCATCTGGGGTCTTATGTCAATACCACCTCTTGGGACCCGTGCGGTGCCGATATTGACAGGGTTTAGGGATTTGATACCCTGCCCATGCGTATGAATTAGGCTTGCAATTTCCCCCCCAGACCATCAGTATAGTTGCAGTAGCCTTTAGTCTCTTTGGCATCTAGGGTTCATACACAGGTATACCAGAAGGCCATTTCTGGTCTACCTTGGACATGCTTGGAAGGTAACCCAAATAGAAGGTGTGGGAGGGTGGTTGGGTGATTCCTCTGCTTGTGCCTAAGAACATCTACAGGGACACCAAGTAACCATCTATCAGCTTTCTTCTGCAAAGCACATCTTATACTCGCTTGTCTGTCTGGATTTAGGAGATTTTTTAGTGACTGTTGTGTGCTTTGTTTGTATTTAGTCGTCCTTGGGGTGTGTGAAGAGTCAATTTTTAATCATGGAGGAACAACCTCTCAGAAGGTCAAGAAGGTTGCAAAACCTTCCTCCAGCTTTTACAGTGGATCCTCCACTGCCCCCTCAAAGGAAGAGATTAGATACTGACGGTTCTTTCGAATTGGTAGGAATAAGCGAAGTTCCAGGTGAACCAAAACTTAGGAAAAATAAGGTTGATATGGATGTAGGAGAGATTGGTGACTTTCAAGCTGACGAGTTTGCAAGAAGCTTTAACCCCCTTCTTACTGACTTAAACGATCCTGTGATCGTCCAAGTTCTTCCATTCACTTCACCTGTGATTGGTGTTCCCATGAGAAACATTATGGCAAGCTCTGTGGAGGGCTTGTCTACCCCCACTTCAGTCGTGTTAGCTGGAGGAGTACCACATCCCCCGGTTGGTACTCCTAGACCAAGTACATCTACTACTCCTTTATCACCAAGTAGTCGGGTGGTTCAACCACTGGATTCCTTGAATGTAGTAGGTCCTTCTAGTGGGGTTGTCACTGGGGTTCCCAGTCCACCTTTTGCATCACCCTCTTTTATGCACACTTCTCAGAGTGGTCCAGTTGGATCCTCTTCATTTTTCTAGGGATTCCCATGGAATGGGGGGCACATTACCCCATCTATGCCTTATGTAGGTCCTACACCTGCATATGTGGGGATGTAGTTTGGAAATACAAAAAATTATGGTCAAGGTTTCCAAACTCTAGTTTCAGCTCCGTTTACGAGCTCTCCTTTCTCGCTTTTTAGTGGAGGGATACCCACTCTAGTATTTTAGACTCCAATTGCGTCTGGAGGGTATCAAACTACTTAAACTGCACTGCACACAAATAATCCATTGGTTTATGGGTGGAATCCATTTCAAAGTAGTCCAACTAATTCACAACCGACAGCTGGGGGCAACCCCACCTTTACTTTTGGGAACCAGGGAGCAGGTCCTTCTACCTCCCAAAATCATGCTTTTCAGGCTCCGGTTAGGCCCAAACTTTTGTTCCTGAAAACTTTAAACTTGCTAGATTTGACCAAGTTGATGAATGACCCGGTGAAACATAGTTCCACATGGCCACCTGTTCCAACCAAATTACCCTCGAACATTCCCAAGTTTGAGGGAAAAACTGGTGAAGATCCAGGTGCCCATATCACCACTTTCCATTTATGGTGGTCTTCCAACTCATTAAACGACGACACCGTTCGGTTGAGGTTGTTCCCAAGAACTTTGGCTGGTGTTGTAGCAAAGTGGTATATTGAATTTCCTTCAGTTGCGTTTGATAGTTTTTGGGACTTAGCTAATGTGTTCTTGAACCACTTCCAGCTTCTGGTCCGGTATGATGATGGCATAGACCTCTTGTCTACTTTTAGGCAAGACAAAGCCACTCAGATTTCAGATCATATCCAAGAGTGGCGAAGACAGTAGAGGCTTATAAAAGCTACCATTCCCCTCGAGTTTCTATTAGAGTGGTTCCTTAAATCTTTGTTGCCTTATATATCTAAGGATGTATCCACTTCAGGGGTGACCATTGAAGAAGAGGCCATCCTCAGGGCCCAGCAAATGGATTTGATATATGCTCAGTTTGGGATATTATATGAAATCATACCTGAGGCACCGCAGTCTACCCATAGTGTTGAGAAACCCAATCCTAGACCCCATGTCGATGGTGTGGTTGGTTCAATGAATTCTCCAACTATAGAGTCTTTGGCCAAGCAACTCCATGAGTTGTCCGTTAAGCAATCTACAGTGGAGGTAGAAAAGGTTTCCCCCTAACCCCAAAATTCAAATGTTTTTCTCAATCCTCCCAAAAGGGAAATCAACAACACGGTGGGAAAAAAATAAGGGGAAGAAAGGTGAGGGAAATCAAAACAAGCCCGATCCCACAAATAGTTCTGATGGGGAGAAAAAGGATAAGAAGAGAGTGAAGTTTCCTTGCAAGTTTTTCTAGGGAGATCACTTAACTCATTCGATGCCCTCTCATTGATCAATCTCAGAAGCTGCTCAAAACCCAACAACCGGCTGTTATGAAGGATTCGTTTCCCCAAGGACATAATGCAGCTTCTGTTTCTAATGTAGCTGGGGGCACTTCGAGTGCCCCTCCTGACTAAAACCATATCAACATGGTACAATCTAGTACCTTGCTCTAGACAAGAAATAAAAATTATGAGGCGGATGCTCCTGAGAAGGGTAAATCTATTGGTGAAACCTCTAAACCTCTCACAATCAAGAAACCTGTTGATCCAATGCCCAAAAAACCAAAAGGTATATTTAAAAAGGCATTTCACAACCCAAAATATCGGTCTGCTTCTAACTACTTTGTGGTGGAATATTTGTTCCAGACTCATGCGATGTCTGCATTGGAAGTGCTTCAGAGTTTTCCCGCTCAGCGGGATGCCCTTTTAGCAGCTTTAGGCAGCATGGATTCTTGATTTTGATGGCAAAGTTCAATCTATCAGATGTTAAGATGCACCTACCATATCATGTGGCCTTATCAGTAGATGTCATCCATGGTGGAAAAACCATTGGACACACAGTTGTTGATGAGGGTTCTTCCACATGTGTCATGTCTATTTCTTATTGGAAGGCTTTGGGTTCCTCGGAGCTAGTTCCGTCAAACACCTTGCTTACTTCTTTCGAAGGGAGGTCTTCTTGCCTGCATGGTATCCTACTGGATTTTGAGATTAAGTTGGCAGGGAAAGCGGTGTCTATTGAAGTGGAGGTGATTGATGCTCCATTGGAATATAACTTGCTTCTAGGGAAAAGTTGGACTTATGGTATGTGCACAATTGCTTCAGATGTTGTTTGAGTACTGTTTTTTCCACATGAAGGAAAGTTGGTTACTGTTGACCAACTCAATTTCGCTCGAAGGGGTCATTTGGAAACGAATAAGTCCATGGTACCGTTGGTTGATTAGGTCAAGCCTGCTACTGAGAGCTTGGGGGCTGGTGTGTATTCATCATTAATGGGCACTTTTGATATCCTAGCCCCGATAAATTATCTAGGTTCCATGAGTGTAGGTAAGTCTATCGCAACGGTTGTCGATAGAACCGATCCTTGGGTTCTTCCTACCCGTCATGAACCTCGTGTGCCCTTATCTACAGTGGAAGTAGCTTACCAAGATATCATTAACACCACTGTTGATCCAATCTTGACCCCTTCTACAGTCTCAAAGGAGTCGAAAGAAGTGTATCTTCCTACTTGGGAAGAGAACTCATTATATTCATATGACTTCTTAGACATGGTTTTGCCTTCTTCAGATGAATCCATTTTGGAAGCCATGAGTGGGCGAGACAGTATCTGCGAAGATCTTCACCATAGATCCTACTTCCTTCCAAAGCTCAATAGAATTGAAAACCATGAGTTCAACATGAGACTGTCGGAATATGTTGGTTTTACCAATATCTTTCCAAACCCTGACGTCGTCGAAACTATGCATATTGGTGCAAACTCTTTCTCGAAAGAGGTTGTCATATATACTACCCTGTTAAAGGAATTTCGTGATGCATGTGCCTGGTCATCCATACTAGGCATAGATCCATATATCGTTGAACATGGAATCTGAACCTACCTTGATTCTAAACCTATTCAATGAAGATTGAAGAAGTACTTTGCCTAGGCTGAGTGCTTTTTCTTGTATTTTATTGTATGTAATTTTATGTAAAATAGTTATCTGGTTAGTGTTCTTATATCATCTGGTGATTGTTACAGATGTTAGCTGAGTGGTTCATAGGTTTTGTGGATGGCGCTAGTCATCATACTTGTAACCTGGCTTCAACGGCATGGGTCATCTATTCACCATCGAGATAGCTAGTTGCCTCTGGAGGCGCTAGTGTCTAGGTCCTGCTACCAATAATGTGGTGGAATACAAGGGTGTTATTGAGTTATTACGGGATGCCTTGACACGTGGTATCACCCAGTTGGAAGTCAGACTTGACTCTCAACTGGTAGTTTCCTAGCTCAATGGAGATTATCAGGTGTGAAACCCTACCTTGTTATGTCAATTTTTGCAGGTTATATTACTTGAAATAAATTTTGATTATATTTCATTTAATCACATTCCACGTAATGAAAATACATTAACTAATGCATATGCGAACTATATTCTCGATTATCACTTAACACACATTTTGTACAATATACACAACAGATATATTTGGAACACATGTAAATACCCAGGAATATATATATATGTAAAAATCTATCCATAGATAGGTCAATTTTTTATCCTAAGATCCAGTCACAACTGTGAAAATATACAAAAATTTGGATCGCAATCCATAAAATCCCTATAGATCTAGGCTTGATCTCCTGCATCACCAACATCATCTTCATCACCAGCTTCTTTAGCCGCAGCAACCTCTTTGGATTCTATATAAACTAAAACAGCCCTGGCTACCCTCTTCATGAGGAGTATCCAAATAGGTGGAATCCCTACAAAAAATTCTTGCATAACAGCAGGAATCTGCTCAATCAGTATAGTGGGAACTCTTTGGGTCATCCTGACCAATTTTTCCTCAAGCACCTTCATCATACCCTGATCTCCACCTAGTACAGGCCGTACATACATCCTTGGATGCCCATCAGGGCAGATAGGTCCAACATCTGCATTTTAAACATTCAAATGGATTAAAAACTCTTAAACATATGTATATAATTTTATGACAAAATTCATAAAAATTTAAAAACATAAAAAGAAAAATACCTAGCTCTCCCCACATTCCTCTGAGTGGGAGGATGAGATCATTGTCTCCTTGAAAGTCTAAACCTATATAAGGAAACTTCTCAAGTGTTGGTAACTGTCGTCCCCACCACACATAGAAGTCGACATCATATACACCCAGGACTGATCCTTTGCCTCCTTGGAAAAGGAATACTTCTCCCCACCTAGTCAACCTAGGTTGGAGAGGAGAGAAAGATGGAAGTGGAACCGCAGGGCTGATTGCGAACACTCTCTCAAAGAAGAAGGCCACTAATACACTCGAATACACAAAATTCTTGCGGTAGCCTCTCTTACAGTTAGAGAGTTCTTTCTTCATAATCGAGATTATACCTGAGCACTAATCAAACACAGACCCCTGTAAACACTCCACTGCCACCCTCATTTGTGTCCGAGTGGCAAGATGTAACGACGAAGATCCTGCAACCCGTACTATAATACTTACCACTACCTGAAGTGGGAAGTTGGCAATATGAGAAATTGGGACGCATGATCCTTTCTTTTGACTCCCAGGTGTGCAGTAGGTGTCCACATAATCTTGGACACTCATGGGGTCACCACGCCTGCCAGTTCCTTCGAGGTTGGCAGGCATTCCCCTGCGAGACAACCCCATGATGAAATATATGTCTTCTAGATCTATCTCCAAGATCTCACCTTGAAGATCAAAATTTTCGAGGTCATGATCCCAATAGCTAATTAAATGTTCAAGCAAGTGGACATTGTCCCACATTGGAGATGTGCAAAATAAATTTAGTAACCCGCATTGTCATAATGCATGCACAGTAGGGGCATCACCGAGGGCCTCGCGGTCCATATCCTCATGTTCTCGCTCCCTCCATTCCAAAACCATGGTTGAACCTTCCCATTTGACCATTATTAATCATTAGAAAATATCAATTTCTTTTAATTTTGGCCATTTAAAAAAAAATCATATCTTACACAGTACACACGACCTTTTAGACAGGTCACGTATGACATGCGAGTTTCCTTCGGCCAAGCCGTGTGTACAACATGTGTACACGAATGTATAAGTTTCCTACCTATGTGTACTGCACAACATCCCTAGGGCAGGCCCAAAACATGAAAAAATTGCATGGAAATGAAAATTAAAACGGTTGGAATGCAAAAAGCTAGCTAACCTAACAATTTCGGAATTCGTAATCGTCCACCGGTTTGTCTGTGTTGAGCAATCCAAGTCAAAGGTAAAATATTGCTAAATTGGGTAAAAACATGAAATGGTATGTTTTAATTCTATTTTTTGAACTATATATAGGAAAAATTTCAATTTGTGGGTTTTTAACCTATAGTTTGAAAGTTATTTTTCTAATTGAACTAATACCATGTTCTTTTTTCCTAATGCAACAGGTTCGAAGTCTTTTAAAAGTTGTTATCTGCTCATATAGGGTAGTTTTTGAGTCTTTCATATGTCATTATGCATTTATACCTGATCCGCTCTTAACCCTAGGATGACTTCTTTGACCACGGACTATGGTGTTTAACCATTTTTTACCTCGTCTACATCATTGTTCTTCCATGCACAGGACCTTCCCTACATGAGTACCCTAGTTTATAACACTGTCATCTTTTGGTACTCATGCCACATTTGTCATAGGTTTAGGGGGGGCTTCTTAGCTATTTTTCACTCCAAATTGAGCCTCATTTTGGTCTCTTTTTACAAGCTATCCCTTTTTATAAGTCTCCCCATCCTTATGGAGTTTCTTTAGGCCCAGGTCTAACTCCTCAAAATAGACTTGACTTCTAAGTAAACTTGCCCATTCAGGATCATTAAGAATATGTGAATGGGCATCCACATTGGTGGTAGGTTATCGCTTTTTCAGAACATGTGGAATAATACGCAAAAGGAACACTCTCCTTTCTTTAGAATTGAGAAGAGTATTCTCAGGCATAGGTTTATCACTTTTTCAGACATGAGGGACTAAACTTACGAAAAAGAAGCACCCAGTATGAGCTTAGTTTTCTCTTTTTCGTGCTCTAGACCTAAACATGAAAAAGATTCTGAGTGTACTTTATGTCTTTGGCATGCTCGTTAAACCCTAAAAAACAAAGCATCGAGTTTACTATTGTAAGCCCCATTTCTCGCAATCAAATGGATCTTTCTAAGTGACCTTGACTTCCTTCACACTCGTAAAACTCAAGCTATATGTTGCTTTTGAAGGGCATTGGGTAGGTGGTAATTTAACCTTTTTTCATACCTTCCTAACTAAGTACAATAAAGGTGCGCCTTACTTCTTCGGAAGCTAAGAGAGTTCTTCTGTGGTTTGTTTTATACTTTTCTGGCCTCGAGAGACTAAATTGGATGAAAAAGCAACCCCCTAGAGTCTTCTTCGGAGTTTTTAGAATCTCTAAATATGAAAACACCAACGAGTATGTACTAGTTCGGGCTCGTAAAATCCATGAATCAATGACTTTATCAAGCATTATTCTCTCCCCTCTTCAAGCTTGTCAAAAATGAAGAGAGACCTGAGTTGACTTTCCTGGACTCAATAAAATTTAATAGGAAAGATAAGGAAGAAGTAGTTTCTTTGGGTTATAAACAGTGGTAGCATGTCATCCTTGAACATAGCACTTTCTGAACTTTTCGATACTCATGTTTCAATTTACACTTTCATCTCAACTATCACTTCGAGTCTTTACTCCTCCACTTGTCCTTTATACTTGGGGAATCTGATCATGTCTCCTACATGAAAGATAAGTCTAGTTGTTCTATCTGCAAGTTAAAAGATGCCCTGGGTCATCTCTGTGTCATGCTCACTGTTCAAGGATTTATCCCTTCATATGACTATTATCCCTATTCCATCATTATCCTCTCTGAGTATTACTTGTGTTTGCCTCCCCGTATCCCGTTCCTAGTCACTCTTGTGATCTGTTGGAGGATTCATTGCCTTCCTCATCACAATATGGTTTCTCATCAATACTTCCTGGAGACGAAGACCTAGAGCTTTGACGATGATACCTTAGGATTCACTATCATGATTAGTGGATTCCTTTGCTTTAGTTGTCAAATCCACTCATTATCTGACATTCTGTTGAGTCCTTTCCATGTTCGACTTCAACACATTTATTCACATGGTAGGGATTGTACTGGTTCCTTTGGATTTCGATGAAGACCTTAGGTTCACACTTATAACCTAAGTTGCGCAAGACTATGTTATGATCAATTACACATATTCTATATTTTGAAGACTCGTCATTGTATATTGTGGCTTTGATGAACCTTTGTAATATACATGGTTTTGTACCCGTATCATATGATGTAATCAAATATTGTAAAGGAGCTAGTGTTCCATTATATTGAACATGGCATCCTCAGATATGATTTTGTATATGAAATTGATATGTATTTGTTTCAGGTACTTCCTCTACTGCCTTGGACATTTGAGTTCTCCAAGATTAAAATATTGTAATGTATTTTGGCCATCGCTTCCCTCTGACCTCACACATTAGGGGGCATTTGTTATCAACCAAAATGGCACTTCTCCATCCGAGTACTGACATCCAATATGTCGAGACACAAAAGGACAACAGGATTGAAGTTTCCCAAACACTATAGATGTGCATGACCATTGATACATAAACTCCTAACCAGCTTCATACATTTTCATTTGGAGATTAGCGATGCACACGCGACTATTTGCATTGCAACCCATGTGCACATTGAACACGTGAGTTTCCTTTGAGCAAGAAGCGTGCCACACACGACTTACCTATATGCATACTCGCGTGTACCTTAATCCAATGTTAAAAATAATAAATGACGATTAGTCGAGATCATTTGAGCCTTAATCCATAACTATCTCAATTGTCTCAACCATCCTAACCTTCGAAACCTCTCTATTTTTCCATGTATAAATAGAGGGCATGGGATGGGGCTTATCAATTATTCCTAGAAGAGAAAACTTATGTTGGTGGTATGCCTTGAGACCTCTTGGAGCAACAAAACTCAGTGTCCTCAGTTTGCATAGGAGTCCTTGTTTCAGAAGCTAGGTTGTAATCTTACCATTCTCTGTTTATGAATAAAGAAAGTTCTTCTTCCAATATTTGTGTTGTTATTTTCTCATGTATGATGGATTATGAATGATTTCAATTATGTTATTATGAATATGCATTTCACTAACCATTAATATATATATATATATATATATATTATGTATTTCTTGAAGAACTTGTCTTTTACAGGTGAATTGGGAGAGCTCTAGAACCTTTGAAGGAGACTGAAAGAGAAGAAGACCAAGCTTGGACCAACCGTCATAAACCGGGTAAGTCAAGCCTTCTTCCTATTCCTATTTCATTCTCTAGATAAGTTGATTGTCTGCAAGTGTCTTAGTAAGTTGGTAACCCCAGAGACCCTAGGGTACAAGGGTGCATTGTCCTGAACAACAACATTCCAACAACCCCGACGGGGTAACCTCTTAATCCCTTACCTTCCTTAAAATACTTCAACCCACAACCCTCCTAATTTCATATTTTTAATAAAGATGTAGTTTGGAAGTGGGAGACCAATCTTAGGAAGTATGGGATGGCACATACAAAGTTATTTTAAGATTCTAGGCAATATGATTTTTTTCATACCAAAGGATCTTGTCCCTATTACCCCATTCTTATAGATTTATAAGAAATATAAAGGATGGGAGGGGGAGTAGCTTTGGAAAGAGACATAATCTAATACTTAAATAAGTTTAAAAGAACTCACATAAAGTCTCTGCATAAAGATGCTTATGATTTCTCTAATTGAATTCTAATTTATGTGAAGTGAACGGTGAAATATGGAGAATAACTGGAAAATGACCTAAAGCCTTGCATCATAACTTTATAAAATAATAAATTTGTCCATCCAAGCACAAAAACTCATTATTTTGTTGTTAGTATTGATAAAGATACTTAGATGACAAGATCAAAGTTCATAAACTAGGATGTACCAATTTGCTATAAGCATCAATATATAAATCCCTCTTTTCTTCAATAAATCCCGTAATGATATAGACTTTAAAAGCAACTATTTTTATTAATAATTAAAACCTTCTATAAAAACTGAAAAATAATTAGTTATGATAATATATCTTGGAATTAATACTCAATTTATACTCTTTTCATATTTTGCTTCTAAAAAAATGTCTAAACTATTAATTCAAAGAGAAAAAAAACAACTTCGAAATATGATAAAACAAAATTAATGGGAACTAGAGAACAATTTTGAAAAATAATTTCAAGGAAGCAACAGGACAAAAATAAATTTTAGTTACTTCCCTATCATAGATGAAGATGCCTTCTTAATCCAACTGAAACGAGTACCTACAAGACTCCAATTAAATCATCATAGCTTACTTTATTTAGGAGATCTAACTATTAGCAAGAAACATGTTACAATTAATGGCAACAAACTTCCTTATTTGACAATTTATGCTTATTAAAAAAACAACAAAAAACGATGTTGCACTTATACATTTAAACTAAACTAACAACTATATGTAGCTTTTATTTGTTTATCTACTATCCTACCTTACCTAAGAAAACCTTTAACTCAAGTATATGAGTATTTATAGTGTAGCCATGTATGTAACAAAGCTAGAAGTATACTCACATTCAGGTTTGAACAATATACTTTAATAAGTATTGGAACATGAGGAACTAGCTGTTTTGATGGATATGGTGGCAAGAATTTTTGAAGAAGAGAGTGTCGTGGTATGATGGTTGCTTGGAACCATACTTCAATGTAGTCATGGTATTCTTGGTTCAAGTCTTCCTTAATTGGACCACTCTGTATGTCTTCTTCTACCATGCCATGTAGATCGTCTCCTTTTGGATGATTGATCTCTTGTATGCATAATGGATCTTCAGATAGGCATATCAAGAACTCTTTGATCTTAGGTTTTAAGGGTTTCTCTCCATCGGATGTGGTCCATGGTTCCTCGGTATTCTCTAAAGGTTGGCAAAGATGCTCAGAGGAGGATTCTAGATCCTCTTGTGAATGTGTTTCATGGAACCTCTAGTTTTCTAGTACTTCTTGAAGTATAGGTATGTTCTTGAGTGTGATCAATATTTGTTCTTCTTGGTATGTAGGGAATGCCCCAACCACTGCTAGTATTTGAGAAAGTTCTTCCAAACTCTTAATCATCCTTGAATCGTTCTAGTTGGTTGATGGGTCATGTCTCACACATGGATTGGTGAACAAGGGTTCTTACAATATCCAAAACTAAATCAAATTTAACTTGGAAAAGCATAAAATAAATGAAATGAAATCTACTGCAAAATTAAAGCAAACCACACTTCCTTGAAATAAAACACTCTTGAAAGAAAGAAAACAAACTCACATAAAAGAAACAGTCTTGCATAAAAGGAAACAACGAGGCTTCGAAGAGACCTACAAAGCTGGATGCATCGGGCTAGAACCCCTTCATAATTTCTGAAGTAAGGGCGCCTTTATGTCTTATTGTTTCTTCTCCCCCAAGTTGTTTGAATTAAAAGAAACCAACCCAGCTACTTAAGCTCTAATCCTTTTAGTACCTCCCCGACAACGACACCAAAAATGTCGAGCTAATTATATGCTAATTATTTGACATTTAATTATCAACTGGGGTAATCGTAAACTTAGAGATGCCAACGCAGTATGTGTGGGATCAAAGCCTAATCTATCCTAATATGATAACTAATGCGACAAACTAATTCAAATCCATACTTTAAATACAATAAACAAACGCAAGTAAATCAATTGACTAAAAAATAAACTAACATTGTAGGATGATTCCCATCATTGTAAGGTTATATCTCACGATTTAGACCTCAACCCTCCTTTGGTGATAAAAGCTACTTAATTTACAATAATAAATAGAAAAGAGAATGTCAATTACATGAAAGAAAAATCGCTACAAATACAATCCAATAATCAATCCTAAAATAACAAACTACATTAAGATGAAAAGCTTTGAATATTAGCTTAATATCTCACAACAAAATTACTCATTTTGGAAATAAGTCTACACTAAGAAACATACAAGTATATAAAAGCAATAAATGTAAACTTTACATGAATTGTCAGCACAAGAAACATACAACTATATAAAAGCAATAAATGTAAACTTTACATGAAATGTTTTGTTTCTCTGTATAAAAAACATGAATTGTCAGCATAGATCAGTCATCAAGCGCCTATGGGTTGAATCTCATTACCTTTCTTAGCACATTCATATACTTATGATGATGGTTGATATGAAAATCCCAATTGATTTTAGTGCTAGAGATCATTTATAAAATTAATGACAGCTAAACACTTGCAATACCAATAATGTAATTAGCCACCAATCTTAGGAATAAAATCTCAGTTTACATGGTTCAATCTCATTTAAAATTTAAATGCAGTCTCTCTCTTCTTAGAGATAAAGTTATTTCTGGGTGCACGAATGGAACAAAAAACAATATTAAAATTTGGTGCGGGAATAGAACAAACCATAGAATCTGGTGCAAGAATATAACAAAGTTAAAATATAAGTGAAATTGACCATTATGTCTATTATAACGAGAACAATCCAAAACTAAATAAAACATTTGGCTACAGGAAATTGTGTTAAACTTTGAAAAGAGAATCTACAGGTATATAAACTGTTGATATATATAATGAGTGTGAGTATGCAAATATAAGTGGCTACAACGAAAGTATGCATAGTGGAATCTTGAAAATCAAACTTAATCAAGTTCGAGAAAGACTATTCTCAGAATAAAATGTTGTCAAATGATTATTTGTGAGAAAGAAATTGTTTAAATCTACCAAAAGAAAATCTGCAATGAAATGCATGAAATGATGGTATGCACGATAAGTGAAATTAAATATGCGTGTTCATAACCAATGAAAGGTATCAGTAATCCAACTAAGTGCATATATGCAAACATGACTTAACAAGTAACTACATCAACCATTAAGATCATCAATCTAATTAGTTCAAAATCTAGTAATGAAATAAACTATTAGTCACACAATAAAGCATTTAGCTAACTTAAAAATACAAGAAAGCATTACCAAAAAGGTGGGTCCTACCACCTGATAGGTAAGATTAGTTACTCTCGATCAGATGATGAAAATAATACGATCTTCAGAAAGAATAATTATCCATTAATTCAATCACTGTAGAAACAAATTACATAGACAACATCGCAACATCAAAATGTTTATAAATACACTACAAAATCTACATCATGCTCCAGTTTTCTAACTCCTCTAATGCCCATGGATTCCTCCTTCCACCTCTATTTATACATGAGAGATGAGGAACGACCTCCAAACAAACTCCACAATCACAATCAAGTTGTTTGCAATCAATAGATTTGGCTTCCTACAATTATGGGCATAATAGGTGATTTGGGAAGATCCGTGTCAAAGGACCAAATATATCTCTCAATCAGTTCCTAAATTTTATAAACCACCCACTCTTAGATAATTGATACCATTATGCAAGTGGATTTTGGCATATTTTCCATATTCGTCAATGTTTGCTCGAAAATCAAGCCCGAAATCGGTCGTTTAGAAACTTTTGCAAATTAGTTGAAAATATCTTACATTAGTTGGAAAATCACATGTGCGAGTCAAGTGAGGTCTGACGAACACCTCACTATATAGAATCATCCCAATGACACATCCAAGTAGAAGAATTCAATTTGGAAGTGTGAAATTATGCCAACTATGAATGGTGCAAAAACTGGTGCAGGAAGAATTGGTACATGAACATGTTGCTTGACCGTAAAAACACGTTACCTAACCTTCATTGATAAAACTATGATAAAACATATTAAATCATAAAAAAGAAAAGAAAACCATAATTTTTAACCACAAGGTAGATGGGATGTATTAGCGATAAGTTACAGAATAATGGCTATGAAATGTATTGAAAGTGCAAGAATATGACTTGTGAATGGCGGTTTTTATATAGTGGAAAACATGGAAAACGTAGAGCCCAATAACGAGAACATTGTGTACCTTCATTCTGGGTAGGAGAGTGGGAGCTAATGTTTTAGGATACATACCTTCTTGGATTTTAAAGAGACTATTGAAGTAACCAAGGTTTCCAACCAGTTCGAATCATAGGTGGCGAAGAAGGAGAAAAATTCCAACCATTGTTTTGAACAGAGTGCTTATGAGGAATATCAACAACACTGAGATGAGGTTGCAATTCAAGCTAAGGTTATTGGGAGGTTGAACAAGATAAGGAGGGGGACCTAATACCAGGTGACTGGTCTCGACAAGTTAAACAAACTCTTTAGAATCATTATTGAAACATACAAAAAATAATAATGTTTTTCCTCCTTCCATCCTGCCAAACATCATATCCTCTATTTCCTCTTCCCTGGAAATATCTCCTTGAGCCCCGATTGAAGAATATCATCTAAAAATAATATGTAAATCACATCATTCCAACATCCATATCAAAATAACCAAATCTCTGTGCTACAACATAAAATGATACATGCAACATAGTAATATGTTAAATCTATCTAGACTTCCAAAGTTGGTTGGGTAGGAAGTAAACAAAAATGAAATAAATTCATTAACAGGAAAATGAAATATGCTCGAGGCAAATAAAATAAATCTTCATGCCACTTCAGATATAACTCAGTCATTGACAAGTAAAATTAGTTGTATGCATCGATGCACACTTATTAATCAATGATTCTAGCATTCAAGTTCGTGCGTACAACCTTATTATTTCTTTTGAATATCATATTAAACACATCAAGGATGACCATCCTTAGCTGTGATTTCAACAGTATTTGCATCACAAAAAATCCCTCTTATAGTGACCTTCATTTTTGTGTATTGAGGGGGTAGCATAAAGTATTAACCATTTCATCATAAAATGTAATGTACAATAATTGCCTAGGCAATAAATGTTTGAACTAAAATAGTCACAAGAGTTCTGAGAGTGGTCGATGGAGTGATAATTATAATGAAATGTAAGAAAACATCACTTGCATGGCGTGGGATAGGTAGAGAAGGAAATAATACAACAGAACAAATATCATCATTAAAACAGAGAGGAAAAAAAAAAACCCAACAATTTCATGGCTTGTGAGTGAACATTTTCTATCCATGGTGAATTATATCTATAGATACAAATTGGTATATCAAGAAATTCAACCAATACCAGGGCTGGGAAAGGTTTTATGGCATATTAAATAAAGATAGATTCAAGTTTAAACAACAATAAGAAAAACAAGTTAGGTCAAAGGATAGTTAAAGGAAAAAGGGAAGCCATCTTCGAGTGCCCAAATAAACCTAACATACAATGCATTATTGTATCAAAACCTTGCTAGGAGGAGGTCAACGTCCTTACCTCGAATACTGCCACTGTCATTTTGAAATTATGTCAATTTGTCCACCCAACGTTTCATACCATTTTAATTATTTCTTAGGGGTTTCTCCTTGTAGAAGCTTCAAATTATTAGCTAACTCACAGCAAGATGCCGCCCAAATGATGTTGAAACAACCAAAACTATTGGAGCTACCATATCAAAGTTTCAATCTTCAACATTAAATTGAAATTGATATGCTACGTCGAGCATGTGAACTAGGGTGGTGGGTTACAAATTTGCGGTCATAGTAAATAGATTTCACACACTACAATGCCAAGTGGTGGATAAAAAGAAAGAATTGATGAAGAATCTTAATGCAAATCAATCTTAAGTCATTCCATCATTCAATTAATACATTCATCCAATCATCACTTCGATCACCGATTACTACAATTCATTAAAAAAAAGTTAAAACCAACACTTGGGCATATGATGTTGAGTTGGTGGTTCGAATCAATGAAACACAGGCGTTATAAACATAGGTGTCACCAATAAGAACCAACATAAATCCCAAAATCAACAGGTACTCAAACATTGAATTAGTTCATAAACGAAGTTGGTTATGATGGTACAAATATTTATTGCTCATGACCATATATTATTCCACAAATTAATTACAATTCAACATATCATACAGTTGTATACATGCTCCTTCTCATCAAATTAATGCCAATCGCATCCTTGCATTGTAGGTAGTCCACGTTGGAAGTGGTGAGCAATAACACAAAAATAATCACATTATTCAATCCATAAAATACAATACCATAATACACATGTAATAGTTGAGAAATAGGAGTCAGATGATGAAATAGTCAATTGTGTTGTGGTGGTTCTATATATCCATGTTCACTATTGAAACACATAAAAACATTGCTCCACACAACCATCAAATCAATATAACAAGTAACGACTACGTTCACGACATATTGTAATCACAAATTAAATATAATACCTTTGATTAATATATGAAAACACATCTTTTCAAATTAACAATCGGCACATCAATTCTCGCTAGCTCATATGGTTAAGTTGTGGATCTCATAAGCAAGGTGATCTGGGTTCAATTCCCCTTATGGGTTAACTATTTGGGAGAAGACACCCCAAAATCCATCCAAAATGATAGTTGGTGTGGTCTAGGCTGAGTGCATTCCCTAGGTGATTTTGATGGAATAGATGCCCCTAGGTCATGGTTTCTCAAACCAAAGGTCACTTGCACTAACCGAGGGTGTTTCGGGCAAAAAAAAAAAAAAACTAACCATTGACCTTTTTTATAATGTGAACAATAAAAAACTATTGTCTCTACCCACCATTCTCGGATTGAGATACCATTTGCGCTATGGCGCTATCAATTTGAGACCTATACTTTTTAGATTGTGCATGCCTTGGAATTAGCTTTATCTTCTTGTGTCTCCCATGCTGAGGTAGGGCCCCCTTTTGCAAGTTCAAGTCTTAAGTGAGAAACAAATGTGGTTAAACTTGTAAAATATATCAGATTCAACAAGTAGTAATCATCATTGTCAATGATAACATCACAATTTGCAATGCTTTATGAATTTTAAGTTGTGAACCATTTAGGGAATCAACACATGTTATATACATTAGAGAACCATATACATTAGAGAACCTCCTCTAACATCAATTCATGAACTATGAATCATCTTGGAGCAACAAATAAACAATGGGTAAAGGTTCCTATCTTTCACAGTCTCTATGCTCACCTAAAACCATCATATTCCCTTTTGATTCTACAATTTCCTCTTCATGGTGCTAATTTATGGTTAGTTTCCTAGTTTGAGTAATCCCGATGGTGTATGAATTATTATTAGAAAATGAATCATAGACCCCAGTGGAGAAGAGATGATTAGTGAAAAACACATGTTTGGCATGCCATACATTGCTTTCAAGTTGTATAGTAACATTGTTTTCCTAGTTGGGAAGACTTTGACCATCTAGGTCTAAAGAGAGGGTTGGTGGAAGCAGATTTCAAGATTTCGAAGAAGGTATCAGTGATATGAGCATCGTCCCCTAGCTCATCATCCTATAATGCATCTAACAACATTTCCTCCATGGCACATGTATCCCGTAAGAAAGCATTCATACCAACCTTTATTTCATTGCAAACATATGAAGAATTGACGTTACCGTAGATATTCCTATTTGGTGAATTTAGATGGAGTGGGAATTGATTAGCTAGTTAATTCAACCATGCTTGGTATGATTCCTCTCCAAGTTGTGCTCTTTTAGAAACCTTCTCTCGATTTGAAATTGTAGTGGGGTGCAACGGAAGATGGTATACAAGTCACTCATCGTTAGAATCCCAGTTTCAAAAATATTGAACATTACATAAATAATATTAGTAATAACAATGAAATTGGTTTGTTCAAACATCACACCAAACAATTTTTATAGAAGTGTGGGAATTTTTCCAATAGTAAATGTCTAACCGCGAGCATTTTATAAAACAAATGTTCAAATTGAGCAATACATTTACATTAATCCCATTGAAAAAAAAATAAAAAATTACAATTAATCAATGATTTGTTCTTACACCCCAAGGGAACATTTAACGATAGTCCTAATGCAAGGTGTCTTTGAGAAATGGTTGGTGGTCTACAAAAGGTATAAGTATTAACAACTCATCACGAGGAGACAAACTATGTATTGCATGCAGAACAACAAAGTTAGAGACTATCCTTTTCATAAATAACTCTCAGTCATTGGTGTGTTCCTCAAATGAACAGTTTGCAAAAAATAAAGAGCACCTAGAACTATTTATGAACCATGTAATGTTCATGAATGGATGGATGGAAATCGATTTTTTTACAAGGAACAACGCTCAAGAAACCTTTGGGTACTTCCCCATTTATTTTAGGATGGTACCCAAGGTAAACCTTCGGCCCTGATTACGGGACCCAACCCGATGGGGACATCTAGTGAGGCCTTGGAATAGCCACCCAGGGATTTGACCCCGAGACCTTCTGCTAGCATAAAAAACTCTCAACCACTTGAGCTAAACCCGTTGGGATAGATGGATGACCATCGATATATAATAGGTTCTTCCTATTAAAGTATCCATAAGCATAACCATTCATGCACATACTATACATGGAAATGACATGTTTGTATTTAATGATATTCAAGTAATCATACCAACAATAAAGAGAACCACAAAATGCCATTAGTGCTATTGATTGTTTGGGAGGAATGAGTACATGTGAAAGGACAAACAACCCAATATTTTGTAGCATCTATATTAGACTTGGCTATCATTAAATTATTACCACAAAAGGATAATTTGGTCCCAACATCAGGCATAGGTAGAGAGGATGACCAAGCACCATACAAGGCACGATTGTAACAAGTTTGGTATTTATTTTGCAAATGTAAAAGAAGAGAGAAGTCATCACTACCCTTCAACAATTGGATCGACCTTGGTGTGTACTTTGATATTTTTACTCTCAACTCATACAATTTTTGGGTTTCCTAGTTGAGATGTTTTGGGCAGTATTGATATCATACTTTCGATCACTACAACTTTCAGTTGACTTAACAAAATCAAAATGGTTGGTCAATTTAGGATGAAACATAGTTGTTTTGGCTTCCAAATTTTCAAAAAATGAGTATAATAAAGTGTTCCTAGATGTCTTTTTTATATCATCTATTGGATTTTTATTGCAATAGGGGCATTAGACCATCAACATTGGGAAGTCGATCATTGATATAATGGGTGAGTGTGACACATTGAGGGTTCTCCTTCAACCCTTGACGTTTTGAAGAACCAAATATTACCAGGGTCTCATATAAGAGATACAACTAACAAAGAATTACCATCAATGACCTAGGATTGTGGTTGAAATATGGCATGTTACAATTGGTGGGGTAAAGTAGTTGTCAATTTTCATCTACCAACTTCTTGCAGTATCTTGCTCCTGATAAGAGCTTGCGACATTTTTCAATTGGTAGAATATTTTGTGCTTCCAAATTCGATCTTGAATCAGTACCCTGCAAAATGGAATGCATTGTTATTCATATTCACGTGGATAGATAATATAAATTCAATTATCTACTCAAAATATAAATAAAATCTGAACTTACTGGAGATGGAAAGGGAGGACTATATGAAATTTGAACAATATGGATTGAACTGGAATTTGAAGAATCAACCATTTGATATTATAACTTGTTTTTCCTTGCATTTGAGTTAAATTAGCAATCAATACTTGTCTACATTCCTAAAATAAATTCTGGGAACCATATCACAATCTAACTTTCAATATTTTTTTGAAACCATTTTTTAAGAATATTGTGAGTTTAAGGAGCATATGTATACTATGAAAGGATGTAATTGATATGATTGTGTCATAAAAGAGCATTTGATATCAATATATAATTTAAAGTTCAAACATATGTTCATAGGGATTTTTATTTCATTGGGTGCACTTTAATAAACATATAGCACCAATGTTTCAGAAATAGTTAAACACATTGTGTGTAACAAACATATCGCACCAATGCTAAAACTTTGCCAAAAATACACAAAAGAAAATATTCACTATGTGTGATAGTGTATATTTATATATTTGTTTCTCAATATTATCACCATCGACCATGCGCTTATTATATTATAGCATATTGGTGCAGAAATCTATTTAATATGCATTGGTGCACTCATATATTTAATAATATTTACTTGATGCTCGTTGCAAACTATATCACACTGGTGCTCCCATATACCACGGGCACATTGGTGCCCACATATATTATGAGTGCATCGATAGTCACATATCAGAACATGATTATACCCTTTTTATGTTTATTTTTCTATTTTATGTCGAGACAATGCGCTTTAAAACCTATAGTGCACCAGTGCATTGATGTCTTACAGGTGCACCGATTATGCAAAAAAAAAAATGAAGTTATATGTAAATGGTGCATTATCTATCAGACGAAACCAATGCACTTCTATATTAATAATATAGGTCTGCGGAAAATGTGAAAAAATAAATGCACAATTTATTTTTCCATGAGATGAAAATGAGCAAGAAATTCTTTTTCAAAACACTAGTTTGATATAGTGTTTTAAAATAATGAAATAGTGAATAAAACCTATCACTATTTCATTATTTTGTCAAAATTTAGAGGGGAGAGTTTTGCAAGAGAGATTTATCAGAAAAGACTTTGGAGCAACGTATTTTTCTGAGGATCAAAATTTGCAAGATATGGTGAATCACACAAAACTCTGCATAGTAGAAATTTCAAGTATGTAAATTCTTATTATTAATCTCAATGCATGACTTATTTATGTTCCTATTAATATTTTGTGTAAATTCTAAAAAAAACAAAAGATTTTTATAGTTACCTTCAACATTGGAACACTAGCTTTCTTGTTGCTTCCTTTCTTTTATGTGGCTGCAAAATTTAACATTAGAGTTTAACTCCCTCTATTATCTTGCAATTAGGGTTTTTCTTTAAAGGCATTCTAGAATTAAGGGGTTTGTGATTCTCTATATACATTATTGGGCATCTGATGCAATGGGACCACTTCTTTCATATCCCAAACCATGTACCTATAAGTGTTTTTTCTATTAAAAAAAAACTTTCAAGATTTTTGATGTAGACAGTTCTATAGAACGCACCAGTGTGATTTTAATAAAAGCACATCGTTTGGATATATTTTTATTTTAATTTTTATAGAATTTTCGATACGCTATGGATAATAAGTCGCATGTGTGTTGTTGACTAAATATATCGCACTGAGAAAGTTGTAGCTTAATTTTTTTAATTTATTTTTCTTTGTCGGTATGTAAATGTTTCCAATGCACCAATGCGTATGTACTGTAGACACACCGTGGCATTTTTATTCATAAAGCACATCGGTATGACATACTAATTCTTCAGTTGGAATTTATGTAATTTATTTGTATAATATATTTAATAGCTTCTCTATTTAATGGTCCAAGTTGTTTATTGATAGAAAATGTGTGATAAGCATTGAAAGAACAATAATTTTAATGGGCACAATGGGAGCACATCTAAAAAAGTGAAGGCAAGTTCTTTATAACTCCAATATAAAATTAATATGTTTGAATTATATGCAAGTTTAACAAATATGTATTGGTTAATGTCTGTCATGCAGAGCCAAAAAATGAGGAAACTTGATAAGATTAGTTGCAATCTAAGTGTAGAAGAGCATAAAATATTGATGGAAAAGTTGCAGAGAGATGAATCAAGTTAATCATAAAGTAAAGAATTTAATTTTTTCTTTGAATTTTCAGTAATAATGTGCTTAAGAATATTCACTAACATGTTTCAAGCAATCTATTTCACATACGGTGAATGTTCTGCAGGTGTTGATAGCAACGGAAGCGAATATCATCATAAGAAAATAAAAATTATGAAATAACTAAATGATGATGAATTAGTTATTAGCTCATCTGGAGTGGTGCTGAAAGTTAAGGAGAAAGGGGGGTGGTTTAAAACAACGAGGGATATAATGGAAAGAACGTATAAATGTACACTCCAATTACAATACAAAAATCAATCCAATGACTCCAAGAATCATGTTATATTGAAACTACAGAAGCATTTCCAGAGAAATGGTCAATGGGACCTGTCAGACTTGAAATGGGAAAAAAATAAAAGAACAAAAATTAATCATTAAAAAATTAACATTCCTAAAAATCTTTTTCCTGAATATGTATATACTAATACAAAGCATTCCTTTATCAATATTAATATTGTTATATTTACTTTTAATATCAATACACAAATAGTTTAATGTGATTTTAAATTTTCAGGAAGATTATGAAAATCCTAAAGGATGAATAAGGTGTTATCCGAAAAATGCTAGTATGGATGTCCATAAAAGTGTAGAAGGAGATGGCCAAAGAAATGGACATAATTCCATTGTAGGAGGAGTAATCTCAACAACAACATGCTTCAAATGTATGTAAACATTGAGTTTTTCTATTATGTACATATAATTAATTATTTTAGCATTAAATATTAATTTTCAATTGTTTTGTTGCAAAAAATAATTAAAAAGGAACCCAATCAACACATAAGACAAGACAACAAGAAAAAAAGCGTTGATAGAAAAGTTTGTGAGTAATTATTATTTCATTATAACAACTTAAGATTTCATATTAGTTGTGATCTTTATATTTTAATTTTTTTTACACTAGCCATCCTTAAATGTCTTCAAATAGGTGCTAACATACAAAGAAGAGCCATCAAAATAATTGATTCACATTGGGTTAAGTATGGGTTGTGAGTATAGGTCGATATATAAAAAATTAATTGCGGAATTTGTAAATATCTATGTTGTTTTACAACTCTCATTTTATAATTAATAGAACAACAACATTTTTTATATTAAATCTATGATTTTTGATGGGGTATGAAACTTGCATGAAACAAAGTATGGAGTGGAGCCAATAGAAGAGTTGTTGAGAAAACGAATGAGATTTGGTTTTGAAATATTGTGTGTCATTCATGACACAATTTTTGCTATGGTACGCTTTTCAATTTACATAATCATGTATATTATCTATTTTGCATTATTTCCAACAATATAGATACACTCATTAGACTTTATTTGTGTGTTTGTAGATGGAAGATGAAGAGGAGGAACACAATCGAGGTTATCAACAAAATATTCGGCCAAATAAACCAAGTCATGCAAGTACCTCGAGCACTGACAATAGTTCCAATGAAGAATGATGAATAATGTAATTGGATGCTAATCCAACCTATTGTATGTTTTGAAATATTTGTTTATGAAAATCAAACATTTTTTTATCATGTACTAGACATAGTGTCCCAATTGGAAGACAACAAAATATATATAAATGTAACAATTACATATCGACATTTTGATTATTGTGGAGCATTATGTTGTCTCGTTTTGTATGACAAGGACCTCTTACAATAAAATAAGTTTCTTATTCTATTGCATTGTCCAATGTCATTGTGAAATGTTGCATCACATAATAAATATATGGATGACTAAATATTACAATTATTAGATGTGAAATATGATGATATAACAAACTAATCCAAACATCATATCCAAATGTAATAATTAAAATTAAAATTAGATGAATATTGTTATAAAAGCTATTTCATTTTCTGATGAATAATGGAATTAAAAAAAATAATAGATATATCAGTGCATTTAAATTTTATAATAGTCATTGGTCACGAGTCACCAATGAGAAAATGATTACTGTTGCTTTTCGTCATTTTAATTGCACCGGTGAGTTTAAGTTAAATTCACACCAATGTAGTTTATGTTTAAATTTAAGCACTTGTGATTTTAAAATCACATTGCACGGTGCAACAACGTATTAGGTCTATGCATCGGTGCATTTTTATTATTTGTACGCATGGGTTCTTTTACAATAAAGTTGCACAAGTGCAATAAAGTATTTGTTGCATGCAACAATGCATTTTTTTAGTATTTGTATGCACCTGTGCTTTCAATATAATAACACACTGTCATGACAATACATTGTAACCACCCCATAATGTAAAAAATGCAATGAGCTTTAATGTCCTATTCAACTTCACCAATCTACACTGATGCGTTATAAATGGGCATAAGCATTAGTGTGGTGTTTCTTATAAAGCACTGATGAACATAAAGATATAGAGCATCGATGCCATTAAGATTGTTCTATGCATTGGTGCTTGCTTATATTAAAATGCATTGGTGCTTTTTAACTTTATATGCACGATGCATTCCATTCAATAAAGCGCACCGGTAAAAATCCTCCACTAAAACCTTCAGTCGCTGAGTTTTTTTAGTTATAATAAATTTCCATAAAAACCTCTGCCAACCCATCAAGTATGATTAGTGGACTTTGTAGCATAGGTTTTGACAATTTTGTCCAAACTTGTAACACTAAAAACCTCCATTGTAACCTCTGCTACATCGTCTTTTCCTTATAGTAACATCTTTAGCCATGCCTCAATATTCTTTTGTCATACAACCACAATTAAATGCAATAATTATCATTATGTTCATAGCATATATAATATCATATCACTTTTACGAATATGCAACATTACGCATATGTACAAGCATATGTATACACTAGAATCATCTCTTAATATGCCCACTAATGCATATGTGTTCTAATTGTTGCATTCTCTTGCATTTATGACATTATTATGCCTTGATTATCTACATATAAAATTCAGAAAACATTAATTTAACAACAAGAGATTGGTTAAGGAATTATCCCACCCAACTTCTCGTCGGGACATTGAATTCCTCTTCCACATCATAGCTAATCTCAGTTCATGGCCTTTCTACCAAGTACATAATGGATCATTAATTGTGATTTTCTCACCTAGTAAAAATTCACCAATGTCTAAACATCCATACTTGCTACCTTCCAAGCATGCAATACTTATGCTATAAAAAAAATAAGTTTAAGGTGATAAATCCCTTTCTTTATCAATTTTGTTTAATTGGGATGGTTCCCCAATTTATGCTACAAGAATTTGCTTAGTCTTATGCAGCTCCTTTAGCATTGTAGCAACTTTCATTGCCATCTTCAGTTGTCATCAAGTTCCACTTGAATATGGCAGCAATATTGTTTTGATTTGAGTTATCTTTGCCCTCCGCTCATCATCTTATTATTGATCCATTTACCTTAATAAATTCTAGTCAATCCCAACTTAACCATTTATGCTTCCCAACCTATAGTTGCATTACTAGATGTATTTTTCCCCTTTCCTTCATGGGCCAATCTTGCCCCGGCATATCTTTGTTTGGAATCTTAAGCACTTCATGGTGCTACGATCAATTCCATTCTAATTTAGGTTGGAGTCTTTTCAAATTTCATTATAGTCCTTCATCTCTAATTGTATTTAAGTCTCCTTCAATTATGGAGCTTGCTTTCCTTTCACATGGAAATATTTGCTACAATTTTAAACCACATGATAAATCCACATGTTGTAATGTCTTGTTCCACCATCAGAAGTTTCTATGTGAAAGGTATTTCATCACTTATTCTCATTCCTTACACATAATTTGTTAGTTCATAGCTTGCAACTCCTAAAACCATGCATGCACTCGCCCATAGGGATGATTCACCAATCCCTTGGATGAGTTGCATGTTCTTTACTTGCTAGACTGATCCACATTCTCATTATTATTCTTTAGTAAATGTGTATGATAACTAATTACTCGGAATTAAGGATCCAATGCCCTTTTTCTACATTCCATATTTAGCATTATAACTATAATAAGTGCATTGCACACAATATGGCTAAGGAACCATCAATCGGTCTTAGTTCCTTCTTTCTTCATGAGTGCTTATAAAATACCCAGCTATAATAATATAAGAATGTACATCCAAGATGAATTTCCACCTATTAACAAACATTATCTAGATATTCACACTCAAATATATTTGCTCATCAATATTGTCGGCGTATGCTCAACCACTCACATTGCTAGTAAGTAAGCAACCCACCACGCTTTGTTTTCTCAAATTGTTCTTTTAGTCCCACTGTGCAAGCACCATTATAACATGTATATCATCATATATATTTGGTTTCATCTTTGGAATACTCCTATACCATCCTACAACTTTTCCCGAAGTTTGGGATACTTTGGAAGTAACCCATATTGAAATTGTCTTACCAAATCAAGGCAAGAGGCTATGTTATGCTTGCTTTATGAAACAACTAGAAACATATTTCAAAACTCAAAACCTTATGATATATTCTCCTCTACATTATATTTTCAACTATTCTACATGGGATTAATTCTAGGTTAAGGTATACAAGTTACAATTCCCCAAAATTAGCACTTTTGCCCATTTTTGCATTGTTCCTATAGCTTCTTTAAATCTCAAAGACCAACTTCGGAAACTTGCAAAAGAAAGTCTGGGAAGATTCAAGAAAATTTTTGTATCAGGCACTGAAATCCCTAATATGATGATGTGGGAATTTCCTACAAAAATCTAGAATTGTCATTTTTTAATTTTTTGCACTTCTTCTAGACTTAGAATTTTTAGCAAAAAATGGTTATCTCACAAACGAAGCAAAAACTATAAAACATTCTTATAAGAAAAGTTGTTCACCATTAAGAAGGTAAAATGTCGAGTAACTTTTTTTTACCTCCAACTTTTTCAAAATCCCCAAAAAGTGCCACATAATAGTAGATTTGGGCCTTTTTCTGCATCTTTATTCAACTCTTGGAATTTGGCAAAAATATCCCTCGGTTTTCTAGGTTCCTAGTGATCTGAAAATCTTCAGGATCTTGTTAACCATTAAAACGCAAGTGAAATTGAATGCTTAATCACCATTAAAAGACTTGACAAATGAATTTTTAAAAATGCTTAATTAATCACACATAGGCACATAAACACATAATGAAAACTAGATAAAAATAGTCAGCAACTGATAACGAAGTTCACATCACCTAGGCTACATCTCCAGGCCACTTCCAATGAGGAGGTCGTTCTTTATAAATCTTCAACAAATTAGCAAAATAGCCTACAAAAGCCTTCAAAGACATTTTGGCATTATGACATACAAAAACCTTCAACAATCCCTCACCTCCCCTTCATGGCAAATTACCATGGTTTATATAGCCTAAAAATACCAAATACAAAGAGATATGATCCACCTTTAATGAGATAACATGTTTGGTTAATCTCATCATATACTTCATTTTGGGAAATCAAATATTTAATTTACCCAAAATATCCGTCATAAAATGACACAATCTCCATAAAATACAATTCTTGGTTTTAAAATCAAAACAAATATGAATATATATATATATATATATATGTATGGGGTTGATAACCATATAATAATATGGATAAGGTTAAAAAAATAGGCCAAAAAAGAGCGCGCGCACATGTGTGGTTCAAAACCCACCAAAACACTAATATAAAACTGTGATAAAACTCTTAAATCTCACAGCCCTTAACAAGCTGTGATCTTGATGATCTTGGCATGTTGGTTAAGGAATTAGCATGGGGGAGGAGGTCAGAGGTTCAAACACGCGGGCCTCTACCCTAACTTTGGAATTTTGTTGATTAAATACTATATGGTGGCAAATCTTTTTATGCGATGGCGAAGCTTTATGGCTCCGATCATTTGGCATAAGGTTTGAATATTGGATATGGTGTTGGTTCTATTGAGCTTAATACATGGCATATAGTTGAGACAATATAACAATTGGGATCCGGAAAATCCCTCGTCCCATCCTTTTTTCAAAAAGGGTCAAGGAAAATAGAGCAAGGGAGATGGTAGGGAAAAAAGGGTTAAGGAAAATATAGAGCAAGGGAGATGGTAGGGCACGCGAAGTGAATTGGGGTCAAAAAGGGTTAAGGAAAATAGAGCAAGGGAGATGATAGGGAAAAAAGGGTTAAGGAAAATATAGAGCAAGGGAGATGGTAGGGCACGCGAAGTAAATTGGGGTCATGGGTTTGATTTTCATGTACTACACAAAATTTTGATAACCATGCAACCTTTCATCTACCATGTGTCACACCTCTATTGGTTCACCTGGAACCTTGCCAAGTCATCACATGTCCACCTGTGACAAGTTCACATCACCTGCCATTTCTACATTCCTATGATATTGCCACATCAACCACCTATTGACTGCACTTGCCACATGGCACCCCTTTTTGTCATTTTACCTGTTCTATCGCAACTTTAGAACTGAATAACTTTTGCATCCAGGGTCCATTTTGCACGAAACAAACATTGCCATAAATTTCTCACTAAGCCCTATGCAGCTGCAACCTTATGTTTGCAATTTGAATAATTTAATTTTGAACGGTTAAGAAGATCCTCCTAGATCGCCTAGTCAAGGATTGCACCATTAAAAAATTAGCCCCACCAAATCCCCTATTAATCAACTACGTACTAATCTTCAAAAGTCACTTTCACATTTTCAAGAAAACTGGAGCTGAATAGTCCCATGCCTCTCTCTAAATTTTTTGTGGTCCTCCTCACCATGAACAAACACCAAAAATTTCATAGGAATCTTACTTCATATGTTCCTATTATGGCCAAAACAAGTTTTTGGCTCTAAACGTTTGCTTTGACCTTTCATTTTTTTCATATGTTGGTGTGGCATGACACATGGTGTCATTAATGTCTACCTACTTCATGCATGTCATTGGTTGGTTCTACCATTTCATTTATGACCCTTCATGTCATGCAACCTATTTAAACATCGTGTATCCACCTGTGTTAGATATTGAGTAAGTCATCCTTATGTGAATGCTCTTATTAGCTAATCCAACTTACTTGATGTAATCCTTGTCATTTGCGGCAATGCCATATATGCCAAATCCTTATTACCTCTCAGTGCATGAACGGTCATGATCTAATGATCTTTATTTGTTGATTTGTGTGAATGGCTCATCCATCCAAAGATCTAATATGCTCGATAAATCTCAATGGTTTGCAACATAGGTCCTTGCTTTAAGGCTCTAGCATCTTGCTTTGCATGAATGGTTCAAATCTATTGATTTGGATGGATGATTTAATCTTAGTTGTCCACATCATAAATTGGATCTTTGCACATGCTGTGTGGATTCCATCCATGCAACTACCTCTCCTGGTACTTCCACATGTACTACACCCAATCCACATGGTTCCTCCACATCATACTCCTTATCCACGTGGGATTTGTTGAACCCACATGAATTTTTTTCCCCAAAATTTCATTTTTCATAATTACATCTATTTTTTATTTATGAACTGGTGGTTAACACAAAATTACACCTAGTATTTTTCCCAAATAGTAATTTTTTCATCAACTAACAAAACTACTAATTTCTTTGACCAACTTGATTTGAATTTTTCCCATTTTCTCAAACCCAAATTTTCCATTCATCAATTTTTGTAATTTTTTTTACCATCTCTCATGTCAACTCCCTTGTTAGTTTTGAAAATAACACCTCAAAATTTGAAGTCACAAATTTCTTCAAGCCATTTTGTCAAACAAATAGCTTGCAAACAATTTCTTCTCCAAGTTCCACAAAGGCAAATGTTGAAATTAAGAATTTTTTACTGTATCTTCCCTCCATATCTTGCCAAACTAATCAAACAATAATCCATTCTTTTCAGAGCCTTGAATTAAACAGTTGGAGGATTCAACATGATTTTCACAAAAAAAAATCTTATGCATTTTGTCAAACACTTTGTGTGCAACCTCAATTTTGCATGTAGAATTCAATTATGGCCTGTTTAGTCCTAATGCTGCAACCAAGAGTTATGATACCATTTTGTGGCATCCCCATCCATCATTCTAACTATAGGAGGGGTAGTTAAAAAATTTCTCATACAAAATACTACCTCATGAAGGTCATTATTTGAATTCAAGTAATGTCAACCTCCCGTGGGAAACTTAAACTAAGTAATGCATGTGTATGTGCATGAGTACAAAACATAACATAATTAACAAATATATTTCACACACACAACATGCATAAACCATCATATTCATAATAGGAAGAAAATATAAATGGCATTTTCATAGACAACAATGAATAATTATCTTTTAAATGAGAAAGATTCAAGCAACTGGATGTGTAAAAGTAATTTTACACTCAAATGTAGGTATCAACTGCACATACCACAAAGGGACCTATGAGTCTACCAAGGCAAAGGAAACACCTACATGTTTCTCTCACTTATCCCAAACCCATTTGCTCTCATGCCTAGCCAATTTACTCACAATGAGCAATTATAGGAATCTCACTTAGCCATCCTAGCCATGGAACTCCCTTCCACTACCCCATAGAACAAAAGTAATTCATATTCTTTATCTGCTCAACAATCCCTCAGAATAACCAATCCTTACAACGCTCTTCAATGTGTATAAAAAGATTCCAACCTACTATACTCTTTTATATAACCTCGTGTACCATCAATTCATGGCTTTTCAAGCATGATAGAGTAGAAAATAAATAGTGGGTAAAGATTCCTATCTTTCCCAGCCTCTATGCTCACCTACAACCATCATCTTCCATCTTCGTGTCTACAATTTCCTCTTCACAATGCTAATTTCTAGTTAATTTCTCAATCTGGTTAATTCCCATGGATAGCTCCATGGTGTGTGAATTATTCTTAGAAAATGAGTAATAGACCCCAATGGATATGAGAGGATTATTAAAAACACTACTCACATTACTTCTAACCATAAAAGGGAGGACTCTTACAATTGTCGTTAAAGTATACCCTCTCATATTGCTTCCATAAATTCATTATAAGACTTTCCCACCAACCTACCACATGCATTCAATGACTGGATTTGATAATTCAAATGAAGTAAATGGCTCATTTAAGGCACATGGCATAAAATGGATGAGTTCTAAACATGAAACTTGTCAAGAGAGGATTTCAACTCCCATACGCCCCCTTTCCTCTTCCCCTCTACTGGAATCGTAGTCCCTCTAGTGCTACTTACATAACCATCTTGGACCATCTTATTATTTGACATCATAACTTTTTGATAGATTTTGAGTCTTCAAGACAAGCTTAATGCATGGTCCATATAGATGTATTTACAGTATACATGCCTATCCATTCACTAGTAGGTCCTTGGCCTTGAGCTCTGCACTAGGAATCCATACTATCATATTTACAACATTTTGCATATTACAAGAATTACTGCACATTGGTGGGTGTGGCACTGCGTCCGGGTATTTCGTGTTCTCGACGTTTTGATCTCTACTATGAGATCATCTTCAGGAGACCAATAGAAACTTGGTGAAGAATGATAATTTCCCAATTTCATTTAAATATGGAATATTTGCGTTTCATAAACTTTTAAATTTTTTATTTTAATTAGGTCGGTTTGATTAGTATCAAATTAATTTAAATTCTTAAGGTGAATTAGGGTTTTTTTTAAAATTATTAATTAAAGTTTTTAAACCTAAAATGTTGTTTTCTAATTAAATGGCACTATTAGTGTTTAAAGTTAAAAATATTCTAATTAAGGTTTTTAATAAAGTTATCAAAATATATTAAATGTTATGATCTTACGTTTTTTTTTTTTTAATTTTTAATTTATTTTTATTATAAGGTTTTTTATTTCTAAAAAACCCTGTTTCAATTTAGAATTTAAAGTTAATTATTAAGGGAAAAAAATGTATTACAAAGTAATTAAACCTTTTTCTTTTTTAATTTCATATGTGAAAATTTTAATGTTCAAAGCCCTTTTTTAGTTTTAACCACTATTATTAATATAATAACAAATTAGTTTAAGAACCTAGGTTTAAAAGTTTAAAGAGATTATATGAATTTGACGCATTGACTACGGCGTTTGGAAAATTGGCTCCAAGAACATTTTCAAATTTCTTGATTGTGGGTTCCTCTCGGCTCTAGATCAGTGTGCTTCTGCTACGGCTGGTTCTCTAATCTGCTGGCGAAAACTCAGGATTCACTCGTCAGAGGCAGTTACGTGTGAGAATTCATCTCAGAGACGATGACCCTCTATTGGAAATCGTTTAGGGAGTTCCTTTGCTGGTGGTTGGCTACGGATCTATCAGTCCGTGATCGTCTTGCAAGATCCTAGTAACACTGCTTCAGTGATCGAGGACTCTCTGCATTTCTAAGGACTGGTTTGTATTTTGGATCTTTCTAGGAATAGCCCTTTATTTTTGGTTGGGATCTATCCATTGTTCTTATCTTAGCTTCCAGGATTTTTGGTCTGAGTTATGGATCCTGGAGAGCCCTCCCCTCCAATTCCCCCAGATCTCGAAGTGTTTAAGCGTCTTATTTCCTCCTCTGGGAAGAGGAAGGGATCCCCATTGACACAGACCTTCGTAAAGAAAATTGAAATCCCATATGTTGACCTGCCAATAGACCGCCCTTGTCGGACTGAATTGAACCTAACGGAGCAAGGGCTCATTGGGCAATTTACAGGCCTTTGGCCTTCCCCGAAGGCCATCGAGCATGGGTTCAAAGAAATTGGAGGCCATTGGTCTCAGAATGTATTCACAAGCACTTTGTTGGCAGAGGGTATTACGTCTTTGTCTTTGATTCTGCCGAAGACCGAGACCTCATCTTCCATAATGGACCATATTTTATGGGTCCTCAAGGCCTTTATCTAAATAAATGGACGTTGGACTTTGACCCCACTCAGGATGTCCCTTCAGTCGTCTCGGTTTGGGTAAGGCTCCCTCATCTTCCCCTTCATTGCTGGAATTCAGAATCATTAGAAGCTATTAGAAACACACTTGCAAAGTATATTGACAAGGCAGAGAGGAAAGACCAATACTCGTGTGCTCGAATTTGCGTGGAAGTTTACTTAGAGATAGGGCTTCTGGAGGCAATTAAGCTAAATGTTGTTGAATGGTCTTATGTTCAAGAGCTCGATTATGAGTAGATCCCTTTCAAATGCCGACATTGCCATGGCTATGGCCATTTTACTCGCAATTGTAAGAAAAAATCAGAGGTAGAAATGGAAAATGAAAAGGCTAATCAATGGACTCAAGTGCAGAAATCAATCATTAGCAATCAGGTTAATAAAACGAAAGGCGAAGGAGGTAATGTTGGAAAAGGCAATGACAAAAAATCCTTAATCCCTCAGGCTTCTGGTCAGGATTCTGCCTCCTCAAATCCCTTTGTGGTCTTAAGCTCAGCTGAGAATAACTTGATTGTCTTAGAAGAAGGTGAAGTGCAGGCCTCCGAAGAGCAAATTGAAGAGGGAGAAGTACATCTAGTCTCTGTGGAAAATATTGAACCTGTAATTCTAGAAATACCAATGACAGACTCAATTACGCAAGAAACTCCAATGGCAGACTCAATCATGCTAGAACCTCTTAATTCTCCTGTAGGAGACACCTCTCCTCCCTCCTATGCGGATATTTTAAAGAAGAAACCGGTAGAGTCTTCAGGATCCTTAGGAGAAGGTAAGCATTTTACCAAAAAGGTAGGAAGGAAGTCTTGAAAGGAGATTCGAGAAGAAGAATCCAAGCACTTAAATATGCGGGGAAGTCAGGTTACATTAGAAATGTATTATGGCAGAAATAAGAGGAACAAACACCCAAAGGGAGGACAAACTCCCTCTGCCTCAGGTAAATAATGTAGATTACTTCATGGAACTATAGGGGCTTGGGGAATCCCAAGAAGGAAAATGCAGTGAAAGACTTGTTGAGAATGGAACCTTCAGATATCCTCTTATTACAAGAGACCAATATTGTTGAAGAGGCACTGCTTTTATTAAGCAAAACTAAGTGGAAGAAGAATTTTGGAATGGTTATCAATGCAAGGGGCACTTCAGGATGACTAGCAACATTATGGTCTGAGGAAGTCTTTTTGTTGAAAGAGTCATATGCATCCCAACATTGGATCTTTACAGATCTTCAGCATATCACTAGCAATACCTCCTTGGCTCTCTTTAACCTATATTTTCCTGTAAATCTTATTGAAAAGAAGGAATGATGGATTACACTATCACATTTTATTGAAACTCACTCTCCTATCAATATTATTGTGGTCAGAGATCTTAACATTATTCTTGATCCAGCGGAGAAAAAAGGAGGCGTTCGAGGCAAGGACCATTTTCATGAGCTCATTGAGAATTTGATTCATGCCTGGGATATGCTAGATTTCAAACCCAAGAAAGGGCGATTTACATGGTTGAATAATAGAACTGGGCCTGCCAGCATTCTAGCTTGTCTAGAAAAAAATTTGGTACAAAGCTCTCTGTTGGCTGGTAACTCTCTAATATCTTCTAAGATTCTGCCTAAATTAACCTCTAACCATCATCCAAACGCTCTAATTATCGAAGAGGGGGGAAATATAGGTCCACTCCTATTTAGACTTAGTCCTCTCTAGATCGATAGGGATGGATTTTGGGAAATGGTGCATTGTTCCTGGTCTCAATTGGTCGATGACTCTCCCAGTTATGTATGGGAACATAAGCTTAAGTGCCTTAAATTTGCATTGAAAAGTTGGATAAAAAAACCAGTTTCGAGTCCTTTCAGCCATAGGAAAGAGTCTGTTCATTCCATAGAAGAGATTCAGTTCAATATGGAAGAATCAGAAATAACTAAACCCCTGCTGGTGAAAGAGCATTCTACCCAAATTTCCTTTTTCCTCTCTTTTAATCAGGAAGAAGAACAACTACGGTTAAAATATCACAATCTATGGCTACTTGTCAGTGATAAAAACTCAGTTTTTTTTCATAAACAGTGTAGAGCTCGAATTTCACATAACCACATATCAAAAATTATATCTAGTGATGGAGAGGTTATCAAAGGACATTTAAACATCCAGCAAGCTGCTCTCTCACATTTTTAGTTGATGTTCACTGAAGAAGGCACCCCTGACTCTGCTGTGAGTGCTAATTTATTATCCTTAATTCCTTCTTTAATCTCTAATGAACTTAATGCAGTTTTAGTGAAATCTTTCACATAAAAAGAAATTGTTGATGTAATATGGGCCATGTAACTAGACAAAGCCCCTGGTCCGGATGGCTTCTCCATCCATTTCTATAGAGCGTGTTGGCATATTATCAAATCATATCTTGCCAGAATGATCTCTGCTTTCCTAAAAAAAGATAAAGTTGGAGGAGTAACTAACTCTACCTTCCTGGCTCTAATTCCTAAGGAGACAAATCCAGAAACCTTTGATAGATTTAGACCAATTTCACTCTACAATGCCTCATATAAAATTATGGCCAAACTCCTAGCAAACAGATTCAAGCCTTTGTTGGGGATGTTAATCTCTCCTCTCCATGGGGGATTTGTCAAAGGAAGACACCTTATTGACAATGTGATACAAGTTCAAGAAGCTGTGCATTCCAACTACCAAAGAAAGGAGAAAGGAATGATCATCAAACTTAACATGAAAAACACCTTTGACAGAGTAAATCTGACTTTCCTCTATCAAGTTCTTCATTCATTTGGATTCAGTGGAAAATTTATTAGATTGATTAAAGCTTGCATAGACATGCCTTGGATTACGTCCCTGCTTAATGGGAGACCAACAGATTTATTTCAAGCCACTAGAGGACTTCTCCAAGGATGCCCTTTGTCTCCATTCCTTTATATATTGATGGCTGAATATTTAACCAGGAAACTCACTGTTGAAATAGTTGCAGGTGCTATCCCAGGTATAAAGGTAGTTAGAGGTGTGGATTCTATCAATCATGCCCTTTTCGCTGATGATTCTCTTCTTCTTGGAGGGGCTTCGGTTATTGTAGCTCGGGCTTTTAATGAAGTTCTCCAAAATTTTTGCCAAAGTTCAGGAGCGGTGATCAATAAAAGAAAGAGTGTTGTTTTTGGATGGAATGTTGATCAGCTAACAATGCAGCGAATTGCCTGTACATTGGATTTTCCTGGCTTTGAAAAGTGGGATAAGATCAATTATTTGGGACTCCCATTAACCTTGGGACCTTGCCCTCCCTTGCTTTGGATGGAAGTAATCAGTAAAATAAAAGCCAAAATAGTTTCATGGGGCGGCTATTGGTTAACGATGGCTGGTAAGCTGGTTCTTATAAAGGGGGTTCTTTCAGCTCTTCCTATATTCTAATCCTCATTGCTCTTAGCACCCAAATCCATCACTGCCCAGATTTCCAAACTTCTTCAATACTTTCTATGGAATAGTGGCAAAGGTAATCATAATAAGCTACGTTTGGTTGGCTGGGAAACAATCAAAAAACCTATTTTGGAAGGTGGGTTGCAAATTAGAGACCCCGGATTGGCTAATCTAGCTCTAGGCGGAAAAATTATTTGGCAAATGATTGCAGAAAAAAAAACACCCAGTCAGCAAGATTCTTCGGAGGAAATATCTCAAGGGATGTTCAATAAGAAGTTTACAATCAGCTAATACACTCCCTGGCACTACAATATGGAACTTGTGCAAAAAAGGCATTGATCATATTCAACATCAGATTTACAGAATCCTTGGTAATGGGATGAAAATATTACTATGGGAAGACAACATTCTAGGCAATCCTCCTCTTTCAACTTTAAACCAGTTCGGTGAGATTAAATCTTGGTTAATAAATAAAGGTCTTCTCAGGCTTGTCGGTATTTGCCTTTGGGACGATAATGGAAATTGGGTTGGCTGGGTTTTTCTAGAGATTCCAAAGCTACTTCATCAACAACAAAAATCGTTGATTACAGCTCTCACAGACCTGGAACCTATCCATCAATTATCTAAGGATAAATGGGGCTAGGGTCCTACTAGAAATTACTTTGCATCTCTTGGGTTTTCTGCCTTACAGCCTTCTCAACCTTCATTTTTATCCCCAGCTATTTGGAAGTCTGTCTAGTCCTCATTTAGCCTTCCAAAGGTTAATTTCTTTACGTGGCTTCTCTTGCACAATAAGGCATTGACATGAGATAATCTCTCCAAACGTGGCTTTCACGACCCATTTAGATGTAGTTTTTGTTTTTCAGCAACAGAAACAACAGATCACATATTTCTCAACTACGATTTCTCCCAGATGATCTGGAATTTAGTTCTTGATGGATTGACGGTGGTTGCTCCTTCTCAATCAGCTATCGTTCCTTTGTATGCCTCCTGGAATGATCGAATTTCTATATTAAAGGGGACAAATGCAGAATGCAAAAAACTCTGGCAAACAATTCCCAAATCGATTTGGTGGATAATATGGCTGGCTCGAAATGATTACATTTTTAATGGAATCCCTTCCTCTCCCAAAGACGTAGCAATCAAAGTGAAACAGCTGATTTTGGAATCTACCAGCAAATCGAAAACCATTTCCACGTTGATTTCAAATTTTGTTGTATGGATGGGAATTGCTCCTACTGCGATTGGGAGATAAGCATCTTTTCTTAAACCAATTCTTCCTTCTCCCTAGCAAATTAGGCTTAGTTCTGAATATTTTCTCATGTGGTAGAAGAGCTCTGGTATTGCTACTATTTTTTTCGATGGCGCGTCCAAAGGTAACCCAAGAATTTCTGGTGCCAGTGGGATGGTATTTTCTCCGGACTATTCAAGCCATATCTCATTCAGTTGGGGTCTTGGAGTCAGCTCTAATAATCAAACCGAGAGCTATAGCCTTCTAAAATCCCGTCATATTGGAAAAGAAATGGGATTTTAGTCAGTTCAAATTTTTGGGGACTCCGAGATCCTGATCAAAATGATAAATTCTGAAGAACAGTTTTTCAACCCTTCCTTGAATAAAACTCTGCAGCTTATACGAAACATTTTGAAATATTTTGAAAGGGTGTCCTATTTCCATATATTGCGAGAGTTAAACAATCATGTTGATCTGCTGGCGAATAAAGCATTCCAACTTCCTCTTGGAAATCTTAGTATCAATGGAGAATCAAGTTCATTTCAGCCACTGCCTTGAGAGTATTTTAGAAATTAGTCCTTCAAACTGGAAAGTTCTTTAAGCTTTAAAAGCTTTGTAAGTCTTTGCTTCTAGATTTATATCTTCTGGTGTTTTTGTAAATGGTTGATTGGTTCTCTTTTTGGCCAATTCACACCCGACTCATTTCTTAAATTTTAAAAAAAAAAAATCTAATCGTTTAAGCTAAAAAAAAGGTTTAAAGAGGTTTTTGTTTAAATAATTTTAGTTTTAATTTTAAATGTTATTTAAATAAAATCATTAATTATACATGTTTATTATATAAAAAAAATTTAGTTAGTTAGTTGGTTTTATAATAATATTGTTAATATTATAACAAATTGGTTTAAAATTTTTGAATTTTTAAATTTAATTTTAAATGTTAGTTACATAAAATATAAATGTTTTTTTATAAAAAAATTTAGTTAGTTTGAATTTTTTTTGTTATATTAAAAAGTAAGTTTGTTTGGTTGTTGTTTTTTATCCTAAGGTCGTGAAGAAGGGGTTTCCAGGTGTCACTGAGTTTAGTGCCGTCGTCTCTATTAAGGCAATCTAGGGCGATGTTAATTTATGTTTTCTCTCTGACTTTTCGTTTAGTTAGGCTCTCCTCTTTAGCAATGACTTTGGCTTTTTCAAGGAAGATCTAGTGTTTGGTAAAGTGAGAATGTTCGGCCAGTGTTGATTTCTTATCCATGTCGTGTCTTATATCAGCACAGTGTTCCTTGACTCTTATCTTCATAGATCGTCCAGTTTCACCGATGTATTCAATCCCGCAAGAACATGGGATTGAGTAGAAGGCTTTGTAAGCACCTGGATCGATAGGGTCTTTTAATGAATCGGCCATTTTTCTGATTGTGTTGGGCGGAGTGAAGATGACTTTGAAATTCTTTCTTTTTAGTGTTTTGGCTAGCATGTCCATGGTACCCTTAATGTAAGGGAGGAAGATTTTCTTTCCTTCAAAGTTGTCTTCCCTTTCTTTTTATTCCTTTTATTTTTTGTCATGGCCTTGGTTACTATTTTATTGTATTGATTCTCGTTATTGTCATTCCTCACAAACACATCAGCTAAATGGTCGATTTCTTGTTTTAAGTGAGCCTTGTCTGAGATCCTAATGTCCCTAACTACCATGGTATTCATTACACCGGTTTTTTTAGGAGAGTAGTGATGAGACTTAGCGTGGAGATATCTATCAGTGTGGGTCTTCTTCCTATAGACCTAGTGTGATATTGTCCCGTCGTCATTCTTGGATATCAACACATCAAGAAAGGGAAGACTCCTATTGTTTTCAATTTCCATGGTAAACCTAATGTTGTTGTTTTGGTTATTAAGATGCCCAAGGAATCTATCTAGTTCCACTTTTCCATGAGGCCAAACCACATATGTATCGTCCACATAGCGTTTCCATCTCTTCAGTTTAAGGGGGAACGAGTCAATAGCAACCTTCTCGAAACTCTCCATATAAATATAAGCAATGATAGGAGAGAGTGGTGATCCCATAGTGACTCCTTCCACTTGTTCATAGAAGACCTTTTTGAAGGTGAAAATGTAGATCTTAAGCATACTTCCACCAGCTTTGCGATATCTTCATTGGTAAGACTTCTTATGGTTTCAATGGAATCACTAACCAGAATCTTCATGTATAAAGAGACAACATTGAAGCTAACTAAGATATCATCAATGTCAAGCTTTTCATTACCAATCTCATTGATCCAAATTGTCAAATCTTTAACGAAAGAGCTGGTTTTCCCTACAAGAGGTTTTAGTAAATTAGCTAAGAATCTAGCTAATTTATAGGTGGGGGATCCAATTGTATTAACAATTGGACGAAAAGGAATACCATCTTTATGGATTTTTTGGAGGAGTATATACCAGGAACCATTGCTTGCTTCCTTGAGATACAATTTAGTTTTTATATCTTCGTTAAGATTTGAATTCTTAATTACCTTAATTAACAGACTACAGATCTTCTTGCTTGGATCCCGAACTAATTTTCTGTAGCTGCCACAAGCTAAATGTTACTGCATTTTCTTGTCATAGTCCGCAGAGTCCATTAGTACCGTCGCATTTCCTTTGCCAGCCTTAACTATTTTGATATTTTTTTTCTCTTTAGTGCACGTAAGGCTGTGAGTTCGGACTTGGAGATGTTGAGCTGCGTCTGTTTTGCTCGTCTGATGATCACCGCACATTTCTGCCTAATCTCTTCGCCGGTATTTTCTCGTAAGTCCTTCACTAAGTCCTCGATGCAGCAAATCAAATCCTTAGTGGGGATTCTTCTCGGGGCGACTGCAAAATTCAAGCCATACTCCAAGACGTTGTGTGAGTCTTCATCCCGGGAAACGACGAAAGATTTACAACATTGGATCTCCTGTCATCAACGTTTTTGTTCATGTTCATGCTGCGCAGCGTGTTGAACTTCCTATTCTGCCTGGAGGTCACGTTGTTGAACTTGCAGTCGCGTCTCATACATATGGCCGAGTCTGCCATGTCCCACAGGTCAATTCTTATGATCGCTGTAAATTTAAGATGGAGGTGACACGCGTTTACAGAGAGCCTGAGGATCGTAGAGCGGGTCTGCTTCATCTCGTGTATGACCAGTGACAGGCTTAGGGATTTGAACAAAGAATCATTTCTGTTATTATGAAGGTGGTGTTTAATAATGGAGAAGCGTGGAATAATTTTGTTGTCCCTGTACAATTTTAAAAATTCCAGATTTGCAGATTTTTGGGAAATTTTGATGCGTGTGGATTGCAGAAGAGGGGATCATTAACTCACCAATCACTAAGTTATTAAAGTTTGCGTAAGAATGCAAATGAAGTGGGGAATTATTGAACTTCCCTATTCCAATACCAAAAGGAGGAAAGGATCCTACCTATGATAATTAGGTTTGAAAGACAACTCTTAGTTTTTCTAATTACCAAAGCAAAATTGAAACTCTTACTTTACTTCCCAAAGACTATAATGAAATACAATGATTTTGAAACTAGATTCCAAAAATTGTCGAACGCCTATTGTTGCTTTCTTCATTTTTGTCACCCCAATTTGAAACTAAGATGGGAGTTGTCTACTCAAAATCACTATAACATTTATTAGATATTGTTGATGTAAGTAACAAAAAAAATATCCATACTTAGATTGTGTTGCACTCCTTTGTTGCCTTTGTTAGTATTCTATACGGTAATCATGGAATATTTGTTATTAACAACAAAATATAATTCCATCTAAGTATTTAAATTTTGCACACATATTATTATATACATGGCATTATAAATAAAAGAGTATATTTGAATTTTTTAGCTTTTAAATACAATACACACATATATGTTTAGGAAGGTCTAAGAAGGTTTGCATCCTTATTTGGTATGTTTTTAGTTATCTCACTAAGAAAGACATGAAGTATCTTGATGTTTAGGGGAATAAATACAAAGTTTCATATGTAATAAGTTATTGAATGAGGCAACCACGCCATTCTAAAAGCAAAAGCATGTCCTAATTTTCTAAGAATATATTTAACAATTCTAATCTAGCACAAACAATAGTAGAAATAATCAAAGCCTAGAGCAAGAGCACCCAACATAGAATAGTACAAAATAATCAAAGGCTAAACCAAAAGCACTTAATACAAGTTTCACATCTAACAATTTGACAAGGAAACGAAAAGCATACCAACTCTTATACTCACTTTTGTAGATAAATTGGTAAACTTGTTGTCCTTTCCTTGCCCTAAATTAATAAGGAGATGTTTATAAGGAGTTATGACAAAGGAAATGTGTATCTAAGTCCTAAAAATTCCCTTGTCAGATAAGCTAGCGAGAAACTCATGATAAAGAAATATATATTGTCTTGAGCTAGAAAGGAAAAGATATTAAATAAAAGCCAAGGATTGTCAAGGAACAATTGGGGCATCTTGTTATGAAACACTTTGACATTAGAGTTCCCTAGTTTTCAAAATTTCCATGTGTTCTTGTGGATTTGGCACATGTTTGTGCTCTACAACCACATTCTACATAGCATTTTATTGCATTACTCTTATCAAGAAAATGTCCAACCGTGTAGCATAATCTATCACATTACTCTGGTGGGGCACAACATCCAATCAAGTTAGATAATAAGGTTTGATTATGACCTAACCTTGTATTTAAGATTACCTCACTCTCCACTAGTCATAACTGTAATTGGATGCATAGCATGTGGAAGGTCAACATCTATTACACTTATACATTAATATTTATGCAATATTTGGTAGATCGATCAAAATTGTTATTAAATTAATAATAATACTAATAATAAAACATGCAGTTGTTGACCAAAAAATACTGCAACATCTAATGTATCAATAGTTGGATTTGTAATATAGTAAACTTGGATAGATAAAATATCAAATCCCTTAACTTCATAAATAGCCAAAATTCATCCACAACAAGAGGAACAACAAGATATAGAAAGAACCCTAGTAAGACGAGTTAACACCATGAGACGCTCTTTGTGGAAGCTCTTTGTGGAAGGAATCAATCCACAAGCCATGTTTGCTACAAAACAATACATCGAACTTGTCTCAATAAAATGATACTAATGTGTATTAATATTTTCTCATTGTTAGGATTATTAATCCTCCCTTGTCCAATTTGGTCATATGTCTAAATCAAGATTCATGTCTAAATCGGGAGTCCATCCAGTCTATTTATAGTCATTAACACCATTGGGTCCACTTGGCCTAATTGGGGAACATGTTCCAGTTACTAAAGTGTGGGGAACACTAATTGACGCTCATTGCCACTGATTGCACTTGATTGCATCAGTTTGGGATCCTCCTAGACCAATCCCTACAATTTAGGAGCCACTGGGAGTGTCGAAACCAACCAAGGTCAGTTTAGTTCACTTGATGACTAGTTAAGCTAAGTTAGGAGTCAGTTACATTCAGTTCTAGTCCTCTACATTCAGTTAGCGCTAGGTTTACTTGACTGCACTCAGGAGGGGCGCATTTCTCACCTACCACAGTCAGTTAGCCTTAGTCAACACTGAATATAACACTTGAGTTGTGTTTTAGAACTCCGATGAACTCCGGTTATGGTTTAGACAAGGTCAGCTAACTATTGAGTCCTTCGATAGTGATTTAGACAAGGTCTTAGTTACCTACAGTCAAGTAGAGTCTAATCAATTCGAATTGACTCATGTGGATTTGAATTGCTCATGGCTATTAAATCCATTGTACTTCATTGTAATTATTATCTAATTACTCTTTGATTAATGAGAAGCATTCACAGCTGCAAGCCATTTTTGCACTGTTTCATTCTTCAATAACTGAGTAAATTGTGTGATCTATCCTGTGAGTTGTGTGTTTTTCCACAGATCTATGTGCTCAATTTTATATGGTATCAGAGCCTCGACAAACAAGGCTCTTATCCTCCTCATATCTCCTACTGGATCATTTTTTGAGCAAAATTGCTCCTTCTAGCACTGCACCAGAAGCGGATAATTTACCACTTAATACCCCAAGCAAAGGAATTGTTGATCAAGCTTGCTTGATTAACTAAGTTGGGTGTGAAGAAAATTCCAAAAGTGCAGGCTGTCCGACCTTACGGTGCCCTTTTTTTTGTTTTGCAGGTACAACTTTGAATGGATTCATCAGTTCCTCTTCTCTCTCTGTCCACAAACTATTCAGAATGGAAGAAGAAGATGATTTCATCTCTGATGAGACAAGGTCTCTGTCGGGTGTCTATTGGACTCGGTAAAGAGTGTTTTAGTGAGATTGACTAGCTGAATAAAAGTGATGGAGATTTTGTAACAATAGCAACGGGTGTTTCTCCTAGCTTGCGCTACCTCATTAGATCTATTGAAGACCCGAAGGAACTCTAGACAAGATTGGACAGAACCTTTGGAGTGATTGATGAGGATCATAAAAGCATTTTGGAGAGAATATCCAGCACCATACGAACTCTTGATCCAAAATTCTCAGCCTCCGCTCTCTCTGATGAAGTTGTTCAAGATGAAGAAGAAGCAGAAGCTTCTACACAATCAATTCGAATTGAAGACAGTCTCCATGCAGTGACTCCTTCTCCCGATGCTCCAGAAGTTCATGAGATCTCTGATATCTCATCTCCTCATATTGTTGAAACAAAAGAAGACATTCAAATCTCTGATATTGAAGAAAAACATTGATGCACTTCCCTGCAAACATTCACCGGTGATTTTCCTTTGAATTCTGTGCAAAATTTACCAGTAATTGCTTCCGAAAGTGAAGAGAAATTTGATTTTTCTCCCTCTAATGTTGCTGCTAGTGTGCAAATATGTGATACCTTGGATATTTTGGAAGAAATATCAGATTACCAGAGTGATCCATTCACTCCCCATGATCTAGATTTTCCAGCAAATTCCTCCAGGATTGCATGCACCAAAATTCAGAATTTTGAAGAAGAAGAAAGTTGTGCATCCACCGTCTCGGTTAACCATTTATTTGAATCTAATATTAACCTTATTGGATCTGATATGATCTTATTTAGATCTGATCTGATATTTCTTGGTTTAATATATCTAATTCATAATCTTTCAGTACTGCTTGTAGTTGTTCTCATCAACGGTGTGAAGAAACAAGTACCACAAGTCTCCTACAAAACTGCTGCTGGGGATTTGATTCCATTTCATAGTTTTGGATCTGTTTTGAACCTATTTAGATTTGATTTACTTTCTGATCTGATATTATTTGGTTCATATTTTAAAATCCAAGAGCTTTCAGTCATGCTTGTAGCTGCTCTCACCAATTTCGATGTGAAAAATCAAGTACCGCACTTTCTCTTCAAAACTGTTGATGGGGATTTGGTGTTAGTTTCCTCATATGAGGTTGCTGATATTTTATTATGTGATTCATTAGCTATTTCAGAAGCTATATTAGACTATGGAGCTCAAGCATTCGCTCTCAACAGTCCCAGTGCTTCTCTACCATTGATCACATGCTCATCTCCTCATAGAACTAGTAAAGAGGAAGATCTTCTGCATCTGCTTGGACACTTGCTCCTAACACTTGGGGTTGTTATTACCACTCATGGTTTTCTGTTCATGGCTGCAACATATTAGTTTCTTGAGTGTCCCTCACATGTTCTGAATCCTCAAGAATCTTTTCCCACTTATCAGTTGACTTCAGTTGCTCTACATGGGTCTAGTCTTCATCCGACAGCTGTCTATATTTCTAATTTAGTTGAGCATATCATTCTTCTTCCAAAGAGGAAAATTCCTCCACACATAATGATGGAGAGGTTCACATGCCAGGCCCCAGGATACCTATGCACAGAAGAACCAAATTGATCCTGATTCTACCTGCTTAATTAGAGGGGGTGGGGGGGTTCCCTTGTGGTTTTTTCCCCAGCACCTTGTTTTTTAGCAGTTAATTTACTTTACTTGATGTAATGGGTGACCTATGGCCTTAGTTACCAGGGCCCACAGATTGTCCAAGTTAGCATTCAGGGGGGGTGTTAGGATTATTAATCCTCCCTTGTCCAATTTGGTCATATGTCTAAATCGGGAGTCATGTCTAAATCAGGAGTCCATCCAGTCTATTTATAGTCATTAACACCTTTGGGTCCACTTGGCCTAATTGGGGCACATGTTCCAGTTACTAAAGTGTGGGGAACACTAATTGAGGTTCACTGCCACTTATTGCACTTGATTGCATCAGTTTAGGAGCCTCTTAGACCAATCCCTACAATTTAGGAGCCACTGGGAGTGCCGAAACCAACCAAGGTCAGTTTAGTTCAGTTGATGACTAGTTAAGCTAAGTTAGGAGTCAGTTACATTCAGTTCTAGTCCTCTACATTCAGTTAGCACTAGGTTTACTTGACTGCACTTAGGAGGGGCGCATTTCTCACCTACCACAGTCAGTTAGCCTTAGTCAACACTGAATGTAACACTTGAGTTGTGTTTTAGAACTCTGATGAACTTCAGTTCTGGTTTGGACAAGGCCAGTTAACTATTGAGTCCTCTGATAGTGATTTACACAAGGTCTTAGTTACCTACAGTCAAGTAGAGTCTAATCAATTCGAATTTCCTCATGTGGATTCGAATTTCTTGTGGCTATTAAAGCCATTGTACTTCATTGTAATTATTATCTATTTACTCTTTGATTAATGAAAAGCATTCACATCTGCAAGCCATTTTTGCACTGTTTCATTCTTCAATAACTGAGTAAATTGTGTGATCTATCCTGTGAGTTGTGTGTTTGTCCACATATCTATGTGCTCAATATTATACTCATGAGTATTCCTAGAGGTCTTTTATTTCATGTAACTACCTAATCCGCCTAATTATTACCCCCCACTACAATCTGGGTCTATTCCATGATTATGGCCAGATTACAATCATTATCCTTTTGGGTACATCCCTAGGTACCCCATATTATCCTCAATGGGTACATTACAGGTACACAATTCCCTCATATCTTTCCCATGTCTTTGACTTTTCCCATTAGAGTCCCTTTAGATATCTGCCAACGTATCACCCATCCCTTACCATGTGAAAATAAACAAAACAAGGAGGGATTCTATTCCCTTTCATTCATGCTTGGGTTTCCTATTATGATCCTTATGTAGAGTTGTTTCAGTGGGCACTGTAGATCTAAAATCCCTCATCCATCGAGCAATGCCTACCAAATTTTTTATATCAATACCCTTAAATGGAGAGGACAATAAGGAGCAATGGTACCGTATTGCAAAAAAATTATGATACCCTTGGGCCTATCTTGAGAGCTACAATTCATCCAAAGAAATTCCCTTGATGCTTAAGGTATAGATATAGGGCTACTAATATGAGCTTAACCAAAATTCATGCAATTGAAGTTTAGAGTCCAAATGTATATTGTGACTAATGTATGTATGTATCAAAGAACTAATAAGTCATACAAGCAATGATTCTTCATTGTTCAATCTTGGGTAATAGAAGCATAGATTTAGTTGCACAATGAAGGAGTCATTCTAAATGCTAAAATATTAGGAGAAGATAGAGGTAACAATAATGAACTCCTCACTTGTGGCCTAAATGGGGGTCTGTGTAAGGATTTGGGGTTATCTAGGTTCTAGTAGTAAGATAAAGAGTGGTAAAGAAGGGTACCAAAGACACGGGCCATGAAGAAGTAGTCCACACAAATGTGAATCCCCCCAGTCATAGCCAAAAACCCAAGTTGAATTGGGCCCAACACTCAACAGTGGTGGAAATAGAGGCATATAACAACAAATTCTCGACAGAGGTGAAGATAAAAGTAAAGGAAATAGAAATCAAGGTTAAGGAATGTGGGGGTATGAACTCTAGTTCCTAGGTAAAGAAAGAGATGCACTAATGGATGATACTAGGTTTTCCAAGAGAATGGACCATGAATTTCTAAAGATTTTTCACCTTTATTGGAACATGAAAATCATTATAGCTATGACAGTGGAAACTAAAGGCACTTGACACTCTAAAATTGAATCCATAGACACTCTACAAATGAGGCTCTACATTAAGGGTTGTCAAGGATCTAAGAAACCTTTGGGATTGGATTTAGCATGGAAAAGAGGGATTTTGTAGTGACAAGGAAATTGACCCTCGTTTGGTGAAAGAAATAAAGGAACTGAGGAAGCATTAAGAGAAATAGTGCAAAAATTCACAACATCGATACATTTGGACCCAAATTCAGGTGAACCACAGCCATGAACACCTTTTTCTTGCTCATATTTTGGGCAAGCTGTCAAGAATGATAAAGATGAGTTGGAGGAAGAAATGTTGAGTCCTTTTGGGAAAATTAAGTATCGAGTGGAGCACCAAAGGAATGAAATGGGTAATTTAATTGTGTGTATTAGTGTAGCATAGGAGCTCGATATTTGCAATGAACTGTTTTTATTTATATATTCTTGGACAGTTTGTAAGGATATATAGCCTCCATAGAATAGGAAATTATTGTAACAGCTACAAATACGCCAAAGATGAACTAGGTGTAGTGGACATTGTTCTACTTTGGGAACAATTATTCCACGACATACTGTAAAATATTCTTTGGTTTTATAAATACAAATGATACTCAATTGTTTTTGTAAAAAAAAACATGATAGTCACCAAAATAGTTAGCTATAAAGTTTTGTGCATCCTTCGATTACACTACCACTAACAAGTTGTGTTCTAGTAAATTTATATGGAATGATTTTTTATTATCAATTCACTACTACACACTTTACTTAATATTTAACTTCTAACAAACTCTACCTTTTGCAAATTGAGTGCTCTCCGCAACCTTGATCTTATAATGGTATTGCTTCAAAATGGAGAGAGATTTTGCAGGTGAGAGAAAAACTAGGCAGTAATGAAAATAAAGGAGTGATGGCATATTCACACTTTTGGGTAGGTGAGATGCTAAGAGACTACTATGATTAGAGATGGTATCGATGCACTATGAACACAAACAAGTTGGATAGAAAAGTAATGAGAACCTACTTTAAATGGATAATCACTAGGTGAGAAACATAATGAAATCCATTTATGTATTGTTACAAATACATATTCAAATATTGTTGAAAATTATATCAAATTCTAACTCTAAGATAAATGATTATATAAAAAAAACAACTTAACAATATACATAAGTTGAAGTCATGATGTAGTTTTTTGTTATGGACATCATGTATCAATATATCCCATCCTATTTCTTGTCAACATGTCATTATCTCACTAAGTGACTATCCTCCATTTCATATAGTTATAGACACCCACCACTGATACGCCCAGATAAGGAACCTCCTCCAACTTTGTTCACAAAATCACTTAATGCATTTCCTCTATCGCAATAGGAATAACCACCACATATTCTTGCTCCGTTATTTTTAAACTCTTTCTACAAAAAAAAAATCTCCTTGTTAAATACTTAATTCCCACCAACTAAAATAGGGGATACCTACAGTATTGTTTACACTGAATTTATGCAAGTTGCTAATAAAAATAGACTACCCACTTCCTTCTACAGTACTTTTATTTGTCATATTAAATTACTTTCTAGGCTTGTAAATAGTGACTTAGTGGACTAATCCTCTAAATCGACTCGTTGCTTCTATTGAATCAAAACCTGTTGATTGAGTGATTGAAGCACTATTGAAGACAAGGATTTTTTAACTGTAGTTCACCACCAATATCACTTGAGCAAACAATAAAGACGTGTGCACTTCATATCCAGTTTTAGATCATCCATGTTCACAACTACTAGCTTTGGTAGTAGATTAATATCAACATGCAGTCCCATCAATAGCTTCGACATCCTCTCTAGTGCCAATAACATAGCCAATCTTATACATAGAAACTATAGTTTCACCCATAGTGGATTAAGATATGGATCCACCAATTTAACAGACAATAGAAATGATTAGCTATAGGAAAGTTAGTAGCATGAGGTGATTTGTTTTACTGAAAATGATTTTTTTAAACAATCTTGCAAGATGGTCTAGTTTATATTTTGTATAAATGTGATCACAAAATCAATGCATTTGTTAAATTTGTTTTAATGTTATGTATCTCTAATGTTAGATAATTTATAAAGTAATTTGTAAATATCAAGGCATTTAAAATTAAACCCTAACTATTGTTAAAATTTATAAATAATAAATATTGTTGATTGAAATTGTTTTTTATTTTATTTTTTAAATCAATTTAAAATACATATATGTTCTTTTAAACAAATATTAAAAAAATATTACTTTTACTTCCCACCCTTATTTGTCCATGCCTTTCAAGCTAGTAGGGACTCTATGATTTGGTTTGTCGTTTTTTCCATTAAAACGACAGGCAACTCAAATTTTCTAAGTTTATTAGTCATAAGCTTTTATTAAAAAATATCAAACAATTTTTCTCATCCAATCATATGAGCAATGCATGAGCAATGTCTGTTTATCGACCAATAAAAAAAATCAACCTCTTATTTGGCCTCTTTTCGAGGCGGGGATGTTTTCAATATCATAATATTCTAAGTTTATTCTTGGTGCTTTGTGACTTTAATTTATGATCTTGGTTAAAATATGTTAATGCTATCACTTACTTAGCATTAGGTTGGTAGTAATTCTAAAAAATAAATGTTTATTTCCATAATTATATGATGTAGACAATTGAACAACACAACTTTCCCTTTAGAAGCCACCTAGACTCCTGGACTCCTTTGCTCGTGGACATTTCCACACTTGCCATGACATTGGTTTTCATCTCCTTCTCTACACTTGCCATGACATTGGTTTTCATCTCCTTCTCTACACTTGCCTTGACATCCCTATTTTTCACTATCTTCTCTACACTTTCCATGACATTAACACCATTCTTCACCACCTTATGCTTGCAAAGAACTTCTTTCTTTGCCCCCAAGTTGTTTAGCCTCCCAACTTCTGTTGATCGCATATGATACTCTAAATCTCTACCAACATACATGGGATTCTAGAATATGGAAATATCAATAGGAGTACACAAAATTCGACCTACGACCTTCCAAAACTCAAATCACTGTTTGTTTGGTGCTTGACTTACTAGGATGGAAATTTCAAGAAATGGATGTAAGTGGGTTGCGTCTACACGAGAATGAAGGACTAACAGGGTGCACAGCCTTTATGTGTATGCATTGGATGTGGGTCCTTTCTACATATTGGTTTGGGAACCTCTCTTTCTAGAAACGAGAACTTAACCTAGAGAAACATGATCCCTAAATAAGCCTGTCATTCAAAATATTCTATGATTCATTTGTAGTAAGCTTTGCATATTTTGCTAAGAAAATATATAACAGTCATAATTTCATTTCAACCATTTTGATATATTTTGCTACTAATTATACCCATACCTATAAGCAATTTAATACAAGACAGCTTGAAATAGAAGTTCCATGTTCACTTTTTGACAAACCCTATGGACATTGCATAAGAACAAAATTAAAGAAAAGCAATGGCTTACCTCATTCATGAAAAACCCTTGGGAGAAACTATTAGCTTCCAGAGGAATCTACTTTTGTAATCTTTGTAAACATCTTCACCAATGACAAAAAGCATGGTTCAGTGATGACACTTGGAAGCAAACCCTCAAAAGTAGTAGCATGTCCAAAAATCCACAAAATGGAAGCAATTATTCAAAAATGTTGTGATCTTTCAAGATATATAGATGCAGATCTTGCTTTGATTATGGTAATCTCCTTTGGTTGGTTTTAACCCAAATAATCTTAGAAATTCCGCAATATCCCCAATGCTCCAGACTTCATATGTTGGCAGGTGTCTAAAAAGATAAACAATCACCTAATTTAGTATCTGTATGAGGAGCAATTATCCTTCAAAAAATCACCTCTTCACATGCAATATAGGATACTGGTTGGTCTTGATAGTCTCCTCAAATAGTACTCTTCCGCTTATGAACCTCCTTTTGATTTAAACCTATTGACTTGATATATGTTTGTTAGTGTATTGGTCCTTAAAACTTGCACTACCCTTGCATGGAACTCTCTTCTACTAAGCTCATAACAAGCTAGATGGAAGTAGCCTTACCTAGTGTTTCCAATACTAATCCCTACTTTCTTGAACACCTTTCTAGTATTCAACAAAGAAGTACTATCCTAGAATGCAAGTTCAAGCATAGAAAAGTAGAGTTTCTTTCCCATATTATATTTATTTCCTCTACCTACCAGGATTGGCAAGGGGGATCTTCATTCACCCTATTATCACCCAATGATTTTCCTATGGTTGTGGTAGGAGATCACTGGGGTAACCATTTCAAACCAATATTTAGACTATATTCTAGCCTATACAGTCAGAGAGGGCTCTCTCTATGTCACAAAAACTCATTCACATATACATTTAGCTTTAAGCAAGCAATCAGAAGGATAGATATCTGATAAGAACAGAAAATCTGTAAATCAACGATTGTAAGATAGACAAGTATTAAGTACCATCAGGAAATGGAGTCACAGCCTGAATCATTCAAGGGGGTTACAACAATGATGAATGGTTCTTTTCCTTTGTTATATGAGGAAAAATGAGTGTTAATATTCAGTCAAATATCTTTATGTGGTGGTAGGAGAGCAGAGGAGAAGCCTAGTGGAGCAAGAGGCACCTGTCTATGGGTGAATCTCTGGAAACACCTTTAGTAGAAGTAACAATAAAGGATAATTACTGAAATAGAGCACCTAACAGTGGATGAATTCCATAACAATCATTATAAACACATTATGGATGCTATTTCTGATGAAAGGAGGGCTTAATACAAACGAATTCCTTACATGCAACTAGAAATGCATTAGTAGAACTTTACACATATGAAAATGAAACATACAGGAATAAAAAATTGAACATTAAACACCATGATGAATCTCAAAAACTAATAAGAATACTTTTCATTATTACTTCCAAGAAAGTTGCAGAACTACAAAACCAATCACATAAGGATTCAGAAATGAATGTCGAACCCTTTACTCCTCCATGGAGGTTACATATATAGTTCCATTTACCCTCGAGACATGTCTCGAAACATGGTATCAAAATTAGTTACAAAATGGGGATCAATCCTGAATGATCATACTAAATCCTAACAGCTTCTAGGTGGCAGATTCACCGCGACTTTCACACAAATCATGACAATGTGTGCTAATTCACATGCTCAATCAAAACAACAAACAAGGCATATGGAACTCAGGCTCGCTTGTGGAAAATGATGGTACAGAGCACCTCCAATGGCCTCATGTTGACTCAGCCCTGAATCATTCCTCATCATGTTTGGGTGTGCAGTGTGTATTTGGACCTTCCAAAATTTTCAACCTCCTTCCACTGATCGGCTATAGGTAAATCCAGAAAGGCCACCTCTTTTTCCAACACCCACAACTCCACGTGGTCCCTATATCAAAAATCTGGAAACTTCATGCATGTGGCTCTGAAGGTGAACACTAACTGGAAGGCATCTTCCAGCTTGTAAATGATGGTATTTCCTTCTAGGGACTACTGCATATCCGTGAATTTGGAGTGGTCTGGCTTGCATTGAATTAGCCTTTCATGATATTCTTTTTGTGTCAAAATGCCACCCTTTTCTTCCCAGACGAATGGTAGCCCCATCTTCACCAATGGATCAAACATTTCTATGAAATATTTGACCTCATGTTCCATGATACCAATTTTGGCTTCAATGGTGTCTAAATGGTGATGATGATTTACCACCTTCCTTGCCCAAGTGATGACATAAATCTTGTCTATTATGTGGGCTGCTCTGATCTCTTCTTTTGTCAATCTGTTGAGAAAGTCTATGGAATTTCTGGCATGCTTGATAGGATTTTTATTTAGTCTTTCCCTTACTACTTTTACACTCTGCTTGGATGTATGTATATCATTTTCCTTGTCCAGGATGTAATCCAGATAGGGCCTCAATTTGGAAGCCTCTAATATGAGTGCATCGCATATATGTTTGTCCCCTTGCATGGGTAGTTGTCATGTCACCTACTTTACCAACTTCTCATTCTTACCCTGCAATTCAGCACACTTTGCTTCCCAGTTCTTCCTTTCACATTCTCTCTCCAATGTCAAGCCCTCCAGGTTCTTGTTCTGATGCTTCAACCTTGTCAGTTCCAACTCCTTCAAACTTACTTGTGCCAGGGATTGGACAATGGATAACTCACTAGGTTCAGGGATAGGGGGGACAATTCCTTTTTCAATTTCTTTCTCTTTCTCTTGTAATTCCCTCTCCTTCTCCTATAGCTTTTCCTCCAGATCATCTACTTTGGCCTTGAGGGCCTTCTCACTCTCCACTATGAGGGTCATATCCTTCTGCCATTGCTTCTCTTTCTCTATGAATTTTAGTAGTTGTGCCTGTCAGTCTATAAGCTTACCATTCAAGCTCTCTTTCTCCCTTTCTATATATGATAGCTTTGAGGCTTGGATCAACTAAGTAGCTGGAATATTCAACTTCTTCATTAGCAATTGAATTGTATTTTATTTTTCATTCAACAGCCTTTGTGTGCCAGCCCCTTTGTCAGCTTGGTTTTCAGTAAGCAATAGATCTGTCTGAAGCTTCTTGATCTGAGCTTGGTGGGTATTGTTTTCTACTTTCTCTTGCATCATTTGATTTTCAACTCTACTCTTGCTATTCTATAGCATGGATATCTTGAGGGTTAACTTCAACAAATCAGTATGGATAATGTCCCTTGTATGCTTATGGAGGTGGATCATATCTGGTACAGGGATATCATCTAGGTTTATCCTCATCTTAGCTACTCTATTACTGGAGGCTATAGCCAGATTCAATGTATTTTTCTTGTGATGTCTGACCGAAATGAGAGATACCTTCTGACCACAATATTTCCTCACCTCTGTAGACAATTTGAGGTATTCATTCATGGTGATGTCTCTATTTTCCTTGTTTTTGTCCATTAGCTCAGTCTTGGATCTATATTTATTTGTTTAACCTTCAGGTGTCTAGGAAAATTCATATTCTTGAACCTCAAAGGCAGGGCCTTTGACCTTTACCTGTTTCTTCTTACCTTTACCACCAACTTCTTGTACCAACTTCCCTACCTCATCCAACTTATGCTTCTTTGGTGTGTTGGTTGTGTCCTCTTCCTTTGTGTCCATGACATTAGAGAAGTCCCTTTTGTTGGAATGCTCAAAGACACTAGCCAAAGGTGTGACCTTCTCTGCTGCTGGGCCCAGGCTTGAAGTGCCATGTGGAGGTGAGTTGTTTCCCTGCATTGGAGAAGTAGAGTCCTCTTCCATGCCATCATCTCCCTATTTCTTCTGGGGGTAGTTTGATCAATCTGCATCCTCAAGCAGGCCTGCCACCTCATGGTGCTCAAAGGGCTTGTTTTTGTTGGTTTTCATTCTGTTTGAGACGATGTGATGGGGATCATAATTGATGGAAGCTTCAGTTGGGAATCCCATCTCTCTTAACAATCTTTCTATCAATGGAAGAGGAGCTTTGTTTTTAATGACAAATGGTCCTATGGCCCAAGGAAATTTGATATCTAAAGACTTCCTAAAATTTAGTAAGTGCTCATTTTCCACTACGAGCCTTTTCCTGATCATCTCCAAAGAATACACTCTAAGGGTAAAAAAGGCAGGAAGTACGAAGGGTTGATGCACGAAACCATATAGCCTTATCATTGCGCTATGTTCTGATAAGAACCAGTCCCCGATTCTCTTCTCAGGGGAGAATTGCAAGGTCTCTCTCATCTGGAGTAGTACTCTGGGCAACCTCTGCTTGAAGAAATCATTATAGACCTTTGACATCAAGAAGTTCATGAACTTGTTATAGTCCCTACTTATTTCATCTGTGATCGCCATTTCTGGGAGCTGTAGGTTCTCTTCATTGAAAGACACAAACATATTCAACAGGAAGGATTGGAACCTGAAAGTTCTTGTCTTGGGAAAGTCTACTAGCTAAGAATGAATATTCTCTACTAGGAGCTCATCAAACTTGAGACAGGAGGGCTAGGCTGACTGACCAAACTTCTCTGAGTCAATTAGAAAGGTACTCAAGGTGAACAGTAGGCTCATTATGGGCTCAGTGACATATTTGTCTGTGTCCATCCCTAAAAACTGGCATATTAGTGTTATTACACATTGTGTTTCTTCATTTAACTCATTAGCATCTACAGGGTAAGGGTAATTCTTTAGCTAGGTGTCAGATTTGAAGTAGGCTTCAAATAATGCATCTTTCTTTTCCACAACTGACTCCCTAAAGCACTGGATAATGCTTTCTTTGTTATACTCTTTGGCCCTTTTACTGAATTATGCAGGAACTAATGAGGCTTTTCTGACAACAGGGGGGGCTGACTGGGCATAGGATTGTTGATTTGGATATGTCCATAATTACCCTCTCATAGGAGGAATAACTAGTGGTGCACCGGTCGACAAATTCAGGGCAATTCAGGCTTTGGTCTATGGAAAAATGGTGAAATAATGACCTGTAAATGTCGTGCACATCTGTTCCTTGGTCCTTAAGCAATTTAAGTTTTTTTTTCAAGGTTTCCATGGGTTCATTTAATAATATGGTGTCGAAAATATTTGAATCCATGTCTTCAAGGAGCTCCTCAATCTTCTGGTACTTTAAGTTTTGCGTCATTAACTCTTCTAACTCAACCATATGTTATACTAGTATAGTGCATAAATGTGGCCTACCTGGTCTCTTGACAGCTCAAAGGTTTCGTCCAAGTTGGTCGCTTTCTTCACAGTCCTGCTCTCGCTATCCAATGTACAGAATAATACAAGTGACCTAAATTCACGTGCACACATTTGTTTTATATTGTTCTTCTCTGATATATCACTTGCACCTTCTTCGACGGAAATAACTCTCGTCCATTCATATTAACCTCCTTCATCTTGGACCATCAATATTGCTTCCTTCAAACCATAGGTCTCTTTCCTTTGTTGTATCGTCCTTCTTATTTTCCCTTCAGCTTCCCTCATTGGAATGCATCTCCATCGTCGATCGTAACCGTGTCTTCACCAGGGTCATCGGATCGCGCTTCCTCCAACGCATTCCGTTGAGCCCAACCAATCTCTTATGTTGTGCACCTATCAATAGTGGGATCAATGTCGATCGTAGATCAAGATCCAGAACAGATCTTGGTCGTTGAATTTTGCTCCTCGTACCAAATTCCACTGAGCTAGTTTCTTCCTTTTTGTCATGCATGTTGCGGCAGCGGAATTCACCTCCATCGTAGATTGTGATGGGGTGTAGATATGGGCCGTAGAAACTTGCGAGGTATACCAAATTCCTTTGGGTTGAAGAAAATATTTGTCCACGCATGTTGCATCAGAAGAATTAGCATCGGTTGTAGATCTTCATTAGGCTCTGATCGTAGCCATTGAAACTTGATCCCTCTACCAAATTCTGTTGATCTGAGGAGTTATTTATTGCGTGCATGTTCTATCAGCAGAATTCACCTTCACCATAGATCGTGATGGGGCATAGATCTTAGTCATTGAAAGCTGCGGGGTCTACCAAATTCTGATGATCTGAGGAGTTATTTTCTACGTGCATGTTCTATCAGCGGAATTCACCTCTATGGTATATTTCTAGGGAGCGTAGATCTGGGTCGTTGAAGCCCAAGCCTCGTACTCAATTCTGCTACTTCGAGAAATTCATTTGCCCGTGCAAGTTACGGTCGTGAAATAATCATTCTCTATATATCTTTTTCCCGGTGCTCATCTGACGATCCATCCTTCCTATGCGTTAACCCCCTTCCGCTTATCGTAATATTTATTTTGACCTCACATCTTTTTCAACGGAATTGTTCATAGTCGTCAATCTCCATCGACGCCAATCCACACCCTTCATAGTTGTTGGAACATAACATTTAAGCAGATTTTCATACTTAGCTCCTCCATATGACCATGCCCTAGGAATTTATTTATGCTCCCCCTCATTTTTTGACAAGGGATAGATTCTGATGGAGCATGATCAGCTCTCCCCGAGGTCTTATGGCATAGGATTTCCATCCCTCTCCAGCATTGTCACTACCCTATCTCTTTGTGCAGGTGCAGGTGTAAATATTTCCCAAAATTTAGCACAGGCGATAACACACACAACAACAAACACTCATCGACCGTCCATCCCTACTTGGTCTTTCCCTGGTCCTACATTCCCTTCCCCGCACTAGAGAAATCTCAAAAAATGGACTAGAGATAGAGACAAATGGGAGTTTACCACTTTCAAGGTTAGCTTACCAAGGCACTTCGCTAGGGAAAGAATTGATCCTTTAGTTATTTTCTTTGGTAACTAACTTAGAAACATCAAAACAATTGGTTTCTCCTCTTGTTCTTGTTTTTGTTGGGGCTCAGCTAGTCCATAGAAGCTAGCAATAGGCGTACTCATTGCATGGATATTTGCATACGACTGGATAATAGAAGCATAGGATGAGAATTTATGAATCTTTTCTAAAACACAGGTGTAGAAAATTTTTTTTGCTTGAATTCCATGTGCCAATGCAACCATTTACTGATAGATCTCTACTATATGTGGTGTTACCTCTAGCTAATGCATGGATTTGTCCTCGTTATTGCTAAGGCTTGGAAGTGTAAGGAATGAAGACGATCATGTCATGCTACTAATAGAATCGAGGAACAAATCCATCTCAATATGGACTACTAACATATGCCTATAATGTCAAGTCATTCTTTATATGTGTAATTAAACCTTTCCCTGAAATAGATTTGTTTGAGATCTTGTTTTTAATTAACATTGAAATTTAAGTTTTTCACATTATCCTCATTTTTTATTAGTCATTCCTGCCTTCATACGAGTATATACAGACAATGATCTGTGTGTTTTTTTGTAATCATGTCTAACTCTTTAGGTTGTCTTCTTCTCATCACTAACTTCTATTCACTCACAATATCAATTTCATATTTGTAATTTTCTTTTTAACTTGCGGATAGACAAGTGATTTAAAAATAAAAATAAAAATAAATAAATAAAACCAACATTCTGCACGCATGTCAACCTCTGTTCCAAGAGAGTCACGTGGGAATTCCTTCAAGTTATGTACATTTCAAATTGGGTTTCTTGAGTCCACCCCACACCACTATTCCATCCACAAACTACACTATTTGTGAGTGTGAATCACGTGACTATCCCTACAAGGATGAACCATGAGTGCCACGTTAAAAAAATTGGTCAGACTATGCATATGGAGGATATCGCAACATTATTTTAGTCGATCAGGTTTACTATTATGTATAGATAAGTGAATAATTATGTCAATTCTCTTTCCAAAGATGTTAGGGCATCTAATCTCTTGGGGATCTATAATACTCTAGATTTTTTACTTATTGATGATGTATTTTGTGTAATGCTAGTAGTTGAAAATATGTTTAATTTTTGGGTGATGTACACATTGCCTTTAGATTGGACATAGCTCCACAACTTGGAATCCATTCCATCATAAATGTCAATCAACTAAAATCATGTGTGCCATCAATGAACTAGCACCATCATCCCATCCCCTAAAAAACATTGCAGTTTTTTAGTCACCATTGGATGTAGACACATTTCTTTAACGATGTACTTGGGAAACTTGAAATACCAATATTACAAAGATTTGATCAGCAAACAAGAACATAAATACCAACTAGTAGAACGATAATATAGTAGAACTTATAGATTAATTTGTTCATGAGATAAAGTAGTGGCAAATATGCATTCAAGAATCAATTGAGTTGAGAGAATCAAAAAAAGATTATTTTCATAAAATTATTTATACATAATGACTATGCTTTTATGTTTACTCTCACTAAAGACCTATTTCTTTAATCAATAAATAATAAACATTATTATTTACTCAATAATAAATAAACACTAAAAACAAGGACTTGCTACTATACAACTTCTTTTGTTGAAGTCTCATTGTGATCTAATATCATTGTGATCTTGTATTATGACACGCTAAAAAAATATCATTATGACAAACATACAATATTATGTGGGACCTAAATTAATAGGAAACATTATAAAATGTTGTGAGCAAACGAAGATTAGACTATAGAGGCAAGAAGAACGCTTTTCCAGGAGAAAAATAGCAGTTCCTTGATATTCATTAGAATCAAAGGTAACATGTTTGCTTCTTCAGGTTTACATAAACATGGATAGTCCATAGTCTTGGCAAGTGCTCAGCACAGATAACCATCAATAGGAAGTCATAAAGGAAAATCAATACAACTAGTAAAGCAACCAAACCCAAACCCGGAACACCTAGTAACAATGGTACATATCAAAACCTGATCACTTAGCTAGGGAGGCACTTCTGGGTACACCCAAAGTCATAATATAATAGTGGAATATTACAACTATAACACCAAGGGGTGTCTCATCAAATCAAGCCAAAGGCTAATAATATGACTAATAAAACTGAAAGGTGCCGCTCTCACTACATTCACCCTCGGTGAATTTTAAGAAATGTAGGTACCCAGAAATCAATCCAAGTGCCTCCTTAGATAAGTTATCCACTTTGATATTGTACTCTCTATAAAAATGGGTGGATTCGAGTTGAGAGAAGGAAGCTTGAAGGCTTCTGATATTGTTGCACCAACCCTCAAGTTCAAGAGCAAATAGTTCAGCCTGTCCATTAAACCAATTGATGATTGTTGATGAGTCACCTCGGATGTGCAAATATGGAAGCCCAATCAGTTTAGAAAAGGCCAGCAATAACCAAAGTGCAAGGAGTTCTACATGGGTGTTGGTACTTTGGCCACATCCCATATTAATACAATAAAATGATCCTTGCTAATCATTAGATGAACACCCAATTTGTTTGCAGAGGCTGCATCAAAAAAACCAATAGGATATACCAAGCTTTGAGTCATTCCTTGCAAGTTCCTGTTGTGTTTGGAGCACATAACAACCTTATGAATCTGAAGTTGTTCCAAAATAATGGAAATGATTACTTATATAACTGGTTTCCAATCCTCAAAAATAAATGTATTCCTGGTGAGCCAGATGTTCCAAGCTATCAGTAACGGGAGATATAACAACTCTTTTTCTTTACTTACCCATTTTTCCCAATTGAGCCTCAAGGAAGATTCATTCCAGTAAATAGGACGATGATAGGCTGACCTGAGTCCCCGAATAATGTTTTTCATAAAAATACAGTCAGAGAAGAGGTGGTCCACTCATTTGGCCCCTAAAAAACACATGCAACAACAATGTGGGCCAACCCAGCCTTTTTTACACAGAGTATCCTAGGTATTGATACGATTGGAGAAACAAAGCCACGCAAAATAGATAACCTTAAGAGGCAGATTGTAATTCCAGATTTTGAACAATATGCAGTCAGAAAGTTCTGGAATGGATCTAGACACAATTAGTTCATATGCCAGACGTGGAGTCACCTTCCCCGACTGCTTGTTGAACATCCAAACCAGTGAATCAAATTTGTTACTCAAATGTATACAGCCATGGGAGAGTCCTTTGATATAATTTGTCCATAGCTCCTTCTAGGAACCGTCAAGGTCGAGGTCTGAGGCTGAGAGCCAGTACCGATGCCCATAGTTTGAGTTATGTGCATCATGGAGAGTATGTTGATGTATATGTAACTTCGGAATGTATTCTTCCATGTATCTTATGTATTGTAACCCGATGTTTATTCCGGGATGTTTCTATTATGTATTTGAGTCATGTTGTCATACCCCGATGTTCTGATCAAGAGGATTAATAATGTAAACAAGTCATATCAAGTCATTAGGTAAGTCCCCACAGTTTCGGGGCACTTGAGTTATTATACACTAATTAAGGTGTAGGCTCGAGTAGTAATTGTTAGGTTGAGCCTACGTGTGAAAATGCAATTCAAGTGAACGGATGAATATAAATAGAGAGTGAGAGTCTCTCTATTTATCACTTGTACAACACATCACTTGCTCTCTCAAGTGTGGTGCACTAGTGGAGAAGGAAATATACTGGGACTAGAAGACTACTGCTGTCGGGAGTGCATCTTACTGTTTTGGGGTCTTACATCTTGTGGTGATTCTATCTTTGAGGAAGTTGCAGGGTCTTCTCCATTTATGGTTTCCCCGATAAAAACTCTTTGTGTCTCTTGTCTCTTGTGGTGTGCTTATGTTATTGCTGTGCTTGTTATTCTCTTAGTGAAAAGATCCTAACATAATGCTAGCTTAAAATGTTGAAAAACTAACATGGTATCAGAGCTAACCTGAGAAGAAGAAACTGTGCAGCTGCAGGAACTAGGGATTCCTAGTTTGTGGAATTTTCTCCACATATTTTCAGCAAAAGTAAGGTGGAATTACTCTCCTCCCTAGGGCGCATCTTTCTGTCGAAACAGAATTCAATTCTGAGGTTTTTCAGTTTTGGACCTGTCACTAGGGTTGGAAATTAGGGCTTTCTACAGAAGAGGAATTTTTGAGTGAGACCTACATAGGATTGTTCTCCTCATAAAAACCGAATTTTAGAGACCTGGATCAAGAAATTTGGTTGGGTAAATCTCCGGGAAAGTCAAACCCTAGTTTGACCCCGAGCTAGAGAAACCCTAAATACTAAAACTGCTAAGTTTTGGTGCAATCGCTATATTCCGAGATTGGTGAAGTTTCAGGTGCTAACAATTACAGGGTCCGAATATGAACTCATGATGAATCTTGTGTCCAAAAATCAGACTCATATTCGCTGTATTACAGGAGCTACGATCTCTCCAAGTTGGGGTTCCAGCCTCTTCCAGAATTCATCCCTAAACAGGACATCTGGGGAGATCTGCAATATCATGGGCTACAGAGGTCCAAATGGAATTCCTGAAGATTTACCAAAAATGGCATGGACTTTAATTTCAGTGGTCCAAATATCAGACTCAGAAGATGAACCAGTGACACGTGGCATGCTGTACAACTTCACTGTTCTGAACAGTCCTGTAACAGGTCACCTTGGGAAAAGGATCATAAATCCCAAATGGTGAAACCAATTATGATGAAACATACGGTGTTGGATCAAGGACATGTGAGGTTACCTCAATGATAAATTTCAGACATATAGGATCAGTAATTTCAGATATATCACAGAAACAGTAACAGGCATTTTTGCAGAAATTGGAAATCTAGGGCTTCCTGTTACGGGAGCTTCCCTCCACTGTTTTCAGAAAAGGAGTACATTAGACAAATCCATTTGAAGATATCTATCTGTCTATCCAATCATATCTGAAATATTCCAAGTTTTGAAAATTAGGGTTTCTGTGACAAACCTTAGATCAGCTAGCTCCGGAACAAGGACGGACACCTCAAATCGGTAAGATCTAATCCTTTGCTATTTCCAGTTGAGGTTCTCATTTCAATATGATATATCACATCAGCTTGATGATAAGCTTGGTGAAGTTGACAACTTCCAAGCCTAGAAGTATATTATCTCTCTGAAGAAAATGGATTGGACACCTACATGAGTATAGAGGTTCCAGTTTCAGAGGGAGACGAGGTTAGAAGCCTTTCACAAGAAGAACTTGGTCAAGGCCAAAGAAGACATCATGCTCATGTTGCAGAGGATAATGAACCATCAAGAAAGAGATCCAGATATGAAAGTGGAGATCCTTCAAGCGAGGATGAATATGTTCTGATATCATCTCTCACAGGTAACATTACTCATGGAAGTAATGATTGGCTCATAGACAGTGGTGCTTCCAAACATATGAGGGGATTCAAGGAATATTTTGTAAGACTG
>LPNX010920168.1:691508-725623 GCA_001517045.1 Pseudotsuga menziesii | reverse complement strand
GAATGCAGAGACCATACAGTCATAAGAGTCTCTCAAATCAAAGAACAACTTGAAGTGGTAAAAGAAGAAGTGAAGAATGCAGAAGTGGTGATGGCCACCTTTAATGGCGTCCCAGGATCATGGGATTCATTCATGTGAGGAATGTGTGCCAGAAGGAAGTGATTACTTTCAATAGACTCTAGAAAGAGAACTCACAAGAAGAAGAAGCTCGAGAAGAGAAGGTGGGAGCAACTGAAGATCAAGCTCTTACCATCCAAAGAAGATCCCTCAAGCGATGAGGAATATGAAGATCTGAACTCTTGAAGAATATCTTATCCACCTTAGCATTTGGATAAGAAATGATGCTACCATGAATGAAGAAGACGATGAAGCTAAAGGCTCAAGAAGCAGTCTACCCATGAAACAAATAAAGATAAGTATTCAATTGTCATTTCATGATATTACTTTGTTATGCATTTGTTTATATTCAGTTGATGTATTATGCATGATAGGATGTTTACATTAACGACAGTATACTACTAATATGCATGTGATGGGTAAGTAGCTCATGGTGCTATACAAATTCTCCATTGCTATTTATCTAGAATGAAACCTCTTTGATGACATATTGGATTAGTGCACAATCTCAATGTTGTCCTAGTAGAGATGGAAGACATCTAGAAAGTTTCAGTGAGATATGGATGAATGTTGTATTGGCTAAAGTAGTTGCATGATCATATATTTATGCATAAGTATTTGCCAGTATGAATATTCCTTATAAAATGTTCTAACCATACGATTTCATTTGACTTGTAGGAAATATCGCATACAAGCAAAGAAGAAGGACGAAACATGTTCCGAAGAACAAGTGACGACAGTTCAAGATAAAGACTAATATGATGAATGCAGCGACATCATTGATCCAGAATCTTCTAGCTATGAAGAAGTAACCAAGAAGATCAGTTCAAGAAGAATGATGTCTAGGATGCAGTATCAATACATGAAGAGAAGTTCGTAGCTCCATCATGCAATAGATGGAAACATCGTGGGATACAAAGCAAGATTCGTAGCATGAGGCTTCTCACGAAAGGAAGGCCTAGACTACGAAGAGACATTTGCAGCCAGTAAGAGTTGAGACACATACATGATGAGATTGATGAAGATCTTAACCTTTGCTACAAGGTTGAAGATGCAAGCCTATACACTAGATGCATAGGAAGCTACTTGTCACTCCGGTACAGAATGTTTTCAGTGCATAGAGCACAGAAGACAGAAGGAGTATGATGCTTCGCTTCAGAGGGAGTGACCATAGAATATATTGAGGTTCGACATGATACGACAGGATGGGCAGATTACTGATGACTCTAGGATTTACTGAGAGTAAAGCGGATTCCAACCTTTGTTTCAAGGTTGAATATGGAAGACCAGTGATGCTCCTGTTATGTGTCGATGCACTATTGTTCTAGGTATGGTGGTGTGGCAGAGTACAGATGGGATCTTCCTTGGACAAGGGAAGTATGCAGTAGAGATCCTAAAGAGGTTTGGGATGATGGACTGCAAGACTATGGCCACACCTATGGCATCGAACCTGAAGCTATTGAGTGTTGCTTCATCAGAGACGGTTGATGCTACGATGTATTGTTAGATGATTGGGTCCTTGATGTACCTGATACCAGATATTTGATTTGTTGTGAACATGTTCACTTGATGATTGCAAAGCATGCAGGGGTACAGTTGATTATGGGCTCAAGTACGATGCGAATCAAAAGATTAACCTGGAAGGTTATGTTGATTCAGATTGGGCAGGCAGTGCCATTGACAGGAAGAGTACTTCAGGATGTTGCTTCAGTATGGGATCAGGTGTGATTTCTTGGTTTAGCAGGAAGCAATCCTGTGTGGCACTGAGTACATCTGAAGTAGAGTACGTCGCAGCTTGTTCAGCTAGTTGTGAGGCAGTATGGCTGCGGAAGCTACTGTCTGATATATTTGATCTCCAGTTGGATACTACTTGTATACATTGTGACAACCAGAGTTGCGTGAAGTTGTCAGAGAATCCAGTGTTCCATGACAAGTTGAAGCATATCGAGATCAAGTATCACTATATCAGGGATATGGTGCAGAGAGGAGCAGTGAAGCTCCTACATGTTGCGATGGAGGAACAGATAGCTGATGTATTGACAAAGCCATTGGCTAGGCTGAAGTTCGAGTACTTCGGAGAGAGACTTGGTGTTCTCCAGATCGAGGTTCCTTCCAAGAGAAAGTGATGAGACCCAGAACCATTCTGACATGGTGAGAGGATTGGTTCCTTCCATGGTCAGTTGTAAGGGCTGAGCCATTCTGTCATGGTGAGAGGATTCAGTTCCTTCCATGTTAGATATGAGTGCTAGAGATCCAAATCCATTCTGATGAGCAGGTTAGATGTAAGGGCTGAGCCATTCTGTCATGGTGAGAGGATTTGGTTCCTCCCATGTCAGATATGAGTGCTAACTGCCATTCTGGGAATGGAGGCACCTGGTCAGTTACCAGGAACACTCAGTCAGGGACTAAGAGAGCCATTTTGATGACCAGGTCAGATGTAAGGGCAAAGCCATTCGGTTCATGGCTAAAGGATTTAGTTCCTTCCATGTTAGATGTGAGTGCTGGCCATTCTGTCGAGTAGGACAGATGTAAGGGCTACTGCCACTCTCCGGGAGAGTGGAGGCGCCTGGTCCGTTACCAGGTAGTTCATTCAGGGACTAGGGGCCATTCTGATGAGGGTGTAGGATTCAGTTCCTACCAGGTCGGATGTGAGTGCACAAGTCTCTCATCATTGTGGTAGGAGGGGCTCTGGCCTGGGTGAGAGTAGTTCATCATTGTGGTAGGATGTGTTCCGGCCTGGGTGAATGTGTAAAATCTTTCATCATTGTGGTAGGAGGGGCTCTAGCCTGGGTGAAAGTCATTCATCATTGTGGTAGGATGTGTTCCGGCCTGGGTGAATGTGTAAAATCTTTCATCATTGTGGTAGGAGGGGCTCTGGCCTGGGTGAAAGTCATTCATCATTGTGGTAGGATGTGTTCCTGCCTGGGTGAATGTGCCATTCTGACGAGTAGGTTAGATATAAGTGCAGAGCCATTTCACAGATGTCAGTGATGTGATGTCCTATCATGCTGGTGAATATGAGTGCTGGGCCTTTCTGATGTGATTGTAGTTTACTACATGATCAGATGTAAGTGTTGGGCGTGCCTTTCTGACGAGCAGGTAAGATTTAAGTCCTGGGCGAAGACCTACCTGGTGGCTAGGCCTACAACCAGCATGAAAGAAGGCTGGCTCTGTAGAACTTCCTATGACAAGAGAGTACACACATGATGATGACCAGAGGAGATCCAGATCGAGCTATGATCCAAATCCAGTTATGATGACTCCGAGAGATCCAGATCAAGTAATGATCCAGATCCAGTAGTGATGATCCAGATCGAGAGATGATCCAAATCCAGATCCAGATCGAGTGATGATCCAGATCCAGATCCAGTGATGATGATCCAGATCGAGTAATGATCTAGATCCAGTGATGATGTGCTATGATGATCCAGATCGAGTGATGATCCAGATCCCTTTCTATGACGATCCAGATCGAGAGATGATCCAGATCCAGATGACTTGAAGATGAAGATGACTTGAAGACGAATATGACTTGAAGATGAAGATGACTTGAAGACGAAGATGACTTGAAGATGAAGATGATCTAGTTGATACAGAGAAGAAGACTAGTGCTGAAAATCGTGTAGAAAGAATACCTTCCTAGTTAAGAGGGAGTGTTGATGTATATGTAACTTCGGAATGTATTCTTCCATGTATCTTATGTATTGTAACCCGATGTTTATTCCAGGATGTTTCTATTATGTATTTGAGTCATGTTGTCATACCCCGATGTTCCGATCGGGAGGATTAATAATGTAAACAAGTCATATCAAGTCATTAGGTAAGTCCCCACAGTTTCGGGGCACTTGAGTTATTATACACTAATTAAGGTGTAGGCTCGAGTAGTAATTGTTAGGTTGAGCCTACGTGTGAAAATGCAATTCAAGTGAACAGATGAATATAAATAGAGAGTGGGAGTCTCTCTATTTATCACTTATAAAACACATCACTTGCTCTCTCAAGTGTGGCGCACTAGTGGAGAAGGAAATATACTGGGACTAGAAGACTACTGCTGTCGGGAGTGCATCTTACTGTTTTGGGGTCTTACATCTTGTGGTGATTCTATATTTGAGGAAGTTGTGGGGTTTTCTCCATTTATGGTTTCCCCGATCAAAACTCTTTGTGTCTCTTGTCTCTTGTGGTGTGCTTATGTTATTGCTGTGCTTGTTATTCTCTCAGTGAAAAGATCCTAACATAATGCTAGCTTAAAATGTTGAAAAACTAACAGAGTAGTGATGCCATAGTCTTCCAGGTAAGTATGAAGGACCTCCGGAAGAATGAAACTAGAATTTAAGCCAGCAATTGGATCAACACCTATTCATATGTTGCGTCCATTACCCACTTTCCATCGTAGGTGACAGGTGATCCATGATAGCGCTCTGACAAACCCATTCCAAATATAAGAATTTCCTTGGATCTTAAACTCTTTGCTTCGAAGCCATGCCTCGACAGTCCAATCCTTGAGATATTTGAACTTGATAATGTGAGACCAGAATCCCTCCCCAGTCAGTACGAGCCAAAGACTCTTCGACCTAAGGGTTGTACTAAACCAGTCCAGGTTTTTGATTTTCCAACCTCCATAGTCATAGGGTCTGGATATCGTTTGCTAGTCCACCAAGTGTGATCTCTGATTCCCATAAGTATTTCCCTAGAGGAAGTTGAAGATGGCACTTCTGAGATAGTTCATTATAGATTTTGGCATTCGAGATAAGGATAGCCAATAGACCGCCAGCCCCATGAGAACTAATTTGACCAAGATCAATCTTCCACCAAGCGAGAGTAGTCTAAAAGTCCAGTTACTAATTCTGTGATCAAATTTTTTAATAAGCCACCTCCAGTCATTGGCATTATATCCCAAAGGTTTCATATAGAAGCCCAGATATTTGAAACCTACTGATAGAGGCTCCATCTTGTAAGGTAAAAAAGTTGCAATTTTATTCATGGTGAGATCATCTATAGCAATGAAAAGAAATGAATACTTTTCCAAACTAATTTGCATACCCATTGCAGAATAGAATAGGTCAAGAAGTTGTTTGTAATGCTTCCATTCATTGACAGTACCCTCACTGAATAATATAACATCATCTACAAAAATCAAGTGTGTGAGATACAGAGAGGGAGTAACTTTGACACCAGTGATGATCCCTCTTTGTTGTGTATCTTTGATAAGTAGACTTAGACTTTCTATGATCAATATAAAAAGTAAAGGAAAGAGTGGGAATCCCTGTCTAATGCCCATCGAGACGGGAAAGAATCTAGAAGGGGTGCCATTCACTAGGACAACAAAATTAGAGGATTCCACACAGCCCAAAATCCAGTTTACTACAACAATCGGTACACCAATGTTTAAGAGGATGAGATGGAGAAAGGTCCAGTTCACTCTATCAAAGGCCTTTACCAAGTCTAGTTTGAGGATCATGACTTATTTCTTTTCAACCTTAATGGAGTACATAACTTCTTGAGCAATACTAATAGGATCAATGATATGTCTATTCTGTAAAAAACCAAATTGTTTTCTAGAGATGGCTCTGTCCAATATAGGTTTAAGTCTAATAGAAACAAGTTTAGAGAAGACCTTATAAACTAAATTGCACAGGGAGATTGATCTAAACTTTGCAAAGGAGGTAGGCATATCACAGTTAGGGATAAGTGTAATGAAAGTTGAATTAAAAGCACTAGAAACCCTTCCCTCAGCCATGGACTGTGAGACATCATTTAAGATATCAAGGCCAACAAATTCAAAGAAGTGGAGGTAGAATTCAACTAGCCAACCATCCAGGCCAGGACTCTTGTCCTTTTTGAAAGTCTTGAGAACCCCTTGAATCTCAGAGAGTGAGAAGTCTGACATAAAAGAAGATTTGTCTTCCTCAATGATATAGGATGGAAAAAAACTAATAACCTTGAGTTGATCCTCAATGTTGGTGGATCCATAATCAGTGAAGAGAGAAGATAAATGAGAAGCTCCCATTTCCTTGAGTTGAGAATCATCCTCAATCAAAGAACCCTGATGGTTCTGTAATCCCCAGATAGCTTTCGATTTCCTCCTCGCAGATTCATATGAGTGGAAAAATTTTGTGTTTGCATCCCCTCCATTTAGCTAGTCCACCCTACTCTTGAGCTTCCAAGTAAGGATTTCATGAGCCAGTAGAGAATCCTTACGGGCTTTCAGCTGTGTAAGTTGGGAAGCTTCAAAGGCAGACAAAATACCAAAGGTCTGAACAGTGAGAAGTTTATGTATGGCAAAGTCAACAACATTAGATTCCATCACTTTAATCAGTTTTTGGTTTTTTTCCCAGACTTTGAATTTATCCTTGAGTCTATGGAGTATAGTGGTAAGTACCGACATGGGGTCTAAAAGTGGGGAAACATGAGCAGTCCAAGAGTCCTGGACAATATCAATGAAATATTGCTCCCCAAGCCAAGCCCTATTGAACTTAAAAGGGTAGAGATGATAATGCTTAGAGTAGTTCCATTCAAGATGGATAGGATAATGATATGAGATCTCAAAGGGGTGGATCCAAGACTTGTAGTTGTTAAAGGCAGGGAGAGTGAGATCAGAAGCCAAAAATCTATCAAGAAGTTTACTGAAACCTTCAGTACCAGACCTGCCATTTCTCCAGGTAGGACCCAGATACTGTGGGACAAGGTCAACCATTTTGGTTGCATTCAAGAGATGAAAGAAAAAATGTACCATGTGATTTAAACGAGCCATGTTGCCCCAAATCTCTGAGTCAGAAAGGGTAAAGTTTAGGTCACCTACCAGAATCAGGTTAGGGTAATCAAAAATGCCTCCAGCAAAAACATTATTCCAGAATGTGGCTCTGTTTGCATAAGGTCCATAACAATTCATAATGGAGAACACATAGTCACAACCTTTGAGCTTAGCCTTTATAAGGATACCAGCATAAGAGTGAAAGGACTTATAGCGAGCAAAGTGAGGGTTATAGCCAGTAAGAAGACCCCCAGAGAGGCCATGAGAGTCCAATGCACAAAATTCCCAATCCGGCTTTAACTTGGAGAAGTTGAGAAGGGCAGAGTAGTGATCACACCGAATTTCTTGAATCAAAATAATCTCAGGATTGAGAGAGGATAAGAGTGACTTGAGGGATTTTCTTTTGGTGAGCCCCCCAAAACCATGAATGTTCATGGAGATGATCCTCATGGGTCAACCTGAGAGTCAGGTGACAATGCTCTAAGTGCTCGTGGAGAGTTCAAGGATCTAGCAGCTACTTTAATATGAGCATAGAGAGGAGTATAAAGTCCGAAGGTACCAAAATCCTCAATAGTTTTGTTCCTCCTAGACTTCCTGATGGTAACATTCTGGAATCTAATAGAGTCTAAGGTGAGAGTAGAGAGAGAGATAGGGGACTTTTCAGTGAAAATATCCAATGACTTCAGAAGAGAGGGATCCATAAAGGAGGGTGAAGAGGTAGGGCTAAGAGGATCAAAAGTAGTGATAAGTGCAGTGTTTCTCTGAAGATGGGGGAACTCCTCCAATGTAAAGGGGGGAGGAGACAATAAGGCATGGTTCTCCTGAAGGGGAATGGTGGGAGCTGGTTCCATTAATGGCAGCTTTGCAATGGGGTCAACAAGTGGTGAGGACGCAGTAGTCAAAGGTAGGGACTCAGTGGAGATCGGGGTCGAAGACATCAGGATATGAGTAACCCTTGTAGCAATTAAGGATAAAGTGGCTCTATCTAGGGTTTCAATATCTTGAATGTACTGAAGCTTGCCTTTGGTTAGGTCACCAAAAGAGATCGGAGAAGAAGAGTCATAGGGGCCAGGAGGAGTGGGGAAATCAACAGCATCAACAGGGTAAGACCCATCCACAAGAAAGTTTGGCTCAGGTTCCAATTCAAAGAAACCAAGATTTAAAGGCAATCCATGTCTAAGGGAAGTACAATTTTGTTTCAGGTGTCCCAAATTGTGATAGTGGTTGCATCTGAATGATATGTTCAGATAATCTAATATTTGGTTTATCACCGAGCTGCCACAGTCATTTCAATCTCTGGCAAAAGCCCTTTGGAAACATCTAACTCAACCAGAACCCTAGCCATTCTTTTGTCAAAAACAAGGTGGAAATATTTTTCTAGGGCTACAAATTTCCCAAGAGAGTTTGTAATGCCAATCAGGAAATATTTGTTCCACGGGGGGAACAGGAGAACTGGCATCAAGACCCAAAGGTGTTTTTTGACCACCCTTTCTTTAAGAGGATCAAACTTAGTGTGCCAATGGCTGAGTACCAGGGATCCATTCCCAATAGTCCAGAGAGAGTTAAGGATGCGTGTTCTATCTGAATCCTCGATAAAGACAATGACCAGCCATCGATTGGCAAGGAGGCTAATGGTAGGGGTATAGTTGAGGATAGGTTTCCAATGAGTCGTGGCCTAAGAAACCCATTCATCCTTATTCATGCTGCAGTATTCCAAACGACCTATCAATGCCCTATGACAAAGTTCAGAAACCCTATCAATCATTACATCCCTGCCGAGAACAAAATGACCCTTTGAGTCAAGGGCTTTCAGGAGTTTAGCTTTTCAACGTTGGTGGTGCCGAGAAGAGCATTCAAAACCCCCTGAGGGGGCACAAGGAGGACATAGCTCAGGGGATTCCATGTTCAGAAATGACAGTCCAAAAAAGAGGTCAATCCTTCCAACTAGGGTGGATAGGAGAAGGGCCCGCAAACTACAACGCACTGTTGCAAACAAAAACCCAAAAGGAGGGGAGAAGGGGTGAAAACTGTTAGTTTTTCAACATTAATCTAGCATTATGTTAGGATATTTAATGAGAGAACAACAAGTACAGCAATCAAACACAAGAGACAATGAACACAGTGTTTTTCATCGGGGAAACCATAAATGGAGAAAACCCCACAACTTCCTCGGAGATAGAATCAGCACAAGATGTAAAACCCCAAAACAGTAAGATGCACTCCTGACAGCAGTAATCTTCTTCTTGTCTAGCCCCAGTGTCTTCTCCTTCCTCAACTATGCGCTACACTTGAGTGTGTAAGTGATGTGTTCTAAATAGAGACCCCAGCTCTCTATTTATACTAATCCCGACATGACTAAAACCCTACTAGGGCCGACCTCTACTAGGAGAGTCTAATAAATCTAGTGCCCCAGAACTGTGGGGACTTTAACCCTTATACAATCGGAGGGTTACCCACTATGACTTGACATGACCTTTTTACATTATTGATTCTCTCGATCGGAACATCAGGGCATGACAACATGACTCAATTACATAATAGATACATCCCGGAATAAACATCAGGTTACAATACATAAGATATATAGATGAATACATTATGAAGTTACAAATACATCAACACTCCCTCTTAACTAGGAAGGTATTCTTTCGACACAATTTTCAGCATTGGTCTTCTTCTCTGTATCAATTGGATCATCTCGTCATCTGCATCTTGAGTCTTCTTAGTCTTCAAGTCATCTTCATTCTTTGAATCTAGATCATCTCTCGATCTGGATCATCATCACTGGATCTGGATCATCTCTCGATATGGATCATCATGGGACATCATCACTAGATTTGGATCATCTCTCGATCTAGATCAACATCACTGGATCTGGATCATCACTCGATCTGGATCATCATCACTAGACTGGATCTGGATCATCACTCGATCTGGATCATCACTACTGGATCTAGATCATCACTCGATCTGGATCTCTCGGAGTCATCATAACTGGATCTGGATCATAGCTCGATCTGGATCTCATCTGGTCATCATCATGTGTGCTATCTCGTCATAGTAAGTTCTATAGATCCAGCCTTCTTTCATGCTAGTTGTAAGCCTAGCCATCAGGTAGGTCTTCACCCAGCACTTACATCTGACCTACTCATCAAAAAGGCACACCTAGAACTCACATCTGATCATGTAGTAACCTACAATCACATTAGAAAGGCCCAGCACTTACATCTGACCTACTCGTCAGAAAGGCACGCCTAGCACTCACATCTGATCATGTAGTAACCTACAATCACATCAGAAAGGCCCAGCACTCACATTCACCAGCATGATAGGACATCACATCACTAACATCTGTGAAAAGGATTCAGCACTTATATCTAACCTGGAAGGAAACAAGTCCTCCACCCTTTCCAGAAAGGCTTGCACTCACATCTAACCTGGAAGGAATTGAATCCTCTCACCATGACAGAATGGCCCCCAGTCCTAGACTGAGCTACCTGGTAATGGACCAAGTGCCTCCATTCTCCCGAAGAATGGCAGTTGCCCTTATATCTGACCTGGTAGGAAACAAGTCCTACATCCTCACCAGAATGGCCTGCACTCACATCTGACATGGAAGGAACTGAATCCTCTCATCATGACAGAATGGCCCCCAGTCCCAGACTGAGCTACCTGGTAATGGACCAGGTGCCTCCACTCTCCCGGAGAGTGGCAGTTGCCCTTACATCTGTCCTACTCGAAAGAATGGCAAGCACTCATATCTGACATGGAAGGAACTGAATCCTCTCACCATGACAGAATGGCTCAGCCCTTACATCTGACCTGCTTGTCATAATGGCTTTCGATCTTAGAACTCATATCTGACATGGAAGGAACTGAATCCTCTCACCGTGACAGAATGGTTCAGCCCTTACATCTGACCTGCTCATCAAAATGGCTTTGTGACTCATCGCTTTCCCTTAGAGGAAACCTTGATCTGGAGAACACCAAGCTTCTCCCTGAAGTACTCGAACTTCACTCTAGCCAATGGCTTCGTCAACACATCAGCTATATGTTCCTTCGTCACAACATACTGGAGCTTCGCTGCTCCTCTTTGCACCATATCCTTGATATAGTGATACTTGATCTCGATGTGCTTCGACTTGTCATGGAACACTGGATTCTCTAACAACTTCATGCAACTCTGGTTGTCACAATGTATACAAGTAGCATCCATCTGGAGATCAAATAAATCAGATAGTAGCATCCACAGCCATACTGCCTCATAACTAGCTGAACAAGTTGCGACATACTTTGCTTCAGCTGTACTCGGTGCCACATAGGATTGCTTCCTGCTAAACCAGGAGATCATACCTGATCCCATACTGAAGCAACACCCTGAAGTGCTCTTCCTATCGATGGCACTGCCTACCCAATATGAATCAACATAACCCTCCAGGTTAATCTTCTGATTCGCATCATACTTGAGCCCATAATCAACTGTACCCCTCAGGTACCTCAAAATATGCTTTGTAGCAATCAAGTGAACATTTCTCGGATCTGTCAAGAACTAGCTCAAGGTGTTCATAGCAAAGCAAATGTCTGGTCTCGTGTTCATAGGGTACATCAATGATCCAATCATCTAATGATACATCTTAGCATCAACTGACTCTGATGAAGTATCACTCAATAGCTTCAAGTTTGATGCCATAGGTGTGGCCATAGTCTTGCAGTCCATCATCCCAAACCTCTTCAGGATCTCTATTGCATACTTCCCTTGTCCAAGGAAGATTCCATCCGCACTCTGCCACACCTCCATACCTAGAAAATAATGCATCATACCCAAGTCCTTCATCTCGAACTCGGCAGCAAGATTTCTCTTCGTATCAGTAATCAACCCATCCATACCTGTCACAAACAGTTCATCTACATATAGTAGAAGCATCACTGGGTTTCCATCTTCAACCTTGTAGTAAAGGTTGGAATCTGCTTTACTCTTGGTAAAGCCCAAACTGGATAGAAAGCTATAAATTCTGCCATACCATGTCCTAGGTGCCTATTTCAAACCATACAGGGCTTTCTTCAATCTGCATACATGAGACTCCCTATCATGTGTCTCAAAGCCAAGTGGTTGTTCTACATATACTTCCTCTTCCACTACACCATTTAAGAAAGCAGTCTTGACATCCATCTGGTGTATCTTCCATTTCATCACTACAGCCAGAGCAAGTACTAATCTGATGGAAGTGTATCTGGCTACAGGTGCAAAGGTTTCTTCATAGTCTATTCCCTCTTTCTGAGAGAAACCTCGAGCTACAAATATTGCCTTATATTTTTCAATGCTACCGTCTACAGCATGTTTGATCTTGTAGATCCATTTGGAAGTTACAATTGACTTCCTGTCTGGTCTTGGGACAACATCCCAAACATCATTTTTCATGATCGATTGGTAATCTTCAATCATAGAATTCTTCCATTCTTTTCGTTCTGCCGCTTCTTCATAATTGGAAGGTTATTTATTAATGAAATCACATAGTAAAGCTACATACCCGAAACATGATCTGGTCCTCTTTCTTTCTCTCTGATTCTCTTCTGGAGCCCCATATCTTTCCGCACCTTGGATAAGTTCTCGTACCCAAGCAGGTTTCCTCTTATGATTATTCTTCTCCAGAGGTGTATCTATAGGTCTTTTTGGTTCTTCAAATTCTCGATCTTCTTCTCAAGTTTCTTCATTCATGGTTGTATCATGAATTCTGGGTGCTTCTACTTCTTCAGGTTCTTCAGCATGTCTCTTTCTAGATTTGTTGTAAGCTGTGTCTTCATCAAATGTCACATCCCTGCTGATGTCAATCTTCTTGTATCCTAGGAAATATATTCTTTGAGCTTTCATAGTATCCCACAAATATACCCTTCTTTCCTGAAGGATCTAATTTATTCCTCTTCTCTTTTGGAATGTGGATGTACACAGGACAGTCGAATATTCTGAGATGGCTAACTTTTGGTTTCTTACCAGAGAAGACTTCTTCAAGAATCTTGTTCTCGAGTACTCTATGTGGAGTACAGTTCTGTACATACACCGCTGTTATGGTAGCTTCCGCCCAAAGATACATAGGAAGGTCTTGATCATGAAGCATTGCCTTTGCAGCTTCCATGATAGTTCTGTTCTTCTGTTCCGCAATCCCATTCTGTTTTGGATTATAAGGAGTGGACAACTCCCTCTTAATCCCGGATTCTTTGCATAGCTCTTTGAATTCATTTGAAGTGAATTCTCCTCCATTATATGATTGAATGGTCTTGATATTCTTTTCAATATGGTTCTTTATCAAGGATTTGAATTCCTTGAACTTACTGAATACTTTGTCTTTGTTCTTCATGAAGTAAACCCATGTCTTCCTAGAAAAGTCATCAATAAAAGAAACATAATATGCATACCCGCTTAGAGAGTTTGATGACATAGGACCACATACATCGGAGTGGATGATTTCCAAGATTCCTTTTGCTTTACTTTCACTGCTTGGAAATGTCTTCTTTGTATTCTTTCCTTTCGCACATCCTTTGCAGACCCCATCATGTTTTGCTTGGATTTCTGGAAGACCTTCGACAACTTTGCTTGCAATAGGTAGTGCTCTATAATGCACATGTGCAAGCCTTCTATGCCAAAGTTTTGTTGGCTCTACTGTGTCATGGACCAAGGCTTGTTCTGGATGGCCCTTTAATTTGTACAATCCTCCTTCTTGTTCTCCAATAACTACCGCATCATCGATAGTCTTTCCTTTTGGCCACATGATGACTTGACCATCTATGAATGCAACCCGCATTCCTTTTGCATCTAATGCTGATATGGAGAGAAGGTTCTTCTTGAGTCCTGGCACAAACAATACTTCTTTCATTGCTAGAGATTTTCCAGAGTCTAATTTATAGGAAGATTCCCCACTACCTTTTATTGGATATTGGTAGTCATCTCCTAGCTTTACCTTGTGAGGTGATTCATGTTCTGACAGTCTCACAAAGGATTCCTTGAATCTATTCATATGTTTGGAAACCCCACTGTCTATAAGCCAATCATCACTTCCATGAGTAATGTTACCTGTGAGAGCAGATATCAGAACATATTCATCCTCACTTGAGGAATCTTCACTTTCATATCTGGATCTCTTCCTGGATGGTTCATCATCCTCTGCAGCATGAGCATGATGTCTTCTTTTGTTGCTCTTCTTCATTATATTCTGTTTGTTAGGACAATTCCTTTCATAGTGTCCTGCTTCATCACATGTATAGCATATGATCCTAGATACATCTTTTCTAGTGTTATCTTTGTGAGAGTGCTTACCTCTGGAGCTATGAGGTCTTCTTTTGTTTGACTTGGAGTGAGACTTGGAGTGTACCATGAGAGCTTGGTCTTCACTTCCCATCTTCTCTTCTCGAGCTGCTATCCGAGCTTATTCTTGAGAGCACTCTTCCCATAATCTGCTGAACTTGACTAACTTCTTTCTAGCACAGATTCCTTGAATGAAAAAATACCATGACCTAGGAAGACCATTTAAGCTAGTCATTACAATCTCTGCATTTTCCACTTCTTCATCAACTGCTTCTAGTTGCTCTTTGATCTGAGAAACTCTTGTGAAGTAAGACTGGATTGTTTCTGCATTCTGAATCTTCACATTCTTCAGTTGGTTTCTCAGGGTCATCTTCTGGTTTATGTTCTTCCCTTCAAACAATTTGGTTAGGGCATTAAACATAGCTTTAGGTGTCTTGAGAGAGGACACCTGTGGGATAAGGTGATCCTTGATAGAATCAGCAATGATCCTCTTTTCCATAACCATCTTCTTCTTATGTAATGCCTTTGCCTCATCTCCCTCTGGAACTGGAACCTCCTCATGGATGTAGGAGTCTAACTCATTTTCTTCTAGGACTAGGGAGATCCTATACTTCCAGACTCGAAAGTTATCAGCTCCTTCAAGCTTTTCATCAAGCTTGGTATGATGAGACATCTTAACTGAGAACCTCAAATGGAAATATAAAAGACTTTAGATCTTACCAGGTTCAAGATGTCGGATCTGAAACTTGAGCTGAAATCCTGCAGAGCTGGTTCAGGAGCAAATTAGGGTTTTTATTTTTCGAAGTTATGTCCACCCAAATGCCTTGAAATTTGTCCCTAACTTCGATTTTGGGGAGGAGATTAATCCAGGCCTGGGCTCACTAAAAAATTCCTCTTGTGTGAAAAGCCCTAATTTCCAACAGCAATGACAGGTCCAAAACTCAAAATTGGATTCTTCTTCGACAGAAAGATGCGCCCTAAGGAGGAGAGTTATTCCACCTTACTTTTGCTGAAAATCTATGGAGGAAGATCCACAAACTAGGAATCCCTAGTTCCCGCAGCTGCACGGTGTCTTCTTCTCAGGTTAGCTCTGATACCATGTTAGTTTTTCAACATTAAGCTAGCATTATGTTAGGATCTTTACTGAGAGAACAACAAGTATAGCAATGAAACACAAGAGACAATGAACACAGTGTTTTTCATCGGGGAAACCATAAATGGAGAAAACCCCGCAACTTCCTCAAAGATAGAATCAGCACAAGATGTAAAACCCCAAAAGAGTAAGATGCACTCCCGACAACAGTAATCTTCTTCTTGTTTAGCCCCAATGTCTTCTCCTTCCTCAACTATGCGCTACACTTGAGTGTGTGAGTGATGTGTTCTAAATAGAGACCCCAACTCTCTATTTATACTAATCCTGACATGACTAAAACCCTACTAGGGCCGACCTCTACTAGGAGAGTCTAATAACCCTAGTGCCCCGAAACTGTGGGGACTTTAACCCCTAGACAATCGGAGGGTTACCCACTATGACTTGACATGACTTGTTTACATTATTGATTCTCCCGATCGGAACATCGGGGCATGACAACATGACTCAATTACATAATAGATACATCCCAGAATAAACATTGGGTTACAATACATAAGATATATAGATTAAAACATTCCGAAGTTACAAATACATCAATAAAAACAGCGAGACCCAGGCACACCCGACAGAGACTGAGACCCCAGAAATCCCCGCCTGAGAGCTAGAAAGAAACAAGACTTAAAAAAGAACAGTAAAAACCAAGACCAAAAGACCCAACAACAACACAGAAAACTTCCCGCTTTTTTAGCATGGTTGGTACTAACCCTCGCAAGAGGGTGGACTCCATGTTGGGTTAAGACCCATTTCCCGACCATGGAAGAGTAAAAAACCCGTGAATAATAAATAATGTGAGTGGATAGAGATAAAAAAAAAAATCAGAACAAGTACCATAAAAATAATGTGAGTGGACAGAGACAAAAAAAAAAGTCAGAACAAGTACCTTAAAGTCCGGGTTCAGGGAGGACCTGAAGACCACCAAGCCACATCATTACCTCGAGGTCACCCATGGAAAAATGACAGTCACGGTCGTCATCAGTGAAGGTGGTAAACTCCGCAATCAACGATACCATGGTCAAGTCATGCAGGATTCCAGATACAAAGAAAAGGTGGCAGAATCCCATGAAAGTAACCACATAAAGAGGATAGGTTAAGTCCTGTGAAGAGTCAACAACCACTGAACCAACGTAACCAAGGTAGTCATGAGACCCTTGTAGCCTCCATGCATCTCGTCGTCATACTTACTGTACACAAGCAACCATGAAACCCTAGTAGAGTAGTTTTCCCCCAGACCAATTGTAAACCCGGCCTCTTCGCTTGAGATGATATACGCTTGACATGATATACTTAAAAAAATGGCATTGAGGACAAATTGCAAGTAAAATATTGTCCATTTCTATCTTTTCTTTTTGTCCATTTCTATCTTTTTTGGGGGGGTCAAAGGCAACAAAACTTGTGTCTTTCTAGGATGTGTTTGAAAACACATCCACATCTATGGGAGAGAATCATTCTCAATGGCCAATACTTCCATTTTTCTTCTCCACCATCATTATGACAAATAAATATTTGTTAACGAATCTATTGTATTAAAAATATTCCAGAGGCGTGGTACTTAATTCCAATTTGTGATGAATTCAAAGGATGAATGATGTGAACGCTTACATTATCACTTACTTGCAAATAAATATAAATAATAATTTAATAACAAATAAATATAAATAATAATTAAAAAAATAGCTCGAAGAGGTATGGTTTATTGGCGTTGATTGATATGAAGTCACTTGTGTAAATGAAGGTCATGAGATCAAATGCCACCTTGGTTTACCTGTGTCACATGTCTTGCGGATGAGTTTGGGGCACCTAGGAGTATAGTGGTAGCGGGAATATATCCTTGGACCCCATGTCACACAAGTACCAACTCAGCTCCAATTACAAATTCCCCTAGTTACAAATATATATATAAATTTTAATATTAGCTAATAATAATTTAATAAAAATTATATATAAATTTTAATATTAGTTTAATGATGAAGATTTATATAAATATAGAACTCAATTCTCAAACGTTATACACTCTATAGACATTATAAAGTACAAAAGTGTTTATCATTCCTTTTATGAGACTTTAAAATGGGGATATGTGATGTGGAGGAATGATATGAATGTTTGGATTATTTTATTTTTCATTAGGATTATTTTATTTTTCATTATTCTTACGAATTAGGTAATAATATGATAAAGTTAATGTGTTTTATGGAAAAAAATTAATGTATTTATGGAATTTTTTTAATTTGTTAATAATTTAAGCAAAAGCAAAATTAACATGACATTATATGGAGCTTGAGCTATGTTTAAAATCATAAAAATATTTTCGAAAATATATCTCAAATGTTATGTAAGATTGAAAACATAAATAAATAAATTTAATGCTTTGTTTTATGAGTTTAAGTGGCTAACTCAGCATAATTGTTTGTGACAAAAAGCTATGTTTAGTCACCAAATTGTTTTGGGTTAAAAACCAGTTCTTACCACCCTAGGAAACATCACAGCTAATAACATCCTAAGGATCTCGATCTTAACAAAACAAAACCCAAAAACTCCTCATACACTAAACCTTCAGCATAGCGCACTGCTTTCATAGAGAACTAATCTTATTTTGTCACCAAATGGTTTTATAATAAAACCCAGTTCCTAATAAGAAACATCACAAATAAGAAACATCTAATGTTTTTGATGTTTTATAATAAGAAACATCACAAATAGTAACATCTTAACGATCATGAGCTTAACAAAACAAACTACAAAAGCTCCTCATAATATAATAAACCTTCAACATAGCACTGCTTTCTTAGATTGCTCATTTTTTTTTAAGTTACAGTTATAGTTTCACCTTTTTAATAAACACTTTGACCACCAACTCTGTTCGTAAAGATTTTGGTTTATTTTAAAATAACTTGAATCATTTTTTTAATGAATAATTCGAAACAAAACTTTACCTTGTCAAAATAAAATAGATTTCAATAAAAATATTAACGTACTTTTTTTTCAAAAAAAATAAATCATATTTTTATTGTTGAAAATAGAGTTACATTGTTCAAATGATAAGCATGTAAAAACATGATCATATCTAGGTTTCAAAACCATTTTATCCTTATAGTATAGTTATTATAATCTTTATCATCAATACAAAGATCAAAGATCTTGCTATACTTGGTCACCATCTCACATTTATAAACAATAAATATCAAACATATCTCAAAAACCAAGATCGGTTCTTGTGAATCAACCTTCACAATAACATGTCATGAGTTTTAGCTTATCAAAATCTATATAGGCCTCCCAAAAAAGGTCTCAAACCTACATCAAAAACAAAGTTGATAACCTTCATTTCACCATAAAAAAACATTACATAATCATCATGATTAAGCTTAAATATCGTACACAGGAGCATGAAGGACATCCACTCCATCATTTTTAGAAATATACTAGTCACCCTATTGAAGATGAGATCCATCTTTCGCTGATTGATCAACTTTAGAATTTCTTTCTCTAAACACATGGTTAAAACTTACCAAATCCAATTGATCCTTTAATCTTGTTGTCTCTTCCAACAGAGGAATCAAATGTATTGTATGTATTATATTTTGGCCATTAATCCATTTTACTATAACTTGTGAATCGCCAAAAATATTAATATTCTTTATGCCTCACTCCAAAGGAAAGAACAAAAGTAATCTGAGAGCACTAAGTTTAGCAAAACTATTTGTTCTCTGCCCCAAACCAACTTTGAAACTAAACCATCTATCATTTGATAAAAATATAATACCTCATGCACTACAAAACCTTTCTTCCTCCCTCGAAGCGCCATCAAAATAAGCGTATGGAATATTTTCATAATCTACTTCCTCCACTACATTACAGCTCTTTAACTTCAAATTGTATTGTGGAAAATAACTGAGAATACTCATACTCTGATAAGCACATTGAATAGGCATAATAAAGTGGTCTTCAAAACAGCTGTCATTTCTTTCTATCCAAATCCCCCAGCAAACAATAAGAGGAAGAGATATGGTTTCGTTAATATTTTCATTAAAATTCCATTGTTTCAAACATTCTACAATGAAAACCCAATTCCAATTATTGTGCTCTTTGGTTCTCCTCTCAATTTGCATCCAAACAGATTTTGTATATGAGCAGACAATAGCAAGATGATAGTTTGACTCTTCTGCATTCTTGCATTAAAAAACATATATTCGAGCCCTCTCTATTCTTTATTTGTAATTAATCCCAAATAGGCACCTTATTAGAAAGTAGTAACAACATAAACAGTTTAGATTTTAGGGGACATAAATACCTCCAAACAACATTCACCACCACTGAATTTCCTTGAAAACATGATCCTTGATCAAATACTTGTATCTGTCTTTTGGATTATACCTCCCAGTAGCAGAGTGCAACCAAGCTAGTTCATCTCTATTATCACTAATACGAACATTACTCATCTTAAGATTCAAAATGTACATGTTCCATATCTCAATATCATGATTAAGCAAACCTAAATCCACTACGTTGATCCAACCTTGGCCTCGAAAAGTAGTCACTCCCAAATCATATATATTTTTCAAAGAAAAAAATCCCTTAAGGTTAAGGATGTCAATCAAATGCTCCAGAAGAGTATAATTCAAATAACATCCAAACAGATCTCCCATCCCAACCAAACAGATCTCCCATCCCCCACCTTACATGATAAACCTGAAACAATAATGTCAAAAGCATGAAGAATCACCTTCCTGCATATGGAAATACGTCTATGAGATTTGCTAGGTATTCTAATCCACTCAATTGTATTGAATGCGTATATATATTTAGGAGTGACCACATGAACCCATAATCTAGAACCATTGAGTAATTTCCATCTAATTTTAGTCGCCAATGCTCTAGAAAATAAATCCGAAACTTTGAAAATCCATCCCCCAAACTCTTTTGGAAGCGCCAAAAACTACCATTTAACCCAAACCATATGAATACAATATGCTCTTCCAACCCAAAGAAATTTGTAACATAGAATACTCATTTTTTCCAAAACCCTATCCAAAATCCAGAAATGCATCCAAAAAATGAGTATAGCTTCAAGGACATATTCGACCAAAATCATTCTTCCACCTTTAGACAACCATCTATGAGTCCCATTATAAATACGAGCTTCAACTTTAGCAATCAACCAATCCCAGCCCTTATTTCTGTGAGACAAAGCTTTTAATTTGAATCTAAGATACGTTAAACCATCCTCAAATGGGGTAATAGAATAAGGAAACAAAGTACTAATATTATCCATCTTTGATACATTCATACCATGCATTATAATCATTGGTTTTCCAGCATTTATCTTCATACCAGTTTCCATACAAAAATTCTCCATAATTTTGCCTAAAATTTTCATCTCTTGGACATAGCCATTAGAAAAAACCATAATGTCATCCAAAAAAATAATGTGGGTAACACATATATTACCTCCAAAATATATACCTAAAAAAACACCTTTGCTACGTTCTTCTAATAAAGCTCTACCAAAACCTTCTGCAATAAGGAGAAAAAGAAGTGGAGCAAGAGGGCATCCTTACTTGATACCTCGACTGGGTCTAAAAAAAATCAACGTGGATCCATTAATAAGTATAGAGAAGGAAACAAACATCATACAACCCATCACCCAAGTTATAAAAGGGACATCAAAACCCATCTAAGGCAGTACGATTCTTAAATATGTCCATCTGACCCTATCATATGCTTTTTCCAAATCAAGTTTGAGCACACCATATTTTAAATTCTTATATTTAATAGTATGAATTCTCTCCTGGGAAACCCCAACAACTTCATGAATCTGCCTCCTAGGAAGAAAACCAAGACGCTCCCCTGATATGTACTCTAATAATAATAATAAAATTATAGTACAAATAACCTTTGAAATTATCTTATATATGCAATTGCACAGCGGAATAGGTCTAAAGTCTTTCAAAATAGCTGGAGAGTCAGTTTTAGCGATTATAATGATAAAAATAGAATTTAGAACCGCAAATACTTTCCCATTAGTCCTTGATTCTTCTATTACCTTAATTAAATCTTATGCTAGGACATCAAACAAACCCAAATAGAATTCAATAGGGAAGGGATCGAGTCCGAGACCTTTGTCCTTTTTGAAAAGAGATAATATACCATTTAATTCCTCCACAGAGGATTTTTCCATCATCATATTATTTCCCTCCTTTTATACACTTGTAGGAAAGAGTTGAGTTATCTTAACAATATTCCCCATAGGAACATCCCCATCTTCCTTAAAAATACCTTTGAAATGCTTGACACATGCAGACGAGATATCGTTAAAACCTTCAACTTCCACCCTAGATTCATCAGTGATTTTTCGTTTAGAATTAATATTCTTCCTGTGATTAGCAAATTGGTGAAAAAATTTTGATTTTTCATAACCACTTGCCAACCATATATCCCTACGTTGAAATCTCATCTCAACTAGTCTATCCATAAGCGTCTTTCTATGGCTTGCTTCCAAACATAAAATTTCCTATTTTGACAAATCATAAATATAACCAAAACAAAAACTATTATACTTGTTAATAAGTTGTTGTTCAATACTTTTAAGCTGTATATCCTCCTTTTCTTTCTTTTTTATGAGATCATTTTATGTCCATATCCTTAGCCTTCTTTAAATTATAAGCAAAATGAGCCAAGGGAAGTACCTCTGAAGAGTCATCATAAGCCTCCCATTCATCTACCAACTTTTGTTTAAAATATTCATTATCTAACCAAGATGAATTAAATTTGAATGGGCTCGCATGTTTCTTAAATCCACCACAAATTTCAAGAAAAGCATGGAAATGATCAAAGTACCTACCCACTTCCTAAGGCATCGCCGAGAATCCATCATACTTTCAAAAACAATAAAACAATCAATATTTTTTGTAATTCTGGCATTCCCAAGTCTTTTGTTAGTCCATGTAGGATTAAGCTTCACAGGTTCTATATCCAGAAGACCCACATCTTCCATCTTCCGCAGAAAATAATCAGTTAGATTATCAGCTTGAGCAAGAGGCCCACAGATCTCAGAATGAACAAGGGAGATATTCAAATCCCCACTCAAATTCAGAATACCATCCTTTAAGCAATCTTTAGAGAAAGCTTATCCCAAAAATGAACCCGCTCTTGGTACGACCCATACTCATTCATAAAAAAAATAATTCCATTCCCTTATCCAAAGAAAGTAAGGAGGTCCCTAAACCAGACTTAGTAGCCCAAGAATTGTTTAGCTTAAAGTTATTCCTGCGTCAACCAGTAATCAAACCGCTCGACTTTTATTTTGCATCAACATAATCAAATAACCAACCTACATTCATTTTCTATAAATCATTTACAATACCTACTCCCTTACACAATGTTTCTTGAAAAAACACAACATCGGGTTTCTTATCTAATAATAATCTCTAAACAACTAGATTTTTGGGAATACTAGCCAAACCCCAACAATTTAAAGACATAATCAGCATAAAGAAACCCTATACCGAGAGCCCACTACTCTAATCACCCCATTAAACTGTATTTTATTTGCTTCCATAGAAACCATATCATCTTGCTGTCAATCAGCCAATAATAAAGTCTTCCTACCTAAACATTTCTTAAAAAGAAACATCTGAACTAAAAAATCTTTTCTGCTTTTTCAATCCCACTCTCCAAAATGTCAAGATCCCCCATCCTCAACCTTAAATTATAACTTCTATCTTCCATCATAGGATTAAAGACTTGACGCTTACCCCGGCTAGGAGCAAAACAATCTGAAAGTGAAGCACGAAAGATTCCTCTCTCTTTCTCAAAAATTAATGATAAAGCTTAAGAATCCTTATTCAAAGACTGAAAATCAACATAACCACTACTAAAAAAACTAAACCCTGATAATACATTTTCAAAGGGAGGTAAACCAAACTAAAGAACCTTCAAAGAGTCATAAATATTACTAAAGACCTGATCATTTCCAATTGCATCTTCCATCTCAATGATATTAACCGTATTCTCTTCTCTTCTAGAGTTTTCAAGACAAACCCTCCTTGCATCAAAGGTCTCCTTACCTTGAAGTAAATCCTTCTCCTTACCAAAAACCTCAACATATTCTCATGTCTTATGAATCTCACTATCCATAGGATATATCTCATCTAATTTAAACTCCACCTTCTCATTAAGCCTATTATAAGAATCATTTTTAACCCATACTTTTCTTTTAAAAGACTAAGAACACTTCACTTCACTGCCACATGACCATAATTATGGCATCTATTACATATAAACGAAATACCCTTAGTAATCAAGCTCTTGAGAAAAAGAAACATCACCATTATGCAAAATGATAGAATCGGTTAAACCCTATCTCAAATTAAGATTTACCAGTAATTTCCCAATACACATAATGCCAGTCTCCTCACAAGATAAATCCGCTTCAACAAAATTCCCAAGAGTATTGCCCACAACTTCAAAAAAATCCCTCGATCGGTATTCAAAAGGTAGATGAGGCATTTTAACCCATATGAGCATACTATCGTTCCTTTCAATGCAAGGATCGAATAATGGATTCCAACATTTGAGAAGAGCCTAGCAGAATCCTAGCTCCAGCGATCAGCTATAATTGTGGAAGTGTCCACAACACTGCTAAATCAAAACGCCAGCCAACATCTGGGAAAGACAAAAACCATAGTGATAGTCGTAATAATAATCTCATTTAGGTGAATATCCTTTCCCAAAACAATTTATATGGGTTAGATTTATTTGAAACCACTTTAATCTTCTTCGTTCATTTATGGACTCTAGCATCCCGATCCTTAGCTAACTAACATGAATCATTCCTCCAAATCTGCTCCTCTTCATCTTCCCACGACATATTCTCGACCCCATCCTCAAGCCTATCCTCAATCTCACCAGTTTCCTAAGAAGTAGATACATTAGGGATAAGTGTATTATTCCCATCAATAACACCTTTCATCAGGACACTTGTCGCACACAAGGGGAACACCTTGGGATTAACATCCCCATCTAGATCATGTGCCATCTGTTCGATAACACTGACATCATCATAAAAGACTTTATTGCACTTTTCACTAGATTTAGATGGAGTTCTGGCCAGACTTTTCATTTGTCTTAAATCCAGGCCTAAATCCCACACTTTAGACTCAAAATATTTAATCATTCCAAAAAGTGTCCCTCAAATCATCAAATCCATATAAAATGCAATAAATCAATCGTTTTGTACTTCTTCCAATTCAATCAATTGTTCTATACTTCATCCAATTCGTGAAGCCCCTCCTAAAAATGTTTACAGATACAATAAAACATTAACTTAATTATCAACTTACTCGTTTCCATTATCGAAAATAATAATAATCAATACAAATATTGATATTATTCATTTGATAAAGATTTATATAAATATGTATATAAAATAGAAAGCATACATCATATAATTAATCGATATTGTAAAATCCAAAAGTACTTATATTCAATACCTTTTTTTAACAGAAACGGTTTAGGAGATTTTTATAAAAAAATGTGAGTAAAAATTTACATAGAACTGGGCACAGATTGTTCCCAAATAAGAGCCTCATCTGTGCTGCCAAGTTCTTCCTTTACCGACATCTTTTTCTCGTGATATTTCCCTGATCAACGAAAACTATATCTCCAGACAAACTTCCCAAGTAAGAAAATGCAGAAACAAAACATTTGTAGAGAGATGGTGAGTCCACCATTAAGGTATCCAGTTTCTCATGAAGACCTTTTGATCGTAGACTAGGACGCCACATCCTAGATCCACACCCTTGTTAGCCATAATGTCTGCTTGTTGATTGTTTGCTCTTAGCAGATGAAGGAAGTTAATGGCTTTGTATTCATCAACCACGCATTTTAGAATGTGATGGGTCTTGGTCGTCATTTTCTTACAATTCTTTAACAAGTTTATTGCTTCCATAATAACCATCATCGAGTCTCTAAGGATAACCCAGTCCTCAATGTCGAGGTTCCTTACCATTGTCAAGCCTTTGATTGGTGCTAACCATTCAACCCCATTATTCGTCTTCTTCCTAATTCCCCAGGAGTACTCTTCGATCTTGTTTCCTTTTGAATCGAAAATAACTCCACCCACTCCAGCCATCCTGGGGTTACCTCTCGAGGCTCTGTCAAAGAACAAGGAATTGCAGCCAAGATTCTTCCACCAGTTATTGAATTCCTCAGAATTCATTCTTACATGCCAGTTCTGTGTTTTGGGTCTTTTTCTTGCTTGGTTCAGGTGGATAGAGGAAGTAGTTCCCAATAGACCGAAATCCCAACCTCTTTCAGCTTCTATTAGCGGTTCTTTGTTGATATTGGTCAAGTTTCTCATGGATAAATCCTCCACCCAGAGTGCCTATGCACAACAGGATTTTAGCCCAAAATCCAACAACCAAATCTGACGACATCCGATGGAAAGTACTTTTTTGTCAGATTGCAATGATGAAAAGTTTTGTTTTGTCTGATTCTTTTTTGTCGTCTTCAAGAATCGCCAGTTTTTCAACATGCAGGGTCGTCAGTTTTTCGAATCTATTTTTTGTCGGATTTGCGACAAAAGTCCGTCGGATATGCGACGAAGCAGGAGTCGGATTTGCAATGACATACCGTCTGTTTTGCAACGATGTCGGGATATTTATTTATAATACTATAAAGGCATATTTGCAACCATAAGTAGGTTCATATCGTCTGATATTCAACGACAGTGAAATTATAAATATAAACATTTTTAAACATTCTGACATGTTTGCTATAGAAGCGACGGGCGGTTTGCAGAAATTATTTATTCCTCGATGGACGGTTTGAGGAATTGTTTTAATCTTTGACGGTCGATTTAGGGAATTTTTTTTCTTCGATAGATAGTTTACGGAATTTTTTTTATTCTTCGAAAAACCACCGTTTGAGATGTGATGCATGGAACTTGATTTTTTAAGATTGTCGATAGTATTCATTCACGAAGTTTGTGACAAAATGTCAAATAGCAATATTCACGATCCAAACAAACAAAATCGACAATTGCTTGCTAGACTATGGGATGCAGCGAAACAAAGAGGTGATGGGAAATTTTATTGTCCATGTAGTCAATGCAGGGGATTTAAGAGGAGAAGAATACTGATTGCAACAACCACAAAACATTGTAGGGAACATGGACACGCTGAGGGGGGGAATGAATATCGTCCATTTGTAGGTTTAGCATTATAAAAAAATTTATATTTTTTGCTTTTCTAAATATATGTGTTATTTTATTATTTCCTATATTAACTTATATATATTGATGTATTCATGTATTTATAAAGGAAAGACATCCTACGGCATATCGTCCAGAGGAAGTGCTTTCAGAACAAGTACCGGAGGATCATGGAGCGTCTATGCTTAATGGAGAACAAGTGAATGATCATATTGAAGAAGATGATCATACTGATAACGTAGTTGAATATGATGGTACAAATACATTGATCCATGATTCATTTAATGTTAGAATTGATGATGACGATGATAATGAAAATATTGATGACTTTGATAATGTTCACGATATACCTCTTCTCGATAAGGCATAGGAACCCCTTTATGAAGGCTCCAAAACAAATCTTCTTTCTGCTATATTGTTGATAATGAACTTGAAGGTTATGAATGGTCTTTCAAACATATCAATCACACGTATGCTAAGGTATGTAAAATAATCCATCACATATATACGATCGTGATAAAGTTTATCTTTAGTCCTCTAATAATTGTATTGTTAATTCATAATTCAAATTAATACAGATGAAGTGTGTTCCATTAATATTATTGATATATTATATTGACTCTATTTTTATTTGTATTTGATGTAGCTTGATATCTGAATTTGTATTACCACCATCAAATATTTTACCTCGCACATATCGATATTTGTCTTCCATCGTAAAAGAGATTGGAATGCATTATGAAGCAATTAATGCATGCCACGATGACCATGTTATATATTATAATAAGCATGAATTTGCAACAGAATGTCAGGAATGTCGTATAAGTAGATATTGAACAAATCAAGTAACAAAAGAGGTGCCTCACAAGGTTCTTTGTTATATTCCCATCATTCGACATTTGCAACGACTATTCAAGTGCAATAACATAGCACAATTTATGGATTACCATGGAAAGAATAGAAGTCAAGATGATGTTATTCGAATGCATGCAGATGGTTCTACATTTAGAGATATGGAGGAGAAGTGGCCTCACTTTAAAGAAGAACCCTATAATCTTAGGATTTCTTTGGCAACATATGGTGTTGATCCATTTGCACATATGAAATCCATTTACACAGTGTGGCCTATTTTTGTTATCAACAATAACAATCCTCCATGGTTTTCAATAAAGAGGGAGCACATAACATTGTCGATGATTATTCTAGGTATTTTGTGTCTACAACTATTTTATTTCTAATGTAGTTGTGGCATCTCATTTTCCGTATTATGTTTCCTAATGTCATATATATATTTTTTTATTTTACTCTTATGCATGGTTTATATATATTAATGGTTCTCATAATTATATATTTTATATTTACTTCAAATCAATTAGGTAAGTTTCAAGTCAAAGATATGAATGTATATATCAAACCTCTTATAGACGAGCTACTGAAGTTATGGAATGGAATCAGTATGTATGGCGTATCTAGACCAATACTACAATGACAATTCCAATTCCATGCAATGGTTGTATGGACAATACACGATGCCCCAGGGTTAACCCATTTTTGTGGTTTGTATTTTTAAGTTCCACTTTAATTGCATTTAATTATATGAAGTAGTTAACATAGTTTATATATAATTATAATTGGCATATATATTCCATATCTATATAATGTAGGTCTTCATACAAAGGGTAAATTTGCATGTCCAGTTTGTGGTCCTAAGATCAAATCTTGTCGCTCAAAAAGCTTAATAAAGGAGGTGTTTGATGAGTATAGGCATTTCCTCTCTAATAATCACAGGTATAGAACAACCGAAAAAAATATTTTCATTGGGAAGCAAGAGACTACATTAAAACCACGGAGAATGACACCTCACCTTTGGAAGATGCAATACAATAGAAATTGTCAAGCTGGTACGTATGGATCATCGTATATGAATTGTTATGTATTTTATTTTTTATTGTGAGTTGTTTACTGTAGTGGGCATAATTGATTTATGTAATTTATTTATAAACTAATATTCATGATGTCCTTCGTGATCATGAAGGCATTAATGGGATTCCACGAGGAATGAAAATTTATCCTATACAATTCATTAGGTTTTTCTACTATGAACACCTACAAATTGCTCATCTGTTTGATACAATGCTTATTGGAAAGAATGTGACTGAAACATTATGGCGACTAATGGAGCTAAGGACTGAGAAAGATAAAATTGTGAAAGTTTTCAAAGACATTCAAGAAGGAAACCATGCAATGAAAGACATCATTCAATTTCATAGCAACAGAGGCCAAATTAATATAAACTCAATTCCACAGATGTTTACGGAGCAGCAAAGTAATGTTGTTAAAGAAGTAATGCGGAAAATTAAATTTTCCACTGAATTTTGTGCGAACTTGAAGAATATCATAACAAAGAAAGATGATTTTGCGGGGGTCAAAACACATGATTGGCACATCTTCATCAAGGTACTTATTATTGTTAAGTCCATATTAAAAAATAATAATAATAATAATAATTGCATAAATTTGTTTTCTTGTTTGTATACTCTTTGTTTAAAAAATTATGTGGTTTGTATATTGATACATTATGTTCTACCTCTCTCTCTCCCATACAACTTCGACAACAATGTCAAACAAGTTATATATAATCTTGGCAAATACATGAGGCAACTAGCGATTAGTTGCATGTTCTTAGTGTTTCTTTAATTCTTTGTATAATTTATATTTATTTTGTCCAGTAATTCATGTTATGTAATTTAATGTTTTTTTGTTAATTATCGTTATTGGTTTGTGTCACTTGTAGATGGTTGACATCTAAATAAATCCATAAAGAAGATATAAAGTATTGGATGAGAGAAATTCCTCATCTCATGTGTGAAATGCAGAAGCATCTACCTTCAACATTTTTCAATGCACAGGAACACTATCTCATACACCAAATTGAGATGATTGAATTGTGTGGACCTGTACACTCAAGTTCCATGTGGATGGTTGATAGGAACTTGAAATTTATGAAGGGTTTGGTGAGACAACGAGCACGTACTGAGAGTTCTATGATGGAAGGATATATGGTATACCAAAACATGTTGTATGCTAGTAAATATCTTCCTAAGTTAACGTCAAAGCTCAATTTACGTCGCATTTGTGATCTAGACTCCAGCAACAATTTTGAAGGGGAGTACTTGAAGGGGAAAGGTAGATCGAGGAAGGTGAAAGTTAATTATTAGATCGTGAATGTTAATTATATCGTGCATATTCTAATTGCATATTCAATTTATTGCATCAATTAAGAGCATATACTTTGTTCAAAAAATTTACGTCTGTCTTGAATTTTAATGTTTATTGGCATCAAGCAGTTGGTTGAGAGTGGGATGCAATTCATTTATACAATGCAAACAATCTTGACTGGATGAAGGTATGGATTGAACGATGCGAACAATCGAGTCATGGAATATCATGGGAAGGTGTGGCTTCATTGGTAAAAGCAGCACATCACAATGGAGATACAAATCTTATAGAAAGGGAAATCAATTTAGCATATGGTTTAAAAGATAATGAGGCAAATATATTAATCAATCACTCTAAATATTTTATTTTTCAAATTACATTTTGATGTACATGTTGTTCTTTTCCATGTATGGCTACATAAACATGTAGTTAATCATAAATATTGAATCATTATGTAATCTTTTCATGTATTGCTTATTGTAGGTAAAACACCATAAGGCTATGGTATGCAATGGTTGTAGATATCGCATCAAAAAATTGGATGAAACAAAGAAAACATCATATTGTGGGATATCTGTAGTCTTTGAGGTGACCAATGTTTCATCTAGAAGTGACAGATACCTAGAACTCTCAGAAAATCGATACTAGGGGTATTTGGAAGATATTCTACAGTGTGACTTTAAATACTTCAAGGTAGTTCTTCTCATTGTCAAATGGTACAAGTTACGATTGAATCAACGTGATCCCGATAGAACTATTATTGAACATGATAATGGATTTACCATGGTAAATACAAGGTTGTTTGAGCCAAGAACGAATCCCTATGTTCTTCCAGGCCAATGTGAACATGTATTTTACTCGGAGGTTCCAGGTAAAGCGGGTTGGCCATTTGTTGTGAGACACGAGCCAAGGGGAAGGTCGGTAAAGTATAACCTAGATGAAGGTAATGAATAGGGTACTCCAGAATAACAAGACGATGATGAAGAGCGTGATCAACATGAGTTAGATGATCATGATTATCCAAAAGAAAATGTCCAAGAATTAGTTGAACCAGATGATGTAGCAGACAATGCCCATGAAGATTATATCGACGATGACATGATGATCATAACTGATATAGATGACGATGATGATATGGCCAATCCTTACAATATTGACTCTGGATATGATGATACAGATGATGACTTGGATGATGACTTGGATGAAGAAGATGATGAAATATATTGAAGGGTAAATATTTGATTAGAAATATTATTTTATCTTATTTTTTAAGAAAAGAGTTACTAACATTAATGAGATCATATATTTATAGATAGGAGAAAAGATGAGGCTAAAAAAATCTTCATCATCATCATAATCGTCGTCATCTTCATCTTCATCATCGTCATCGTCATCACCATCATCATCGTCATCATCGTCATCATCATCTTCTTCTTCATCATCTTCATCATCTTCAGCATCATCCTCATCATCAATATCGTCGCCATCATCATGATCATCATAGTCATATTCTTCATCATCATCATCATCATCATCATCATCACCATCATCTTCATCATCATCATCTTCATCATCATCATCATCATCATCATCATGTTCATCATCGTCGTCTTCATCATCATCATCAATATCGTCGCCATCATCATGATCATCATCTTCATAATCGTCAACATCATCATCATCTTCATATTCATCATCATCATGTCATCATCATCATCTTCATCAGTGTCAACATCCTCATCTTCATCATCATCATTGTCGTCATCTTCATTATCGTCATCATCATCATCATCATCATCTTCATCTCCATCATCATCATCTTCATCATCTTCATCATCAACGTCATCATCTTCATCATCATCATTGTCATCATCATCTTCATCAGCATCATCTTCATCATCATCGTCGTCATCTTCATCATTATCAATATTGTTGCCATCATCATCATCTTCATCATCATCTTCATCATCATCATCATCATCATCATTGCCATCATCATCATCGTCGTCATCGTCCTTGTCATCGCCATCATCAGCGACATCACCATCATTGTCATCATCATCGTCGTCGTCATCGTCGTCATCACCATCATTACCATCATCATCATCATCTTCATCATCGTCAACATCATCTCCGTCATCATTGCCATCATCTTCATCATCATCATCATATTTATCATCGTCAACATCATCATTGTCGTCATATTCATCATCTTCATCTTCATTTTCATCTTCATCATAATCATCATCATCATCAACTTCTTCATCATCATCATCATCTCCATCATCATCATTGTCATTAACATCATCATCGTCATTGTCATCAACATCAACATCGTCATCACCATCATTGCCATCATCATCATCGTCAACATAATCATCTTCATCATCATCTTCATCATCATCTTCTTCTTCATCATCATCATTGTCATCTGTTGGAATATAATAAACCCACTCATAAAATAATTAATCATTATTTGATTAATTTCCTACCCACTAGCTTAGATAGTTGGCATCCACTTGCACCTTAGAGTCAACACTTGCCATCTATATCCTAGGAATGATTTATTTCTGATTCTGGGTTGATCTTGACCACTTTATGGCCATCCATAATTGGTAACTGTGCTTTACAGCAGAATCTGCTTTATTCTGCTTTTTCTACTTTATCCTGCTTTTCTATGGATAAGGTAAAGCTAGTCAACTAGGAAACTTGCAGCTTTTGTTGCCAACCCATCCTCCATTATTTTATCTCCATATTCTAGGATTAGCAAGTCTTTCCTTCACTCATCACCACTCACACGTGCTATTGCTAATTCGTGAGGTGCTTGATAGATTGGGAAAGTGCTTTAGTCAACTATGGGGTTTATCATAATTAATAAGCCTTCTTTATGAGCTAGCTTGAGTTGTCTTCATGCAACTTCTTTTCCTTTATAAGGATGTATTACCTATGTAATAATATCAATTATCATTTATTGATCATTCATTAATATGTGTTCATTAATTCTTCTTCTTCTCTCCTTATGTTAATTCTCTACAATTCTATGTGAGGTTAATTGTGTACCTAGATACTTAGCCTGTTTATGAAATTCATTATGCCATCAAGGCTTTAGAATTTCTACATGGTATGAGAGCTAAGGTTCTCAAAGTTCAAGTTATGCATGGTATTAGAGTTGAGGATATCAAAGCTCTACATGATATCAGATCTTTGAGAGTTCATTAATTAATCCCCCTTTTCAGATTTGCAGGTTCAACTTCGAATGGATTCAAGAGTATCAGTTCCTCTTCTTTCTCCATTCACAAGCTATTCAGAGTGGAAATTGAAGATGATTTCATATCTAAACAGACAAGGTATCTATGAGATATCTATTGGAGCTGGTGAAGAGTCTTATGAAGAGCCAAGTGACTAGTTGAATGACTGTGATAGAGCAATTGGAGCTATTTGTCTAGCTATCTCTCCATGCATGCGCTACCTTATTGATTATGTTGATTACCCAAAGGATCTCTGGACAACATTGGATAGAGTTTTGGGAAAGGACAATGAGGATCCTTCTTGATATGTGGAGAGTGCCTCTAGCTCCTCAATGATTTCTCTCTCTCAAGATGTCTCGACCTCTACAGTCTCTGATGAATTTGATCATGAAGAAGAAGTTTTTCATATAGTTCCTGTTGCTACTACTCTCTTTGATTCGAATGCTTCCTCTTTAAATCAAGAAGCAAATATTGAAGAGCCAACTTTTTTTGTGTCTCTTGAAGTAAAAGATCTTGATTCATCTTCTGATGATGTTGTTCATGAAAAATAAGTGACTAATGGAGCTACTATTGCTATTGGTGATTCAGTCACACATTCAATGTTCTCTATGTCTTCTATCATGGATTCTGAGATCCATATGCCAAACCTCTCACACTTTGTGCATGCCTCTCTTCTTAATGGTGTGCAACCCAGTGACTTCCAGGATGTTTGCTTAGCCAAATCAAGTCCTTCTAGTGTTTTTCCACTCACCATACTTGATCCCGTGTGCTTCCGTAGCTCCTCCTTTGTTCTTGGCACTCATTCTCAAAGCCTCCTTGAAGATTTTGAACATCACTACCTTTCCTCCTTACATTATTCTACCATAGAGGATTCTTTACCAGTATATTTCCATGAGTCTACTGTTGTGCTTATTTGTGATCTCTTGGATTCTTTGGAAGCTATATCAACCCATGGAGCCCATTCATTCGCACTCTTTGATCCTATGCCTTCTCTATGTTCCTACAATATCACTTCCACACATCCTCTTGTGTAAATGAAGATGGAGACATTATACATTCGCTTGGACAGTTATTTTACCTATCCGGATCTCATTTCATCTCTACTGGTTCAAATTTCA
>LPNX010920168.1:546508-686508 GCA_001517045.1 Pseudotsuga menziesii | reverse complement strand
ACAAGGGCCAAACATTGAGCACTTTGGGAATATGTGCAACGGCCTATCGTCGAATTTCCATGTTCATGTTATTACCTTGAGTGTCTACCACTGCTTACTTCCATCCTTTCACTTTTATTATTTCCCTTATTCCATGCTTCACCCAATCCTCCACTCTTAAAATCAGGTTCCATAGGTTGCATTTGTGGGAAAACTTTGGCAAATGCTTCTAAATGAACCATTATTAGTAGGATTTCTAGTAGAGAAGGAGAGATGGACTTTTTAGAAACTTTCAACATACTTTATGGATAAGATATTGATGCAGAGTTAGGCTTCAGTGATTGTTGATGTATTTGTAACTTCAAAATGTATTCACTTGTATATCTTATATTGTATTTAATTGTACCCCAATGCTCCTCCGATCAGGAGAATCATTAATATAATGAAGTCATGTAAAGTCATAGAGGTTAACCCTCTTTTGTAAGTCGGGGAAATAGTCCCCATAGTTGAGGGGTACTAGGGTTATTAGACTCTCCTAGTGAGGTCGGCCCTGGTAAGTAATTGTCAACTGGAAAACTAGTATAAATAGAGAGCGAGACTCTCTATTTGAAACACACGCACTCACTCAATTGTAGTGCATGAGTGAGAGAAGAGGAGCTCACACAAGTGAGAGAGAGAACAGCTGTCCGAGATCATCTTTGTGTTTTTGGTTTTACTTTTACTATTGGTGCTCATTCTATCTTTGAGGAATTTGCAGGGTCTCCTCCTTTATGGTTTCCCCGAGGAAAACTCTTTGTGTCTCCTTTCTCTTGTGATTATTGATGTGCATGTTATTCTCTCAGATAAGATCCTAGATAATATTGATTTAATGATAATAAAAAAAATCTAACATGGTATTAGAGATAACCTAAGAAGAAGGCATTGTACAGTTGCAGAAGCTAGGGATTCTTACTTTTTGGCCCTCTCTCCACAGATCATCAACAAAAGGAGGCTAGATTGACTCTCCATTGAAGGGTGCATATTTCTATCGAAGCAGAATCTGATTCTGAGCATTTTCAATTTTTTACCTACCACCGCAGCGGGAAATTAGGGATTTCCACAGAAGTGGAATTTTTTAGTGAGCCCAGCATAGGCTTGCACTTCTCCTCAAAATAGAAGTTTAGAGACCAATATTGAACTTTTTGGTTGGGTAGAACCCCAAGAAAGTCAAACCTTAATTTGCCCCTGAACCAGGAAACCAACTCTACAGAAGATCAGTTGCAGATCCAGTTCCGGCTTCTCAAATTGGTAAGATCTAAATATTTTGTATTTCCATTTGAGGTTCTCAGTTAAGATGTCTCATCACACCAAGCTTGAAGGAGCTGAAAACTTCCGAGCATGGAAGTATAGGATCTCAGTGATTCTTGAAGAAAATGAATTGGACACCTACATAAGTGGAGAGGTTCTAGTCCCAGAGGGAGATGAGGCTAAATCCTTACACAAGAAGTGACTTGGTCAAGGCCAAGAGGATCATTGTTGATTCAATCAAGGATCACCTTATACCACAAGTGTCTTCGCTGGGACCACAAAACCTAGTCTTTCCTCCACATGTCAGCTTCCTCTTTCTCAGCAGGCCTATCCTACGGTATGCAGTGATTATCAGCCATCAGTTTACTCACCTGGAGCAATTATCATCCAAACAGATCAGTTGGGGGTGTGAGCAGTAGAATTTCTAATCAATTCGCTAGGGCACTTAGAGGCAACCAAACCTTCACATGTGCCAGGCCATCTCTCCAGCATCAACAGACGGACAAGCTCAGAAATTTTTAGCCCAAACAGACCTCTCCTCATATAAAAATGTCACCTTCAGTCTGGAGGTTGTTAATAGTACTACGGGGCGGTAACACCGAAGGAAAAGAGAATTATTAGACCACCCATCCAGATCCTTATGCATGTAGCTATCTCTGGAGTCATTATCAGCCAGAATATCAGTGATAAGTGTTAATTTCTCTCTGCAAAACCCTAATAGTAATTCAGCTATATCTTAGGGCATTTTTGCATGGCAAGTTTGCATGCACAGTTATTTTGCAAATCTATATGAGATTGAGTGTGCGAGTTAGCACTATCATAGAACATTAGAGAATATTAGTACTTGGGATATTACAGTGGTATCAGAGCATGTTCCTTGCCAACTGTGGGCATGAAAAATTGTAAATGAATTCAGAAGATCCATACCACATTACTTACCGAAGACAGAGGTTTAGAAACAGTGATAGAGGAGAAGAGGAATTAGAGGACATAGAGTTGGGGGACAAAGAGTATCAATTTGGAAAGGGAAAAGAAACAATGGCTGGTGATGATAAAACAACTTTCAATAGTCTCATGTCATCCATAAAAGAACTCACTACTAGGCAAAAAGAAATTATGAGTACCTTCAGGCAAATGACAGAGAAAAATGGTCCAACCCCACACAGTCCCTTGTTTCCCAATAGTGATAGGGTATCCACTGGTAGTAGTGGGGAGAAATTACATACTAACATGCAGAGCCATCGCCATATATACAACTAGCCTTCCCAACCTACCATGCCTCAATTCTTAGATAGTCCAGCTGCAGTTCCTCTAGCACAAGTAGAACCAAAAGAATCCATAAGTGCCTATCTGAGAAAGTATAGAGCTTTAGGAGATGACTTCCATTCAGCCATGACCTTCACTAAATTCTGCCACTTTAAAAGTAAGAACAAACCCGGAGCTTACAATAGGCCATTCACGCAGAACTATGAGTTACAACTCACCGTAGGGAAACTGACTATCCCTACCTTTGAGGGTACACGGGGTGGCCCATCCCAGAATTGGGTGCAGAATTTGGATACATACTTCCAACTCAACCCCATGATTGAGACAGATGCCATTAAATTGGCTACTTTGCATTTGGATGGAGAAGCCCATGAGTGGTGGTACTATGGGTTAGTGACACTGGGTCACAATACCATCACATCGTACCCAGATCTTACACAAAGGCTCATTGAGCGGTTTGATCGAAAGGATCCTGAGGTACATTTTAGAGAGCTAGCACAACTCAAGCAGATAGGTAGTGCAGATGCATTTATTTCAGAGGTTCAGAGGATAGCAGTACATGATGGGGATGTGCATGAAGAGATAGCATTAGAGCCATCTTGTGAGTCTAGCAACACAAGCACACTCATTGGTCGGATTGTGGACAAGTCATGTGATGAGTTGGAGTCATTAGAGGAAATTTGGGGTCTAAAATGGGCCTTATAAGAAAACGTGCCAAAATAAGTTTTTGTGAGTTGGAATTCAAGAACCAATAGAATTTCAATAAAATAAGTCAACCATAATGGTTGAATTGACATATTTGTCATTAAAAAAACTACTTTTTTTGTTCGTATTTTCGACATATCTCCTTGTGTTTTTACTCAAATTTCGATCGGGAGAGCTCGTTGGATGCGGAATTTGATTTCGCATCCAACAAGTACCCACACTGCATACTTTTGACGGACTCCACTACTCCAAAAACAAGAAATACCTGAAAAAATGTGATGATGACATCACGTTTTTTCAGGTATTTCTTGTTTTTGGGGTAGCGAAGTCCGTCAAAAGTATGCAGTGTGGGTACTCGTTGGATGCAGAACAACGAGCTCTCCCAATCAAAATTTGGGTAAAAACACAAGGAGATATGTCAAAAATACGAACACAAAAAGTAGTTTTTTTCTTTCTTCCTCCAAAATTAATCAATATTATTTTATTATTTTAACTATTATTTTATTATTTTAAATATTATTTTATTGTTTTCCTTAGGAGGCCCATTTTAGACCCCAAAATTCCTCTAATGTGGTACACTCTTCATCACCTACATAAGGGACCCAGATAGTTATGATAAGAGAAATACATGAGGTACAAGGAAATGAGCACAGCAGTCGAGACAGTGAGCAATCACACATGGAGGTTAGGGATATTTTATACAGTCATGAGATAGAGCTTCTAGATGATAGTCACTGAAAGAAGATTGAACGTGTTAAAGAAAGCATTCTAGCAATGAAAGAGAGGACCAAGATACTTCAGAACACCATATTACAACTCTTCGAGTTGTATGTGCCGAGTCAGTGGTTAGACTTTCTATTATTGAAGAGCAGTTGGATTACTTGATGGGGTAGCAGAAGAAACATACTATTGCATTTCAAAACAGTCTTCTTCAGGAGTACATAGACAAGGATTGAGGTAGCTTGAGTCCACATTTTCATAATGGCAAATGGTTTTTACAGGTTGGCTAGGCTAGGGAATTAGGAAGCAGTATATGAGCATTCCAGTTGAAATCAAAAGGGAAGAATGTCAGCTTGGTAGGATTATTCCTTGTGATGGTGTTTATGGACAAGGTCCTTTTGGGGGGTTGGTTTCCTATTGAGTGGTCGATTCTTGGGAAGACATTCCTATCCAAGGGTATAGTCCCACAAGATCCTTGGGATATTTGGGATGAAAGATGCACAAGTTTGCATTGGGATCCAAGTGGGAGACCTTATGAGGGATGGATACAATGTTTACTGATGGGGTTACTTGGGACTCTATAGGATGCTCCTTGTTTTGATACTATGCAGGGTAGCAGTGGATGCATTTTGACCTCTGCAATTCTCAGATTGATTTGGGACCCTGTGATTATAGTTATTGGTAGTTTAGTGATTGCTAGAGGAGCCTTTCAGGAGGTCTCTTGTGATGGTACCGTGTTTACACCGTGGTTAGTTACTCTACTTATAGGAGGATTCTATGGGATATCTTGTGAAGGTATCATGCAGTGCAGTGCTTGGAGCAGAGAGCGCTACAGATCTCCTAGGATAATTTGGGACCCTGGGATCATCCCCAGATCCAGTTGGTTCAGTTTGATTGTTTGTGGAGTTTTGTTGGCATTGCTTTAGGACAAGCAATATTTGGCAAGGGAGGACTGTAATGTTCTGTTTTTGAGAAATAGGGAATTGATCAAGGACCTTTAATACCGGGAGCATATTAGGACAATTATTCAGTCATCAGTATAGTAAAGAGGGTCATTATAGTTATTATCATAAAGCATGCAGAGCATGCAGACCTTATTTCTTCAATATTAAAGTCAACATGAAATTAGAATTGCATGCATGCAAAAGTGAAGTGAAAACCTTAAAAGTGACATGCAAACACTAAAATCACATGATCATCTATTTAATAAGGGTTATTGGACTAATTAAAAAATCTATTATTATTGTTGATTGATTTTGGAGTTTCAAGCAGCGGCACAGCGTGCATCCATGACAATTGGGGTTGGGGACGGTGTCTTCAGCTAGCGAGGGTTCGACAATGAGATATCTTCCCTAGTCTCTTATTGGGATGGATCATCCAGGTTTATCCATTGGATCCATCATATACTACAGTATTCGTAGATCCAGCACATTCCGAAGGTTTATTAGCAGATCCATGTTTTGCAGCCGGAAGTAGTAGGGAAAACACAAAAGGATTCACTAGGACCACAAAACCCAGTCTTTCCTTTGCATGTCAACTTCATCTTTCTCAGCAAGCCTATCGTATGGTATGCAGTGATTATCAGCCATCAGTTTGCTCACCTGGAGAAGCTATCAACCAAACAGATCAATTGGGGGCATGAGCAGTAGAACTACTAATCAATTCACTAGGGCACTTAGAGGCATCCAAACCTCTACATGTTCTATGCCATCTCTCCGACATCAGCAGATGGACAAGCTCAGAAAGTTTCATCCCGAACATACCTCTCCTCCTAGAAAAACGTCACCTTCTGTCTAGAGGGTGTTAACGGTACTGAGAGGTGGTAACACCGGAGGAAAAGAGAATTATTAGACCACCCATATAGATCCTTATGCATGCAGCTATCTCTGGAGTCATTATCAGCCAGAATATCAGTGGTAAGTGTTAATTTCTCTCTACAAAACTCTAACCGTAATTCAGCTATATTTTAGGGAATTTTTGCATGGCGAGTTTGCATGCATAGTTATTTTGCAAATCGGTATGAGATTGAGTGTGCAAGTCAGCACTATCATAGAACATTAGAGAATATCAATATTTGCGATATTACACTCTCACAAGAAGAAGGGCAATAAAATAAGACATCATGCTCACACTGCAGAGGATGATGCACCTCGCAAAGAGAGAGTCAAAGAAGAAAGTGAAGACTCTTCAAGTGATGAAGAATATGTTTTTATTTCTTCCCTCACGGGAACTTTCACACATGGAAGCAATGATTGGCTCATATATAGTATGCTTCCAAGCATATGACAGGATTCAAAGAATCCTTTGTGAAACTATTCGAACATGAGTCACTCCACAAAGTGAAACTTGGGGATGACTACCAGTGTCCCATAAAAGGTAATGGTGAATCCTCCTATAAGATAGACTCTAGAAAGTATATGAAGATGAAGGATGTCTTGTTTGAACCAGGACTAAAGAAGAAGCTTCTCTCCATCTCTACATTGGATGCAAAAGGAATGAGGGTTGCATTTGTAGATGGTCAAGTCCTTATGTGTCCAAAGGGAAAGACTATAGATGATGCAGTAGTGATTGGAGAGCAAGAGGGAGGATTATACAAATTAAAGGTCTAACCAGAACAACCATTGGTTCATGACTCAGTAGAGCCAAGTGAACTTTGGCATAGAAGGCTTCCACATGTTCCCTACAGGGCACTACCACTTGCAAGCAAAGTTGTTGAAGGTCTTCCAGAAATACAGGCAAAACATGAAGGTATTTGCAAAGGATGTGCGAAAGGAAAGAACACAAAGAAGACATTTCCAAGAAGTGAGAGCAAGGCAAAAGGAATCTTGGAAATCATCCACTCTAATGTATGTGGTCCGATGTCATCCAATTCATTAAGTGCGTATCTATACTACGTTTCTATCATTGATGATTTTTCTAGGAAGACATGGATATATTTCTTGAAAAGCAAAGATGAAGTATTCAGTAAGTTCAAGGAATTCAAAGCCTTGATCGAGAACCACACAGAGAAGAAAATCAATACCTTTTGATCATACAATGGCAAATAATTCACATCAGATGAATTCAAGGAATTTGGCATAGATTCAGGGATTAAGAGGGAGTTGACCACTCCATATAATCGACAACATAATGGTGTTGCATAAAGGAAGAACAGAATGATTATGGAAGTAGCAAGGGAAATGCTTCATGATCAAGATCTTCCCATGCATCTATGGGCAGAAGCTACTAGGACAGCTGTGTATGTACAGAACTGTACACTGCATAGAGTACTTGAGAACAAAACACTAGAAGAAGTCTTCTCTGACAAGAAACCAGAAGTTAGTAATCTTAGAATATTTGGTTGTCCATTATACATACACATTCCGAAAGAAAATAGGACAAAGTTAGATCCTTCAGGAAAGAAGGGTATATTTGTGGGATATAGTGAAAGCTCGAAGGCCTGTAGAATATACTTCCCAAGATTCAAGAAGATTGACATTAGCAGGGATGTGACATTTGACGAAGACTCGGCTTACAAAAAATACAGAAAAAGACCTATTACAGAACTTGAAGAAACAAAAATACCCAAGATCTGAGATACATCTATCAACGAAGCAACTCCAGAAGAAGATAGAGAAATAGAATAACCACAGGAACCTATAGATCCACCCCAAGAGAAGAATCCTTACAAAAGGAAACTTGCATGGGTACAAGAGGCTATCCAAGGTGTAGAGAGATATGGGGCTTCAGAAGAAATGCATAAAGAAAGGAAGAGAACTAGATCCTACTCCAGTTATGTAGCCCTACTATATGACATCATTGATAAAGAGCCTTCCAACTATGAAGAAGCAGCGGAAAAGAAAGAATGGAAGGATGCTATGATCGAGGAGTACCAGCCAATCATGAAGAATGATGTCTGGGATGTGGACCCAGGACCAGACGGGAATTCTGTTGTGACTTCCAAGTGGATCTACAAGATCAAGCATGCTGCATATGGTAGCATAGAGAAATATAAAGCAAGATTTGTGGCATGTGGCTTCTCCTAGAAGAAAGGGATATATTATGAAGAAACTTTTGCACCTATAGCCATATACACTTCCATCAAATCAGTACTTGCTCTGGCTGCAGTGATGAAATGGAAGATACACCAGATGGATGTCAAGACCGCGTTCTTGAATGGTGTAGTGGAAGAGGAAGTGTATGTGGAGCAGCCACTCAGATTTAAAACACATGATAGGGAGACTAATGTGTGCAAATTGAAGAAGGCCCTGTATGGTTTGAAACAGGCACCCAGGGCATGGTACTGCAGGATTGATAGCTTCCTGGATAGCTTGAGCTTTACCAAGAGTAAAGCAAATTCCAACCTTTACTATCAGGTTGAGCAAGGGAACCCATTAATACTCCTACTGTATGTGGATGACCTATTTTTTACAGGTGAGGATGGGTTGATTGTTGACCCAAAGAGGAAGCTTGCTACCAAGTTTGAGATGAAATACTTGAGTATGATGCACTACTTTCTAGGCATGGAGGTGTGGCAGAACGCAAATGGAATCTCCATGGGACAAGGGAAGTATGCAGTAGAGATCCTGAAGAGGTTCAGGATTATGGACTGCAAGGCCATGACCACACCTATGGCATTGAACCTGAAGCTATTGAGTGATGCTTCATCAGATTTGGTTGATTCCATGATGTATCGTCAAATGATTGGGTCATTGATGTACCTGACAAACACGAGCCCGGATATTTTCTTTGTTGTGAACACATTGAGCCAGTTCCTGACAGATCCAAGACATGTTCACCTGATTGCAGCAAAGCATATTCTGAGGTACCTAAAGGGTACAGTTGACTATGGGCTCAAATATGAAGCAAAACAGAAGATTAACCTGGAGGGTTATATGGATTCGGATTGGGTAGGCAGTGCCATTGCTAGGAAGAGCACTTCGGGGTGCTGCTTTAGTATGGGATCAGGTGTGATCTCTTGGTTTAGTAGGAAGCAGTCCTACGTGGCACTAAGTACAGTTGAAGCAGAGTATCTCGCAGCTTGTTTAACTAGTTGTGAGGCAGTGTGGCTGAGGAAGCTACTATATGATTTGTTTGAACTCCAGTTGGATGCTACTTGTATATATTGCGACAACCAGAGTTGTGTGAATTTGTCAGAGAACTCGGTGTTCCATGATAAGTCGAAGCATATCGAGATCAAATATCACTATATCAAGGATATGGTGTAGATAGGAGTAGTGAAGCTCCAGTATGTTGCGACAGACGAGCAGATAGCTGATGTGTTGACCAAGCCATTAGCCATAGTGAAGTTTGAGTACTTCAGGGAGAATCTTGGTGTTCTCCAGATTGAGGTTCCTTCCAAGGGGAGGTGATGAGTCTGTGTGCCCTTCTGACATGGTGGTAGGATTGGTTCCTCCCATGGTCAGATGTAAGTGTTGTTCCCTTCTGACATAGCGGTAGGATTGGTTCCTCCCATGGTCAGATATAAGTGCTGAGACATACAACCAGCATAAAAAAGGGCTAGCTTTGTAGAACTACAACCAACATGAAAAAGGGTTGGCTCTGTAGCACTCTGTAGAGGAAGACCTTACAGAGGGAAAGGCCTACAATAGCATGAAAAAGGGTTGGATTTATACAACTACAACCAGCATGAAAAAGGGTTGGCTTTGTAGAACTACAACCAGCATGAAAAAGGGATGCCTCTGTAGAGGAAGACCTTGCATAGGGCAAGGCCTACAACCAACATGAGAAAGGGTTGGCTCTATAGAACTACAACCAACATGAAAAAGGGTTGGCTTTGTAGAGGAAGACCTTGCAGAGGGCAAGGCCTACAACCAGCATGAAAAAGGGTTGGCTCTGTAGAGCTACAACCATCATGAAAAAGGGTTGGCTCTATAGAGGAATACCTTGCAGAGGGCAAGGTCAACAACCAACATGAAAAAGGGTTGGCTCTATAGAGCTACAACCAGCATGAAAAAGGGTTGGCTCTGTAGATGGAGAACTAAATCTAGCATGAAAAAGGGTTGGAACTGTAGATTTACATCCAGCATGAAAAAGGGCTGGCTATCTCAATGAATACCTACATGGAGGCTAGGCCTACAACCAGCATGAAAACGGGTTGGCTCTATAGAACTTCCTATGACGAGTAGAATTGAGAGATAACGCCATTTGCTCAAGATAGCAGGAGCAATGATGATGATGATGATTAAGTTCGATGATGATCCAGCATTGATGATGATCCTATGATGAATACTTGTGCTGATGAACTGTGTCAAGGGAATACCTTCATATTTAAGAGGGAGTGTTGATGTATTTGTAACTTCGGAATGTATTCACTTGTATATCTTATATTGTATTTCATTGTACCTCGATGTTCCTCCGATCGAGAGAATAATTAATATAATGAAGTCATGTAAATTCATAGAGGTTAACCCTCCTTTGTAAGTCAGGGCAATAGTCCCCACAGTTGAGGGGTACTATGGTTATTAGACTCTCCTGGTGAGGTCAGCCCGAGTAAGTAATTGTCAAGTGGAAAACTAGTATAAATAGAGAACGAGAATCTCTATTTGAAACACACACACTCACTCAATTGTAGCACGAGTGAGAGAAGAGGAGCTCACACAAGTGAGAGAGAGAACAGCTGTCAGAGCTCATCTTTGTGTTTTGGTTTTACTTTTTCTATTGGTGCTCATTCTATCTCTGAGGAAGTTGCGGGGTTTTCTCCTTTATGGTTTCCCCAAGGAAAACTCTTTGTGTCTCTTGTCTCTTGTGATTATTGATGTGCATGTTATTCTCTTAAATAAGATCCTAGATCATATTGATTAAATGATAAAAAAATCTAACAGTGATTTGACATTCAACAAATTACTAGCACCTTTTGTTTTATATGTTTGTAACAGAAAATGCAGGCAATCCTATATTGCAATGTGCAGTATGATACCAATCAATATAGCTCTCTTGTGTATCCAAAACCATGATTGTAGATGGGGACTCAGTGTATACAAACTGACCAGTAAAATTTTCATAGTTAACCTTCTACCGGGAATCAACAATCTTAAATCGTTCACACAGACCATCCTTCTTAGCAACAAAAAATTATGATTTAGAAAACGATGACCATAAATGAATCAACAAAACATGAAGTAATAAACATAAGAATTTCCAATGTAGTAAATACTAAACATTTAAAGCATCATAATCACTTGTGAATACAAGAGTGTGAAATAACCTCTTCAATATGCAAATGGTTCCTCCAAATGTGAACAAATGGTGGTCAAAGGAGCCTCCTCTCCTCAAGCACTCCACCCATCGAATCTCTCAACCCATGCAATTTAGCAATGTAACATCATATGTGGTGTAAGAATGCAAATTTCCCACCCAACTTTAGATCCTAGTGATGTGGCATGCCTCCACATATGTAATTGGTTGTAGGGATTATGTGAGATGTCCCTCAAGTGAACAAATATGCATGGAATTGTGTAGGTGAAAGATCTAAAATGTGACAACAACCTACATGTGCCACCATGCCTCAAAATATGTGGCAATGCCTCATAATACAATTCTCAATGAGAAAATGGGAATCAAGAGTTGGAAACAATAGCAGTCAAGCCATTGATCCTCCATAATTCAACCTAATGAACAAGGTCTTCAAACATTGTTCGAATCTGCATGCATCATAAACCCTTCATAACATAGCCTAATAAACAAGGTCTTCAAACACAGTATTGATCCTCATGCATCATAATCAGTGGAAAGATCATTCGTCATAGTATTTTTGGCTTTTTCCAATCACCTTCAACTATGTATTTTTCAAATATCATGTTGAGATATGGTTTCCATGTATTGATCATATGGACCTAGGAAGGAATCACAACATGAGCACAAAACTATGTTCAGTTCTTTAACATTTGGTGTTGTTATTTATGCCCAAATCCAATCATTGGGAAACCCTATGATCTCTTTCTTCATCAGTAGCACTACTTGAGGAAGACCATCACTGGAATTGTAGCTTGGGTAGGATTTCTATGTTGTAATTGTACCTTAGTTATGAAGGGTTCCTTGGGAAATGAGAGTTTTGACAAAATATTAGTCAAGCTACTATGCAACATTGGTGTGGGGAAAGTCTTATACATTGGGTGAGTCCAAATGGACGGTTCTACATGAATGCACACAATTTTTTTAACATTGGGACTCATTAGTACTTTCTAAGACCAAATTAGGTCACGGGGAACTACTTTTGCATTGTATCTATGTGACTATTTATGTGACTTTTGCATTGTATCCATGGAGCTGTATCTATTGTATTTCTATAGAACTATATGGTTGATGTTCAATTGTTTAGAACAAGTTACTGTAGGGAACAACCATCTCCCATTATGCTAGTGGTGCTAAAGATAGTTTGGACAAAACACATAGATATGGATGTATGATTTATCCTTAGCAAATGAAAAGCAAGGACATTTGTAAGGAATTGTAAACTTGGAGTTGAAGTTTTTTTATAAGCTCATGGTCCATTTCATTTACGAAAAATTCACTTCTATTGTTATGATATCAAATCTGTGATTACAATGTAAATCCATTGTTGGTGTTAGAACATAATCTGCATATTCAAATTTTTGGTGATTAATGACACTTAAAGATTCATAAGGGGTTGGTCATGCAAGAGTCTTAGAAAAAATTAAAACTTTTAATGGTTTGGAGGAGTTATGGGTTCTAGTAGCATTTTGTTCAAAATATTTTGTATAACAGTACCTTAAAACACTTCTATAATCTTGTTAGGAAAATATTTGCATAGACTGAACATGTGTGTCAACAATATCTACATGCTTGGATTTCTTGGCAAGACACCTTATCATGAAATGGCCTACCCTGGGCTATTGAGTTTCAGGTCACTTGGATGTTATGCATATTTGAAGTGCTTTTATGGATTGGAAGGAATGCTATAATACTTTATTTGGTGGTGTTTTGTCATCCCACCAATTTTCATGGCATGATGTTGTTATACATCGACTAAAGGGTATATGATTTTGTTATGTGTAAGGGATTTTATATGCAGGTTTATAACATATATTGCATTGATATGCACCAAGTTAATTATGAATATTGGAGTATATCCTCACAAGGTACGACTAGGAATAGAACACCTCCAACAACTTTTAGGTTACTAGAATGGGGCCCATTGTACTATGATAAAGGTGCTTATCGACCCTCTTAGTATTATTGACTAATTGGGACCACCTAGTTCTCTATCTCAATGAAAATCAATTGGTTCTAGACCTGTTGGATAAAATGGAAAAGTTTGCAATCATCCCTTCCATTATGCAGGTATGCATTTTTGGAGAGGAAATTGAGAGCATGCAACAAGATACACTGACCATTTCAAATGAACTAGTGGCGTTCCCCATACATGGACCCTTAAGCATGTGAACTCCTTCTCCAACTAATCACATTCCTTTTCCATTGCAACTACTAACCTTTGAACTTTGTTTAAAAGACCATGTAGTTTGTTAATATCAAATTTGTGCTCTGCAATCTTTCCTTCCAAAGACTTGATTTCTTGACCAATAGAACTTTCCACTTCACAAACTTCTTCTTTAAGCTTGAAACCATTTCCACTTTTGTCATGAATACTTTTATACTGAGAAATCAAATTGTTCAAATCAATAGATCTTTTTTCAAACTTGTTCCTGAGGTGAAAGGGTCTTTTAGATATGACATGATACATATGTAATGGGATTGAGAGATTATGGTTATGAAAGATGTTGAGAAATTGATAAGATTTGAACTGAACACATGAACTAAATTATATTCACACAAATCACAAATTACTTCTTACTTTCATGAGTTTTGGATTTAAAATTCTCTCTGCTTCAGTGATGAGTTAGCTAAAGTTGCTCTTACAAAGATGATTCCGGAATTTTTTTGAATTCCATTGGATTGGAAATTTGTACAAATTCTGAGATATACAACAATTTTTTTCTTTGGTAGTTTTGTAAAAGGATACCAACAAGGAATATGATGACCCTATCTCCTCAAATAGGTTTTATACTACTGAGTTTTTTCCCTACCCAACAAAATGTAATGATTGATACATTTAGCATTTTACTTTACATATGTTGCCAGTAAATCATCAATTTGAACCATATCTTTATATTTCATCCTCTTGGTCCATGACACAATTATATAGACCTGTAACTTGTCCTTGAACCTCATTGTTAAAATTTAATCTTTATTTACCTTCCTCATATCCATACATAAATATCAACAAGCAATCATTTGAACTTCCTTCGCACTGATCCCTAAGTAATCAGGTGGGTTGTCTCAAGGACTAATAACTAGTATTGCAGTTGAGTGATTGGTTGGAATCATAAGCAAGAGTCGCCAAATAAGGGTTGAAAATTAGGGTTTCCTTAGGGTTGAAAATTAATATGTTAATGTTATACCATAACTTACTCTCCAATGTTGTCTTAAATATGGGATGAAACATTGTAAAATCATATTTCCAAATCAACGCTACCTTCTAGGGTTCTGTTGCAGCTGCAACCATTTCCCAAATTTCTAAAAAAAAATGGGACCCTCCTTTTAATTTTGTCTTGCTTAGTTTTGTTGGGATTGATTGATGTTACTGCAATTTTGGATTGTTGAGGATGATTGTTAAAAGAATATCTTTATGCTGATGCCACCTTTTATGACTTACAGTGATTTCTTATCCCACTGTCGAATTTTTGTTGAAGTTATGAATCGGGACCGTAGTCAACTGCGCAGCCGCCGTTGCGGAGGTTCGGTGAAATGACGACCCGACCTAAAACTCTATCTTCCGGCGATGCGCTCTCATTTTATTTTTGATTGTCAATGTTTTGTTGAAACCCGTCGGAGCTCTAGTGCTTTGTATTGCCGCAGTTTCGGATAACAAACTGTGAGCCCCACGACGGGAGTTTTGACCTTTTTCGATCGTCGTTGGTTTGTTTTGCGAAAACTAGTTTTTTTAGCGCTCCGCCATTGCGGCTCTGTAGCTGACTAAAACCCTGCGTGATAGTTTTCCTATTTGCCAATGTTTCACTTAAGCTTTGATTATATTTGTTCTAATCTTTTGACTGATCTACGGAACCTTTTGTTTCTACAGCTTCCGACATTCTAACAAACTTATAGTCCGAGGCTATAGTCTTTTTGAGCTCCGATGTTGAGTTAGTGTTCTTAGTGATTTTTTCATCGACGTTTCTCTTTGCACTGTGGAGCTCACAGTTGTTATGTTTTTCGCCATTGTGACCCATTAACAGTTTGGACGCCGATACCTTAGTGGTTCCGCCGGCCGATCGGTTTGTTTTTTCCACCGAATGTTTTATTTCTCACTAGGATATATATATATATATGGGATTTGGGGTTTATTTTTCTATTATTTTTCCTACGAACCCGTTCCTACGTTGTCATTGTCGTTTCGAACTGGGTGTTGTACCTTAGCTGTCGGGAGCTCGTGCGTGGGTGGCGTCGCCACGGAATTTTTCATTTTTTTCTTGTCGACTGCATAGCTCATCGACAGGGGAGTTTTTCCAAAGACTAGATGTCAAAGAGGCAGAAAAAGAAAGCCCCTGTAGTTGAAGAGGAACCTAAGGTTGAGGACATTTACAAAGACACTAGATGCACCACTAGGGTAGAACCTGAATACAAGTGGGGCAAAATTTACAGACTGATTTCACACTAGGAAGTGCCTGACACCGGTTTTGAAGAAGTAACAATATATGCTAATATTGAAAAATATGCCTTAATGAAGGTAGCTACCAGGCCTGATATTTTCCCATGCTCAGAAGTAATTGGATGGATTCTGCCTAGGGAAGACGTGACTACAATGATCCTAGCCAACACTGCCAAGCAGGGCTATGCTGCTTATAGCCCTGGTTATGTATCATTAGCTTACCACTTACCAGAAGCCCAGGTTTACCTAATTGAAGGTTGGCTGAAGGAGATTAACCTAGACCTGGTTGAAACTGTAAAAAGGATGATGGTACCTAGTAAGAATTTCCGAACCAGACCATCAGGGGAATGTGACACAGCTATTTTAAGAACCCCTTAAATGTTCATTGCATTGATGCTGAACAAAATCTTTGGGAGAGCCCACGGAAGGAGTTTCAAGTTAGGATGGGTTCCTATCATCTTCTATGTAGCCACCAAAGGGACTGTGTTCAATTGGGCAAACATTGTGTCAAACAGTCTCTCAGCTTGTATTGCTTCAGCTCTGGGAGGAGTATCTCAGAAAAATTCTGAGTTCTACATGAGCTCCATATTGATTGATTGTACACTGTGCACTCAGCCATTTCCTAACCTAAGGTGCATATGGGACAGGGACAGAACCCCTGTGTACACGGCCTACAGGCCATTATGGGCACACAAATACTACAATCATTATAGAGAAGTTTGTGAACAATTTATCATGCCCTTGTATACGTTGATTTTCTTGAAAGAGTGCAATTGCATGTATGAAGAAGCACTAAAATTCATTAAGAAGTTTGCAAATTTCTACTTGACTAAGGAAGGGATGTATATTAGAATGTATGGTTGTTCCAGGGCACCTTTGTTGCTTCCCAAATATGCCATTGACTAAGTGATACACAAAGAAGCAGTCAGGCAAGTTTTCTTGGACGCTATAGGGAGTTTTTTGTTCGAGCACAAGAAGGCAACTTACCCTCCCATACCGTTCAGATTGGGAAGTTATAAGTTTTCAAAAGTTAAAAAAGCTGATGAGTTTGTACAAGAACTGGAGAAATTTCACTTTGGAGAAATGAGCTTCCATAGGAATGATTCTCAAAGCAAAGTGGCGGAGCATTGCAAGGAAGCCAATGTGCATTTTGAATATACGAACCATTGGGATAAGGATGAGGAAACTTTCAGAAATGCAGAAAATATGACTACATTAAAAAGAATATTTAAAAATAAGATCACCACCAAAGGTGGCAAGGGCCAGGCTAAGCAGAAGAAAGCAGATGAAGAGGAGGCCAGGAAAAGAGAAGAAGATGCTAAGAGACTAGCAAAGGAGGCCGAAAGTTGGCTTAGAAGTGAGGAAGAAGAAAAGAAGAAAGCTGAACAAGAAGCAACTAAGAGTGCAGAGGAAGCTTCCAAGAGGGAAGAAGAAGAACGAAAAAAGAAAGAGGATGAAGAGATTAAGAAGCAGGAAGCTAAAAGGCTGAAACTGATAGGATCCACGATAGAGCAACAAACTTCTGACCCTACAGACACTCAAGTGCAAGATCGGGGTAATCCTGATTCTCAAGACCCTGCTGCAACTGCTGGAAGCACTTTAGGGCAGGTTGTTGTTTCTGGATTAAGACTGATTCCTTTTGACCAAAAGAAAGGGGAAGAAGTTCCAGACTTCAGTACCATTTTTTGTGATAGAGAAAAGAAAAGAATTGTGAAGAGGACTGAGAAGAAAGTTGAAACTGGGGAGCAGTCAGGGAGGATGATAAATGATAAAACCATGGTCCATGGGACAGACAAGGACCGAATACTGACAATCCAAGCTAGAGCAGCATTGATCCACGCCTCTGAAGATAATGTGGATCGAATAATGACAGACCTTGAGCAATCAAGGAAAATTGCTTCCCAATTAAGAGACACTCTGAAAAAGGAGAGAAATGAAGGAAAAAAATTAAAGAGGAAGTTTGAAGACGTGAAAAATGAAGCAAAGTCCTCAAAGGCAGAGCTTCAGTCCATCCAAGTAGACAAGATGTCTTTGGAAGTTGCACAAGATAGCTTAGCAAAATTGCAGTAGGAATATCAGGATCTAAAGACAGAAAAGGATGGGCTTAAAACAGCATATGAAAATATTCATGCAGAAAGAGACCAACTGTAAAGTAAAATTGGGGAGATGGAAATACAAAAGGCTACCTTGGAGGAAACAGAGAAACAATTTCAGGTGCAAGCAGCATATTTTAAAGAGCAAATTGCTTCACTAGCATCATCTTTGGAAGAGGCCAAAGAACAGCAAACCAGTATTCAGCCTTTCAAAGAGCATGTCTTAAGACACAGAAGCAAAATGCATAAGCTGGAGGTGTCCATAAAAGAAGAGAGATGCAAGGTTTTGCAGGTAGATAATAGATTAGAAGAAATTTTGGAGACTTCTTCATATTTCGTAGATAGGTCTCAGGACATTTTAGAAGTCCTTACGGGAAGAATAGCAAGGTTGGAGTCCAATGAGGAGATCCCTGCAGACTTACCAGCAAAGGATCAACAAGGTTTAAAACAAGATTATGACTTATTGGAGTTTGCCATAAACACAACTGAAGAATTTAAGAAGGCTGTAAAGAAAACGAAAGGGGCTTGCACCGAGTTTTGTAGGAGACTGTTGATCACTTACAACTGATGTCAGGTGGCTGCTGAGCAGAGAATAGACGCATTTCCAGAACACGACCTATTCATAGAGATGTTACAGAACAAATATCAAGAGGATGAATAGAGAATTCAACAAGTCAAGGTCATGGACGAACATATCTTGAAAGATGAAGTAGCTCATTCCGCGGTCAGTGTACAGTTACTGGAAGATCAACTACGCTTGAGCTCAGCCAGGATTGAAGTGATAAAAAATCAGGCTGCAAAGTTTGAAATCAATATTTGTTTTCTCAAGCCTTCTGAGTTCGAGAACATTGCATCAGAAGCCATACCATGGAAAAAATTCCTAAACAATCAAGCAGGGCCCTCCACTTAAGTGCTTTATTAGTTTGTTTAAATGTAATATATTGTAATTTGTATAAGCACTCAGTATAAGACAATTTTGGGAGATGAAACGTTGGGGAAGCCCAGGGGTCATGGGTGGTAGTCCAAAAGTTTTTCCTTTTGTATAAGTATAGGAGAGTTAGGTTGTATGAAGGAATTTTTCCCAGTTAGACTTGTGAGAACACATTGTAAGAGGAACTATTTTGTTTTACAATAATATAATTACAATTTTGCCTGTTGGAGAAAGCTTTGGGTGGAATGTTCAAATGTTATGAAATGAACGATGTTGAAGGGGAACTATTTTGTTTTTAGCTGTGATTCATTAACTATGAGATCGTTCTAACTTTTTGAACCTATGTTCTTGTGTGAATGTTATCTGGTTTATTTTATGATAACTTCCACTATGAGTAATGAATGTTTTCATAGATAATGAGCTATCTTGTTGTTCATCTATTTATTCATGTTTATGTGTTTTGAATCAAAGAACAGCTATCTGTGATTTTTCTTAATGCATGAACAGTAATACATTACTCATTAAATGATAATCTCACTCCCTAGGGACATCTTACTTAGTTTTATTTCCTGCTGTGTGTGGTTTAGATGCGAGAGAGTCTAAGACGATAGGTAAGAACCTGCGCATCACATTGTGACCGCTCCTCATATTCTTTATCAATCTGCATTTTAGATAGGCACTTGCATATCATACTTAAAGTTAAAAACACAAAAATATATACGGTGGACCAGGCCACAACCGGTAAAACCTTTTAATTTTTGTTACTTGACCTACGGTAGCCGGACCGCAAACCAGACGGTTTCCCCATACCAAACAGTCACGGGCTAGTTGGGAACGTTGACTCGGGAGAATCCCTTGCTGTTGTCGGCTGCTATTTTCCAGGTCTCAACAGTTTCTGGCGCTATAAGGAGGGCCACCAGTGCATGGCTGGCCGAGGAAACCCATTTCCTCGAAATTACTCCACCAGTGATAGTTTTGAAAGCAGTTTATCTCCTAATCTAAATCCTAAAGAGAAGTGGAGAGAACATTTGTATTATGTAGACAATGAAGTTGTTAATGATCTGAGGAGACACACTAGAGCATATGTGAAGAGTATTGGAGGATTACTCACCATCCTTGATTTATCCTGAAGAGAATACAAGAAGAAAGATCATCCCATCTTGGAAGATTCAGTGTTGGTTGGAGATTTGGAAGAATTAGTAGAAGTAGCATTACGGGAAGTGGCTCAACCTTTGAATCAAGTAGGCCCAGATACACCTAACGGTTCACCTGTCCATACTCCTGCTCACTCACCTCATCACTCTCCACCTAGACTCATGGCATGTGTAAATGCAAATCAGCCACCTAACGCACCAAATCCACCACCTGCTTGGAAAGCCAGATCACCTCTAAACTTAGCACCTCCGTTGCATGACTTACCTCAAGCTTTTGAGAAGATGCCACCCAAGTTTGACCCAAGTGAGAAGATTTTAGTAGATGACCATTTACAAAGCTTCTACTTGGCCATAGAAGGACTAAAAGCTGGAGAACACGAGGATGTAGTCTGTAGAATTTTTTCGCATACCCTTAAAGGAGTTGCAGCCTCATGGTATTTCAATTTTCCTGCAAATTAAATTCCAGATTGGGACACTTTTGAAAGGATTTTTAGAAGCAAATATGCATCCCAAAAGACCCATGCAGCACTAATGAAAGGTTTAGGAACTTTGAAGAAAGAAAGAAAAGAAAAGGTGCATAATTTTACTCAAAGGTTTTCTGCTTATCTTAAAATTTCTTTGCAACTGATAAGCCCTCTGATAAGGTTCTGATTGAGTATTATACCTCAGCTCTATGGCTTGACTTGGCCATGTTTGCAAAAGCCCATGTTAAACCTATGTTATCAGAGACTTATGAAGAAGCTGAAAGAGTAGAGGCTGAAAAGGAAAGTATAGAAGATTATCCTGAGCAATCTGGAGAAAAACCTTTTGGGAAAAAAGCCTTATTACTGTCCAAACCTAAAGAGGAGAAATCACATGATTTGGAGGGGATGTTAAAAATGATGCACAAGCTTTCCAACAGAATAATAGATTTGGAAACAGAAAAGGAAGCTCAAAAAGCATATAAGTCGTATTACAAGAGAAGAGAGGATAACAATCAATCCAAACCTCTTCCATATAGTTCTGCATCAATGAACTTAACTAAGGTTGGTATGGATAATTTTTGCACTTTTCACCAACAGCCTCGTTCTGAAAAAATTTGTCCTCAATGGATAAACTCGATGACATTAGTTATGAATCAGCTATTGGATTCCAAATTAATAGAGGAAAATGAGGAAAAAGAAAAGGGTGGTAAAGCCACAGAAAAACAAGAAAATGACACCATGGTTTTATGGGACTGTGTTTCACTTTTTGATACATAAGAAAATAATCTGAAGCATGAGGATATATCGGAAACAAATATGTTAGCAAGAAGCCTGGATTTGGTGAACAAAGACAATTCAATACTCTCAAAGATCAAGAAATTGCAAGAAAATGTAAAGAAACAACCGAAGAACAACATAGATGATGAGACACCTAAAATTACCAATCAAGATCTGAAACAGGTAAACATGCCTACTAAGCCTATTGAGGAAGAAAATCTCAAAACCCCTGAAGAAATAGGGAGAAGATACCCACAGAAAACCAACCTATAGAAGAAGTTGTTGAAGCAAGTGTGGGAGGAAAGACTAGGTTTAAAACCCCACCTTTCTTGTTGACTTTGGAAATTTTGAATCATAAGGTGCACAATTGTTTGGTATATTCTGGATCAGCAGTAAATGTTATGCCACTTGTGGTTTGCAGAAATATTAATGGATAGCCTAAACCTACTGCTTGGTAGGTTACTCAATTAGACAGAACTAATGTGAAATTAGTCGGGGAAATGGAGAATGTTCTTATTCGTCTATCAGCAAATGAAAAGATATGTCAATATATTGATATTATGGTGGCAAATATACCTGATGGTTATGGACTTATTTTGAATCGAGATTGGTCAGCAAGATTAAAAGGGTATTTTGCTTCGGATTGGTCACATTTGTGGCTGCCTTATAAAGGAGTCCCAAATCAGATCAAAATTTTAAGGGAACCCTACATGAAACACACTGTCACTAAGCTAGAAGATGAAAATGAATCAGTAAATTTTGTATTGGCGAATTATCTAATTGAGTTGGAAATGGGACGTTTCGCATCAGAAGAAGCCAGCAACATAGTAGACACCCAGCCCGATCCCCTTCAATGTTCATGGGCTGATAAGATTGATTGTAAATTAGTAGATGTAGTTTTTGTTTCAAGAATGATAGAATTAGATAATGGTTAGGTATTTCTCATTTGCATTCAAGCCTAGCCCCTTAACTTACAAGCTGCTAGATCTATAGGGGTGGGCAGAGAACTGACTAGTTAGTGGTTTGGTTCTCAAATTTTTTCATTTCTTCATTTTTGTTTTAATGACCTTGTACATTAATAATTTGATTTTGTTTTTCACTTTGATTTACTATTGTTGTTTCTAGTTAATTTTGTTTTCATTTAAATAAAAGAGGCAAACTTTTCGTTGCATGGAAAGCATCAGAGTTTTGGATTAATTGAAATCCCTGGGTAGAAGACTGTGTTCTTTTGTTTGAGCTGATAGAATTTCTTCTAGTAAGTAGTTTTCCTAGATGGCTATGAACACATTGAAGTCCTGCTTGATTCCTGAATCAGGATCAAAAGGTCTGGAATACTATTTCGAGGCTCCATCCATTTCACATCTAAAAAATGTCCTAGGGGTGACAACAAAAGACCCACGGAAAGGAAGCAAGGTAAACAGTATATTATATATAAATGATCCCATGCCAAGAATTGAAGGCCTAAAGGCTAATAAGAGTTGAAACTCCTAAAAAAGCAATACCTATCAAAGCAAAGTACCAAATCATATGAGTACCAGTTTGCCAAAAGTTCTTCTCCGTTCGTGAGCTGAAAATCAAATACATCTCTCACACAAAAGGACACTATGGATAGAGGAGCCTAAATAAAATTCAGAAAGAAAGGCATAAGGAGGACTCAAAAGAACAAAAAGTTCAAGAAGCACAAAAAGTGCAAAATGGCATGGGAATGAGGAACAAATGAATATTTATCTTTACCATATGTTACAATCTAGTGGTGTCCAAGCTGGAAGCTACCCAAAGACAGAGGTAAAAGAAACTCATCTACTTGGCCTTGAAAGAGTTATCCTGACTTTGTGATTTTGGAGTTTCCATTTCCAAAAAATTGGACTGTCATCAACGGTTGAAGTACATATGTTTTCCATTGTAGGAATACAAGCATCTAGAAGAATTCAACCTATGAGTTTAATTGTTGAATGGTCTGTTACTTAAAGAAGGGTTGATTCGGAGATCTGAGGTTCACCAGGTAGTCGCCAATTTTTGCAGCTGCAACCATTTCCCAAATTTCTAAAAAAATTTGGGACCCTCCTTTTAATTTTGTCTTGCTTAGTTTTGTTGGGATTGATTGATGTTACTGCAATTTTGGATTGTTGAGGATGATTGTTAAATGAATATCTTTATGCTGATGCTACCTTTTATAACTTACGGTGATTTCTTATCTCACTGTCGGATTTTTGTTGAAGTTATGAATCGGGACCGTAGTCAACTGCACAGCCGCCGTTGCGGAGGTTCAGTGAAATGATGACCCGACCTAAAACTCTATCTTCCGCCGATGCGCTCTCGTTTTATTTTTTATTGTCGGCGTTTTGTTGAAACCCAACGGAGCTCTAGTGCTTTGTATTGCCGCAATTTCGGATGACAAAATTTGAGCCCCACGACGAGAGTTTTTACCTTTTCCGATCGTCGTTGGTTTGTTTTGGGAAAACCTTAGTTTTTTTAGCGCTCTGTCGTTGTGGCTCTGTAGCAGACTAAAACTCCGCGTGATAGTTTTCCTATTCGTCGATGTTTTGCTTAAGCGTTGGTTATATTTGTTCCGATTTTTTGACTGGTCTACGAAACCTTTTGTTTCTACAGCTTCCGTCGTTGCGGGGTTCTAACAAACTTATAGTCCGAGGCTATAGTCTTTTGAGCTCTGATGTTGAGTTAGTGTTTTTAGTGATTTTTTCGCCGACATTTCTATTTGCACTACGGAGTTCATAGTTGTTACGTTTTCCACCGTTGCGGCCCATTAACAGTTTGGACACCGATACCTTAGTGATTTTGCCAGGCGACCGGTTTTTTTTTTTTCCACCGAATGTTTTATTTCTCACCGGGATATATATATATGGGATTCGGGATTTCTTTTTCTATTATCTTTCCTACGAACTCATGCCTGCGCTTTCGTTTTCCTTTCGAACTGGGTGTTGTACCTTAGTTGTCAAGAGCTCGTGCGTGGATGGCGTCGCCATGGAAGTTTTCAGTTTTTTCTTGTCGACTGCACAGTTCATCGACAGGGAAGTTTTTCTGAAGATGAGATGTCAAAGAGGTAGAAAAATAAAGCCCCTGTAGTTGAAGAGGAACCTGAGGTGGAGGTTATCACAAAGGTTGAGCACATTTACGAAGACACTAGATGCACCACCAGGGTAGAACCTGAATACAAGTGGGGCAAAATTTACATACTGATTTCACACCAAGAAGTGACTGACACCGGTTTTGAAGAAGTAGCAATATATGCTAATATTGAAAAATCTGCCTTAATGAAGGTAGCTACCAAGCCTAAGATTTTCCCATGCTCAGAAGTAATTGGATGGATTCTGCCTAGGGCAGACGTGACTACCATGATTCTGGCCAACACTGCCAAGCAGGGCTATGTTGATTACAGCCTTGGTTATGTATCATTAGCTTACCACTTACCAGAATCCTAGGTTTACCTAAATAAAGGTTGGCTGAAGGAGATTAACCTAGACCTGGTTGAAACTGTAAAAAGGATGATGGTACCTGGTAAGAATTTCTGAACCATACCATCAGGGGAATATGACACAGCTACTTTAAGAACCCCTTACAAGTTCATTGCATTGAAGCTGAACAGAATCTTTATGGAAGGAGTTTCAAGTTAGGATGGATTCCTATCATCTTCTATGTAGCCACCGAAGGGACTGTGTTCAACTGGGTAAACATTGTGTCAAACAATCTCTCAACTTGTATTGCTTCAGCTCTAGGAGGAGTATCTCAGAAAAAGTTTGAGTTCTACATGAGCTCCATATTGATTGATTGTATACTGTGCACTCGGCCATTTCCTAACCTAAGGTGCATATGGGATAGGGACAGAACCCCTGTGTACACGGCCTACAAGCCATTATGGGCACACAAATACTACAATCATTATAGAGAAGTTTGTGAACAATTTATCATGCCCTTATATACGTTGATTTTCTTGAAAGAATGCAATTGCATGTCTAAAGAAGCACTGAAATTCATTGAGGAGTTTGCAAATTACTACTTGACTGAGGAATGGATGTATATTAGAATGTATGCTTGTTCCAGGGCACCTTTGTTGCTTCCCAAATATGCCACTGACTATGTGATGCACAAAGAAGCAGTCAAGCAGGTTTTCTTGGACGGTATAGGGAGTTTTTTGTTCGAGCACAAGAAGGCAACTTATCCTCCCATACCGTTCAGATTGGGAAGTTATAAGTTTTCAAAAGTTAAAAAAGCTAATGAGTTTGTACAAGAACTTGAGAAATTTCACTTTGGAGAAATAAGCTTCCATAGGAATGATTCTCAAAGCAAAGTGGCGGAGCATTGTAAGGAAGCCAATGTGCATTTTGAATATACAAACCATTGGGATAAGGATGAGGAAACTTTTAGAAATGCAGAAAATATGACTTCATTAAAAAGAAGATTTAAAAAGAAGATCGCCACCAAAGGTGGCAAGGGCCAGGATGAGCAGAAGAAAGCAAATGAAGAGGAGGCCAGGAAAAGAGAAGAAGCTGCTAGGAGACTAGCAGAGGAGGCTGAAAGTTGGCTTAGAAGTGAGGTAGAGAAAAGAAGAAAGCTGAATAAGAAGCAGCTAAGAGTGCAGAGGAAGCTGCCAAGAGGGAAGAAGAAGAAAGAAAAAAGAAAGAGGATGAAGAGCTTAAGAAGCAGGAAGCTGAAAGGATGAAACTGACAGGATCCATGACAGAGCAACAAAATTCTGACCATGCAGACACTCAAGTGCAAGATCAGGATAATCCTGATTCTCAAGACCCTGCTACAACTGCTGGCAGCACTTTAGGGCAGGTTGTTGTTTCTGGGTTAAGACCGATTCCTTTTGAGCAAAAGAAAGGGGAAGAAGTTCCAGACTTCAGTACCATTTTTTATGACAAAGAAAATAATTGTGAAGAGGACTGAGAAGAAAGTTGAAACTAAGGGGCAGTCAGGGAGGATGATAAATGATAAAACCGTGGTCCATGGGACAGACAAGGACTCGAGACTAACAATCCGAGTTGGAGCAGCATTGATCCATGCCTCTGAAGATAATGTGGATCGAATAATGACAGACCTTGAGAAATCAAGGAAAATTGCTGCCCAATTAAGAGACACTCTGAAAAAGGAGAGAGATGAAGGCAAAAAATCAAAGAGGAAGTTTGAAGACATGCAAAATGAAGCAAAATCCTCAAAGGCAGAGCTTTAGTCCCTCCAAGTAGACAAGATCTCTTTGGAAGTTGCTCAGGATAGCTTAGCAAAATTGTAGCAGGAATATCAGGAGCTAAAGACAGAAAAGGATAGGCTTAAAACAGCATATGAAAATCTTCATGCAGAAAGAGACCAACTTCAAAGTAAAATTGGGGAGCTGGAAATACAAAAGGATACCTTGGAGGAAACAGAGAAACAATTTGAGGTGCAAGCAGCAGAGTTTAAAGAGCAAATTGCTTCACTAGCATCATCTTTGGAAGAGGCCAAAGAACAACAAACCAGTATTCAGCCTTTCAAAGAGCATGTCTTAACACACAGAAGCAAAATGCATAAGCTGCAGGTGTCCATAAAGAAGAGAGATGCAAGGTTTTGTAGGTAGATAATAGATTAGAAGAAATTTTGGAGACTTCTTCATATTTCGTAGATAGGTCTCAGGACATTTTAGAAGTCCTTACAGGAAGAATAGCAAGGTTGGAGGCCAATGAGGAGATCCCTGCAAACTTACCAGCAAAGGCTCAACAAGGTTTAAAACAAGACTATGACTTATTGGAGTTTTCCATAAACACAGCTGAAGAATTTAAGAAGGTTGTAAAGAAAACGAAAGGGGCTTGCACCAAGTTTTGTAGGATATTGTTGATCACTTACAACCGATGTCAGGTGGCTGCTGACTAGAGAATAGATGCATTTCCAGAACACGACCTGTTCATAGAGATGTCACAGAACAAATATCAAGAGGATGAACAAAGAATTCAACAGGTCAAGGTCCTGGACGAACAGATCTTGAAAGATGAAGTAGCTCATTCCGTGGTCAGTGTACAGTTACTGGAAGATCAACTACGCTTCAGCTCAGCCAGGATTGAAGTGATAAAAAATCAGGCTGCAAAGTTTGAAATCAATATTCGTTTTCTCGAGCCTTCTAAGTTCAAGAACATTGCATCAGAAGCCATAGCATGGAAAAATTTCCTAAATAATCAAGCAGGGCCCTCCACTTAAGTGCTTTATTAGTTTGTTTAAATGTAATATATTGTATATTGTATAAGCACTCAGTATAAGACAATTTTGGGAGATGAAATGTTGGGGAAGCCCAGGGGTCACGGGGGGCAGTCCAAAAGTTTTTCCTTTTGTATAAGTATAGGAGAGTTAGGTTGTATGAAGGAAATTTTCCCGGTTAGACTTGTGAGAACACATTGTAAGAGGAACTATTTCATTTTGCAATAATATAATTATAATTTTTCCTGTTGGAGAAAGTTTTGGGTGGAATGTTCAAATGTTATGAAATGAACGATGTTGAAGGGGAACTATTTCGTTTTCAGCTGTGATTCATTAACTGTGAGATCGTTCTAACTTTTTGAACCTATGTTCTTGTGTGAATGTTCTTTGGTTTATTTTATGATAATTTCCACTATGAGTAATGAATGTTTCCATAGACAATGAGATATCTTGTTGTTCATCCATTCTATCATGTTTATGTGTTTTGAATCAAAGAACAGCTATCTGTGATTTTTCTTAATGCATGAACAGTAATACATTACTCATTAAATGATAATCTCACTCCCTATGGACAGCTTACTTAGTTTTATTTCCTGCTGTGTGTGGTTTAGATGCGAGAGAGTCTAAGACGAGAGATAAGAACCTGCGCATCACATTGTGACTGCTCCTCGTATTCTTTATCAATCTACATTTTAGATAGGCACTTGCATATCATACTTAAAGTTAAAAACACAAAAATATATACAGTGGACCAGGCCGCAACCGGTAAAACCTTTTAATTTGTGTTACTTGACCTACAGTAGCCGAACCACAAACCGAACGGATTCCCCATACCAAACAGTCACGGGCTAGTTGCGAACATTGACTAGGGAGAATCCCTTGCTGTTGTTGCTTGCAATTTTCCAGGCCTCAACAGGTTCCATATTCATTTGCAAGACATAACTTGTGACATGAAGATACATACTAGATCGACATAAAACTATGTTGCTTTTAGCATTATGGGTGAAAAATAGAAGACTACAAATGAAGGATAAGTTGGGGATAATATTCATTATAAAAGGACCTTTGTGTAGGCATAACAGTTCATCAATTCATCATCCATTGGAGTCCTTCAACCATTCATCTCTCTCCCCTTCATTCGTAGGTCTCAAAATATTTACTTTGGGAACAAACTACTTATACAGTTTGATCAAAGCCGTCAACTATGCACGATCCAGAAAGTAAGGATATTGTTTCATGTTTCACTTTTGTTGTCAAAAGGAAGAGTGAAAAGTTAGGAAGTACCAAAGCTATTTATTATGTGCACGTGGACTTAATGTAGGGAAATAAGTCATATCTACTTTCTTCTTCTTGAATGGGAGCAATGATGAAACCACAATAGTGGTCTATAGATGGATATTTAATAACCGTGGGAAGATCCATGAGTTAGTCATAAGACATTCCATTGTAGTGTTGTAGGATTGCCACTATGCAAATAAGGCATTGACTTGATAGTCACAATCCCATTGGTATGATAAATTATGGGAGAGATAAAAACATCCCTACACAAATATTAACTGATAAGTATGGTTTTGGTGTATCATTTGGAGAATAACATCCTCCAACAATAGTTGTTATTATGACTCTTAAAGGGTCCTACATGAGATCTGGGCACTTTTAGGCCCTTGAGATTTCAAGCTTAATAAGCCATAGACAACAGGTATGTGCACCCTAGTAGTGATGGAAAAGATCATAAAACATATTAGGTAAAATGGACAATCATCTACAACACAAAACAACATTCATGCAAAAATTAACAACCACTTACAACCATCAAAAGGGTTACAACAACAACAAGCATGTTGGGTGCATCATGAGTTATGGGTAGTCAACAATTGCTTATAGCCATGGAAAAAACATAATATGAGGTCCAAGTACAATTCAAGAGTTATTGGCATGCCCTAAAGGCAAAAGATCAGTAAATAAATAGTTCCGTTAAAGTACAAATTTTTTTAGTTTTTCTTTAAACAAGTGCATGATCATCTTCAATTCTAGGCAATGTGTGAAGCAATTTCCTGTAGGAACATTCCTTTGAAACATTGAAAAGCAATCCATTTTATTCACCGTGTTAAATGATGGGTATTTTGTGTGCCAAGAAGCTTGGTGATTCGAGAAAGTTTTCCATCTAGCATTTAGAGGATTTAATGCCATATCAAGGAGTTTCCTATCCTATCAAGGAGGAGTGTTCATCCTTGAAGATTCACATCTACCATATGAAGGATTTGTTCAACATTATTAAGTACACTTATTTGAAAAAATTTCTTCAATGAGTGAAAATGAGCATGCTTAATGACAAAAAGAGGTATAGTCCAAAGAGTAACATCTGAGACGTGTGCATGCATGTTGATTTTCATGTGAAATATACATTTATATTAAAAGTTGTGATGAAAGGTCAATGAATGTTGTTTCATTCTCCCAACTATTGTTTGATGCACACTTGGACATACCTTTGGAAGGAGGTTTGTATTAATCATCCAAACCCTTCATTTCCTTTACCATCACATTGTTCTTGTATTAATGTTACAATAGTCTTGCATAATTGTCTCACTGCAACTCTTGATTCTGCTACAGTCTGAAGGAAGGGTTCTACCATTGCATCATATGTTATAGCTTTGTGGTCATGGAATTTGATTGTGAATCCATGGTTATTTAAACTAGACCCTTGGGAACTTGTAATGCCAACTTTAGCCTGGCTCAATGCATACTTCAGATCCTAGAAATACAGTTCCAACTACTTCATTTGTTTCTCCATTTCTTCCATAGATGAGCTTAATTGCCTAACTTCGGTTAGTGCAGCATCTCTTCTAGGAGATGCATGTCTGAAGTGGGTTGTTAGTAGATGTTTGTTTCTCAAATATCCTCAGGGACAACTTACTTTCATGAGGCAACAAATTGTGAGTAATGTTGTTATGTATCAATATGCTCTGTATAAAGGACTACATGCCTATATGAAGGAAGATTGATTTGTTCCATCTAGATGGGCTACTCTTTGTGTGATTCCATTATTTCATAAAGATACCATTGAAGTAGAAAATGCAGATGTTATGGATGATGTGGAACAAATGCCACGGAATGAAACCAGTACACATAACAATGTTCATCTTCCAAAGTTTGGGAATTATCCCATGGAGGATGGAGAGATTTAGGGTGAGTCCAGTTCAATACAAGGTTCTATGAAGCAAGATATTAGCAGATGTCATTAAATATTTGATTGGATTTCATTATGTTGAAGGGGGAAAGAATGCAGTTGTCCATCTTATGAATTATATATAGGGGTTGACTCCATTATTAAAAATTTGTTACAATTTTATAACATTTAGTTTAGGAGTTTGTTGTGATGAGTTGGAAGTTTATCTAAGTTATATGTAATCCTATGAGTGTAGAGTAAGGAGAGAGGAGTGGCCAAGAAAGTGAATAATCGGGCCAATGTAGAGTGGAGAAGTGACCTAGAAGTTGTGCGATCAAGTCAGTGTAGTGATAGAAGCTCTTTGAATGTAAACTCATATATAGAGGTTGGAGAAAGTAATGCATTTCGTTGGATATCCATTAAATCCGACATAAATGCTATACTACTGACAACTTCAATTTATTTGTTATATGACTTTATCCATGTCTACAATGAGCACAATATGAGTGCATACCATTTATCCAAGGAAGCATTGAATATGAAGGTTGGCCTCCTCTCCTTCTCGTAACTTTTAGAAGGACAAATCATTGAGGAAGGCATGATATAGTTAATTTAAGAGCTTTTTTATTTATGTGGCAGAGTATTTTTTGGTTCTTTCGACTATGGGATACATTAGCATCTTTCTTGTTTTAGCTGGGGATATAGATTTTGTTTTCATCCCCTCATGGGTGTGTTTTCTCCACCCTCGATGCCTCCTTGGATAAGGTATTTGATATCCTTATGTTCTTCGAGTGGTATTGCTACTTCAGTCATCTTGGGATTATGGGTTTCATCCCTCCCCTTGGGAAATTTTTTGATACTTATGATCTCTACTCGTGTTTGGAATGACTTATTGTCAGGACTATGTAAAAGTTGCCTTTGATTCACTATTAAATATCAAGGAACACCTCTTTTTCTTCTGGAAAAAAAAAAGTTACAAAATATTTGCAAATGATTTTATTAGATATTTCGATATCCGTAAACTTGGTCTTTAATATTTTTGGGTGAGGAAACAAAATAAATTAAAAAGGTACACCTAAGAATTTTGTAAAAAACATAGTTTGTATTTTGAGATAAATTGGATGAAGCATTTGCTATAGAACGACTTGATATCTATATCGTGTTAAAGGACTATGTGATGAACAGTTATACTAGGGAATTATTGATATTATTCAGGATAATGATATCACTATTATGGCATGCTTATAAGTATTTCCAAGTTGTTGCTGGTATTTTGCTATTATTTGCCAAAAATATTTCTGGCCATGGTGCAGGTAGAACCAAACAGGTATTTGTCAGACCTATCTTCCTCCAGCGAGGGGAGTTTGGGAAGGCTAGAGGAAAGTGAGACATACAGTAGGTATACAAGGGCTAGATAAACTAGATGTCAGAAGTTCAAAACAAAACAAAAACGCATGGATTTTTTTCTCAGAGGAGGGGGGTCATGTTCCTATGATGATGAGACAATAGGAGACATTGAGGTGCCCTTAAGGTACAAACGCCTAGTGAAACAATGGGTACCTATGTATATCCCTCAAGTTGACACTGATTTTTGTGTGAATGAGAGGATATATAGAATTGCACCATCGCCAGTACATGGATTGGGGTTGTTTTGCATGGATGTCATAAAGGTCGGATACGACAGATAAACAAAATTGATGGAGCATGTTGGGCCCTCTTACAACTACAATGATTGGATGCACCTGATCCAATATACACGAAGTATGCATAGATATGGTTTGTCAGCAAATTATTTACAACTGAAAGACAAAGATCAAAATAAAGGAGCAACGTTGTACATTGACGAAAGGCCAAAAATAACGGGAATATTGAGAGGTTTATAAACAATACACAACCAGGGTCTACACTTAACCAACCCAACTGCATATTTGAGGTGCGTGAAGGAAACCATGTCTTTGTATGTCCCATTAAATCAATAGTTGCTAGGGAAGAGCTTATTATTATTTACAGTTTGAATCGAGTAGATACAAACACGGTTAGTATGGATGTGGTACATCCAACAATTTACCCACCTTTTATTAATTATTTTAACATCTTGGGGATTTTTCGTTAGCAGATAATTATAATTTTATTAAATTTCCTATGTTGACTTCGTAGAAGGGTGATGGGGGGCGCATCACCCCAGCAGCAGGTGAGAGGAGTACACAATTCGCGAGGCAACAGGTATACACCAAAATGTTATGTTTTTAAATTGTTATATTGAGTATTTTCGTTTCGTTAGGTAATTTTTAGTATGTTTTTTATGCATGGTTCTATCAGGGGCACCTCCCTCATAGTAGATGTTAGTAGAACTGCCTCAAGGCGGCAGGTATATATCAATATTTCCATTCTAAAAATTTATGATGGACAAACAGATCCGTTGTTATGTTTTTTCAATAGTATATTCGGTTCATTTATATAATCTTATCTATTTTTCATGCAGAGTGTTGATCGAGGAAGCCACCCGACAATTGATCAGACGACTGCAGCCTCGGGGAAATAGGTAAACATGAATGTAATTATACATTTGAAATACTTTAAAATTGTACACATGTATAACGTGTAGCGTAATGTTTATTTTGGTATGTATTTTTTTGTTTTTATGTTTGCATTCATTATAATAATGTTGTCTAATTTTTTTGCAAGTTGAGGATCAGGGAAAGTCCCCAGCTATTGATCAGACGACTGAAGCCTCAGGGCAACAGGTAAACCTAAATGTAATTCTACATTTTAAATACTTCAAAATTGTACACATATAAAACATGTATCATAATGTTTATTTTGTTATGTAATTTTTTGTTTTTACGATTGCGTTCATTATGATAATGTTGTATTTTTTTTTGCAGGTGGATGATCGGGAAAAGTCCCCAGTTGTTGATCCAACCACACCGTCGTCTAGGCATCAAGTAAACCTAGATTTAATTCTAGGAATCTATCATGATAGACAGTTTTTGTTAATATAATTTTTTGTGCATACTATTGCTTCAACAACTAAGCAATGTTTTATATATTTTTGTTGCAAACAAATGATTCGGTCTATGAAACAACAGCTCAGCAGTATTTAGATTTTGATGTCTACCAGTTGTTCAGTGATGCTAACATTGGTTCCTCTATAGACCTGTTGAGGTGCTACAGAAGACCTTGAAAAAACAACATGAGGAAATGGTTCGTCTGGCATTGACAGTTCCACAGACAGACGAGATCAAAGCAAAGGTTCAATTGTTGATCTAGAGATGTCAGTCCTTGAAAGTAAGTTGCAGAATCATAATGTAAATTCGTTTAGAACTTTATAATTTTTAATTTTATATGATAGTGAACTTATAATACAATGGTTTGTATTTACAGGATATTCTGCAACCTCACACTGGTGGTGAAGACGATGTTGGTCCCAGTGACCAAACCACTCCACATACACCACATACTACACCCTTTTTGTACAATGAACAGTCAGCAACACACTCTACGACAACCCTGAGGCTAGCAGAGGGTGCAGCCGATGCTGATCGACCCACAACAAATACTGCAGAAGAAGGGGTGGAGGCAGGGTTTGATACTAATGTTGATGTTGAAGCAGCATTTCCTGGATCTTCTCATGTCACTAGCACAAGTTCGATAGTGACAACAGTTTTGGTGAGCAAGGAACTCGTTCCAATAAAGATAGAGAATATTTCGGGTAATTATAGATTGTTCAATTTAGTTTTTATAATTTGTTTCTAATATACAGATAAAAAATTTTAATGTTGACTAATGATGGCATGATTGTTTTGCGGGAAATGATGTATTTTATAAAAATCTAAATGATTTGTCCTTGGAAATATCTAGGCCCACCATCCGCACAAGGTGGGACAGATAGCCAAAAGCTTTAAAGGATGAGCTTACTAATCGGTTGGTTGGCCTATTCGGCAAAGATACCTTCGATACATCGAAGGTCCTAAAGACGGTTGGACAACATCTGAATATTGTCCGACACCAATATAGGGTTCACCTAGAAAAGAACCCTAGGTATGAGCACCCTCCGATGATTCCATCACAGGAGTGGAAATCCCTAGTGGAAGATGGAAAAGAGAAGGGTCTGAGAAAAGAAGGAAATATACCACCAGGCACAGCGAGGTATGCAATACATTCCACAATGTAATGGTAAGCCTTACACATCGACTAATGTAATTCAACACTTGATTAGGCTGTTAGACACATAAAATGCCACAAAGGCAAGACTTGAGAAAATTGGTCAACACAAGCTTGGCCCTGGTGGTTATTGGAATTTGGCGGCACGATTTATAAGTATTGAAAACCCGATACTGCATCCAAATAATAAATAGATTTTTTTTTGCTTTATTCCGGAGAAAAATGTAAAATTAATGACATTATGCAAATATGCAAGCCGACCGATTCAAAGAACTGCCCACTGAGGAAGACTTGATGCTTGGCTTCCAACACGACCATGAAGCTATTGTTCAATGTCGAAGAAGCTTGTCTGGGCATACACGATCTTCTGTTGATCCATCTGGTGCACAGATATATAAAAATTATATAGTTTAATGAAACTTTATTAATTCTCATGCAATTTATCCGTTATAAAAAATTAACATAAACTATTTATTTCGTTTTGAGCAGGAAAGTAATGATCTCGTTAATGTCAAGGACGTACACCAACCAGTTGAATATCATGCTTCGATTCCTGGAAATGAATTTATTAATATGTTATTGTTTTGTATAGACAATTGCAGATGATGAACATTAATTCTAACTATCCACAATTCAACTGCAGATCATGTAGATGCAGGCAACACTGAACATGTTGAGCCTAGACAGGATAATCATGAACATGATGATGTGCCCACGAAAGGTAAAAAAACACCTTTGTAATATTTTTTTAAATGAATTACTTGTAATTATAAAAACAAAAATAAATTAGCAAATTTTCACATTATTGCAGCAATTCCAAGCCCCTCGCCGCAAGTTCAACCTGGCGAGAAGTCCACTAGCGAGACCGATCAGCAAATTCCAAAACATTTGCTTCTTGCTAATTATGTAAAGAGAAGAAAAGTAAAAAAGAAGTGACTAAAGAAATTTTGGGTAATTTGTTTTTTATAACACAATGTAGCGCATGGTTTTTCCGTTATATAATGAATGAACGGTTAAATGAATGCTTTAATGAATGGTTTATTGAATGGTATTATCGGCTATTGACTAAATGAATGGTTTAAAGAATGTTTTTTTCATCTATTGAATGAATGAATGGTTTATTGAATGATTTAATGAATGGTTTAATGAAAAAAAAATTCATCTATTGAGTGAATTAATTTGCAGTAAATTGTTATTTGCAAGTAGATGCATTGGGTTTGGGGAATTGAGAGTGATGTGAGGGAGGTATGCATAAGAGGTTTCACCTTCACGTGGTTGGTCCTGTTTAGTAGAGAATATTAAATTATTCTTGAAACAGAGAGGATCTCAATGAATGGTAAGGAAGTATACATTAAAAACAGTTATTTCTATAATTGTAGTGTTTAAATTTTACTTTTGCTATTTGACTCTTCCATTGGAACTTGTTACAGATAACATTGGGAAACATTTTCATAGTTCAGAGGCAAAAAATGGCATTTTGATGTGATCGATGGCCAAATATACAGAGTGTTGTGGTTCTCCATGTTTCCTTAGGTGATCTCTTATTACCAATTACTATACTTGAATAGTATTGTAATTTACATTGTTAAATTAAAAAAATTCAACAACAACAAAATGTTTGTTATACCAAAATCCTGTCATCATCATGTGATAAGACCTTTGACATACCTATTTGCCCGTAATCCCAACACTTGGAGTGGAAACCCATGTTGATTGTCAATATTTCATAAAAAGACTCAACACCGTGCTTTCCCCTTTGTCCATGAGTGGTACCTTGCTCGCACCGCCTGTGCCTTGTTATCCATAAGCTGTGCCACCGCTTATAGTCCTTGGTCCATAAGTGTTTCTTACCTGAACCGCTCTGTCATAGAAGGTGAAAAGCGGTACCCTGGGTAAAATGGGAAAAAGGGAAGATTCTCGAGGCTTCTAGATCATGAGCCTCGCATCCTCCCTTATCCCTAACATTGTGGGTCAGTTGAGCTCGAGATCCCCCATCATAGGATCTTAGAGGCCACCTCATCCACAAATCTCTCAACCATTCATATCCATTGAACCTTATAAATACAAGCTCATATCCATGGTTGAGGGGGAGAATCATTAAGTATTGTTATGTTGTTGGATTGACCACTTGGCCCAAGCCATTGGAGAGCATAGAGAGCAAAGTTGGAGTTTATGGGGATGAAAGTTTTGGTTTCATGGAGATGCATGTCAACACTAAGGCTTAATTGGTTGTAAACTTCTCTATTTTTTTTAACAAAAACTAAAAAAAAAGTATATTATAAACAGGCTGTGCACAGCCATTCAGAACAGATCAAAAAAAGAGGAAGGATAATCCTGCAGATCAGAGGTAGAGCACTGTAGGCTAAGCCTAGAAGTAGTCCAAAAAACTGCATACAAAGTTCTTCCATGATAACTAACAGCTCGGGCAGTATATACCCTTATATATTGCTTACATAATAAGAGACAAAAAAACATGTATCCATACTAAAAAACCAGATTACAGGTTGCCTCTGAAGTGTTTTGGCTGCACAACTGACTCTTCCTCCATTGGACGCTCCGCTTCAACAGCTGCTCCATTGACCCTGCTTCCCTGGTTCATGGTGATGAGTCGCGCGAGGTCTTCCTGAATCCTATCCACCTTCCCCGGCATCTCTCGCAAGGTGCTTTCATTGTCATCGATCCGGGAATCATGGTTACTGATCTGTAGGGAAGTATAACTCACAGTTTCCTCCATATTTTTGATATCCCGGGCTGCCTCCTTGTTGTCCATGATTCCTATGGCTACCATCTCATACAGGCGCCGCAAATTTTTCTTAATGTCCTGGATTCCTGCATTGTCCCCAGGTTGAGCCATCCTACCAGAATCAGTGGATATTTCTAGGCAATCGAACTGACTGAACAGAGGATCAGCAATTAGAGTGTTGTCCGAAAACTCTAGCACGGGAGAATTAAGAATGCGACTCAGCACTGAAAGTTCTTGCTGAAGCACCGAAACCTTCTGTCTGTCAGAGCAGACCAACGTTCCTACCACCCCTTCCTGCCACCCGGAGCAAAGGCAACCTAAAACACGACGCGGGCTGCCAAAGAGAGTGGTATTTATGCCAGAACCAGTGCCTAGAGGCCACAACGCAGAAGAGTAATTACAGTGGCAGTTGGAGAAGGTTGCGAGAGCAAGCCTCTCCTTCACAAATGAGCGAGTCAAGGGGAGAGCCTTCCAAGGAATGTCGTGCAACTGGCCTCCTTCAATACCAGTCACCACCTCCTGGAGAATTCGAAGCTTGCCGTGAGAACCAGACTGATCTGAAACCGAGAGGGAATACATGGCGTTACAATGGAACGGCATAAGGAGAGGGCCGGAGATAGAGCAAGCGTGTGGGGGAGGATAACAATAAACCCACCGCCTAATATATTTAATGCAGGGAGAGCTCGAAGTGAAAGAAGAGCAGACCATAGTCCACGCGGCCAGGGGATAGGTGCTGAGAGGACGGGCGATTAAATGCAAAGAGCCGGCAAAAATAGAGTGGAGGCCAGCTGCGAAGGGGAGGGGCATATCGGAGGGGGGGGATATGAAGGTGGAAGAGAGGACTAAAATGAGGAGGGGATAAGGTAGGAGGGTGAGGAAAAAGGAGGAAAAAGGGGAAGAAGATAAGGAGGGAGGGGAAGAAAAGAAAAGAGAGGGTGAAGGAGGGAGGGGTGAGGTATTTTTGTTGAGTTGAGGGAGGGTTAAATGTATCAATAAGAAAATCCAAGAAGTGATTGAGTGAGGAGAATGCATCCAGTGCCTCATTAAGGAATAGGTTTGAGAGTGGGCTGGGCTCCATTTTGACTGTAAAGTCCTTGCGGGAGGGAGGCTCCCACATTGGCCATACTATCCGCTGCTGTGTTGTTTTTCCGAAGGATGTGATAAATCTCATAGGAGTTGGACATAAGAAGCTTGGCTTTCCCATATAACCGACGACAATTGATGGCTCCTGTAGGATATCCATTGACCAACTTGTAGATGATGTGCCTTGAGTCCCCAAATATCAGAACCTTGCGAAGCTTCTTAGTGTTTAAAAGATGAAGACCCTGGATAAGGGCCAACCACTCTGCTTCGTTATTGGTTCTTCTCCCAAGCCCCTGCCACCCCTGGGTTACCTTTCGAAGCACCATCAAAGAAGAAGGCAAAGGAGTTTTTGTCCTTGAGCCAGAGCTTAAATTCATTATCAGAAAGGCGAATTTCCTAGAGAAGGGCCCGTCTAGGATGCCTTACTCATCCTGTATTGTTTTTGGACTGAAGGGGGCCTCCCTCTTTCAGAAATTTTTTGCACCAAGTGGAATATGGTTCAGGGATGGACTCATGCATAGGGAAGACGATGTTGTTTGAGGCATACTTCTATGTTATCATTCCTATGGTTTTTGCAGCTATGATGACCGGGATAGCTTTTTCTTCCTTGAAGATGGCACGATTTCTTGCTAACCAAAGCTGCCAACAAAGATTCTTCGGGAGAGAAGCCCAAAGGCAGCTCAAAGTTGGTTTCTTGCTTAATGACCCAGGGAAGTAGTTCATCCAGTCTTTAAAGAGCTGAGTCGCTGAGCTTGGCAGGACTCGTCTGAAATCCGGAGGAAGGACAATCTCCCAAACTAGTAAAGAGACTTTGCATTGGAAAAATATGTGGCTGGTTGTCTCTTCAGCTATGCTACACAGGGCACAACGAGAGGGACCAAGAATGCCTCTTTTTCGTAAGTTCTCAGCTGTTAATAGCTTGTTATGTAATAGAGTCCAGATGAAGCTATTTAGTTTTGGGATGCTGTCAGGGTGCCACACCTTCTTCCAAATTTTCTCCCCCGTACTTGGTTCTGCAGATATTGTCTTGTATCCTTCTTTGACACTGTACTGTCCTGCTAGTCCCCAACCAAGATGATCCTTGACTGAGACTCGCGATGGGGAGAGACCGTGGAGAAACGAGCACAGGGAAGTTACAGCATTTGATATATGTGCTGGAGGAGTGAGCTCTCTCCAGCCAATCCATTGTCCTGACATGTCCCACTGAGAAAGGTCATAAAGAGTATGGATCCCCTGGCCTCTCGCCCATTCAGCTAAAGGAACCAATCCTGGCAGCGAGGAGGTAGGAGGCTATCCTAAAATTTTGTTGGTCCATACATTAATTCTTTTCCTGTTCCCTGGAATCCAGCAGCAATTTTATTTTATAGTGTTGATGGTTGCTTTGCAAAGCTGCCATAGAGTAGTTCCTTTGCCTGTCCATGCGATGTCCATCATTTTTGACCTAGGTCTTCTGATATACTTTTTTCTGATGACTTCCTTCCACCATTCCTTTCTTCCCGTGACCAATCTCCAGATCATTTTGGCTCCCATGGCTTTGTTCATGAGCTCTGGATCTCTGATGCCTAGTCCTCCTTGATTTTTAGCACGCTTTACCGTGTCCCACTTTACCAAGTGAAACTTCTTTGTCTGGACTTTCCCTCCCTGCCAAAGGAACCTTCTGATTTCCTTACTAATGATGTTAATGATATTCTTAGGAGCAAGAACCATCGAGCTTGTATAGATGGGGTAAGAGGACAGAATGGACTGAATTAAGACATTTTTCCCTGCTAAGTTTAGCCACTTAGATCCCAGAGATTGGATCCTATCCTTGATTTTTTGAACAACCGGGTTCCACATTGAGGAAGTCATAGATTTTTTGACCACGGGGATACCCAAGTAGATAAAATGGGTCCAATTAGGATTGGCTTTGATTTGAAGGATTTGGGATATGCTGCGAAGAGTTGGAGTAGGGCAGTTCCAGCTGTAGATTTGGCACTTGTTCAGGTTTGCTGAGCTTCCTGAGGCTTGGAGAAGAGAGTCCAAAGGGCTGAGAAAGTTCCTAGCAATTTGGGTGGAAGCTATTCCCAGGAAGATAGTGTCATCCGCAAATAAGGCGTGGTTGATGGGGTTAACTCCATTTCGAAAGGACAGGCCCGGAACAGATCCTTCAGCTTGAAGTCTAGCCAGTCTTCTACTTAGGGAGTCGGCAACTAGGATATAAAGAAAAGGGGAGAGCGGGCATCCTTGCCTCACCCTGTGGGAGGCTTTGAAGAAAGCTGAGGGCCTTCCATTGATAAGAGGGGCTATCCAAGGGGAAGTTATGCAAGCTTGAATTTGTTTGATGAAAGCAGAAGGGAACCCAAATCTGTCCAAAACCATGATGATAAAGGAATGCCTCAGCCTGTCAAAGGCATTGGCTAGATCCAACTTAATAGCCATCCCAGGCTCACCCCTCTTGGTGCTAGAATGGACAGCTTCCTGAACTAGGAGAATGTTGTCACTGATGTGCCTGCCTGAAATGAAGCGGCCTTGATTAGGAGAGATAAGGGAGGGAATAATTTGTTTGAGCCTCAGGGAAAGAACTTTAGAGAAGATTTTATAGGACGCGTTGCATAAAGAGATTGGCCGAAATTTTTTAATGGAAGTGGGATTGGTCTCTTTAGGGATCAAAGCTAGAAAGGTAGAATTAGTGGCTCCCCCCATGTTTCCTTTAGCCATCCAGGAAATAAGACGCATTTAAGTCCCTCTTGATGAGAGGCCAAAAAGTTCTGTAGAAGCAAATGGGGAATCCATCCGGGCCTGGAGCTTTATCCGGATGAAGGCTCCAAATAGCTTTTTTAACCTCTTCTTTCGATATGGGGGATTCGAGCCTGATTTTTTCTTCAGGACTGATAAGGGAAGGAATATCGGAGACCATATCTTCCATAAGGCGTTGAGTGGTTGGTTCCTCATCATTATACAAGTGCTCCAAAAAATTTCTTACCTCTGTGCTGATGGTCGCCTACCCTTGGATGACTGCTCCATCTTCAGATTTGAGTTCCCTAATTGTGTTCCAGCGTTGCCTGTCCCTGCATTGATTTTGAAAAAACTTCGTATTCTTATCTCCCCCTTTAATCCAGAAGATTCGCGAACGGAGCCTCCATCCCTCCTCTTCTTGCCTAAGGATTTTCTGAAGTTACGTTTCTAGATCGATTTCCTTGAGGAGATGCTCCTTGGTGATCACACTAACTTCCATTTCTTCTTGCAGCTGTTCCATTTCCTTCACGATGTTTTTCTTTTGCTCCATGGGTTCTTCGAATTGGGTTTTTGCCCACGATTTGAGAGCTTCCTTAACCCTTTTTAATTTATGTTCCCAGGACAAAGCTAGGGAACCTGGGATGAAGCAGCGCCAGGTGTTAGAGATGATATCCCAAACTTCGTCCGATTCCAACCATATTCTGTTGAATCTAAAAGGTAAGGGTCCCAAGTTTTCCACCGACGAAAAAAAGAGACAAATAGGCTTATGGTCCGAAATAGCTGAGAACAAAATTTTGACTTCCGAGAGAGGATTGAGGAGATGGGTGCTGACTAGAAAACGATCCAGCCGGGCTGCTATATATCCTGGGCCCATTCTTCTATTGCTCCATGTATAGATACCATTTTTGGATTTAATGTCAGTGAGGCCCCATTGAGAAATGATATCCTCCATCCTTTCCCCAAAGGGATCCCTCACCTTAGTTCCTCCTCTATGCTCTCCTGCAGAAATAGTGGCGTTGAAATCACCTGCAATGAAACAGGGTAACAACTTCTTGTCTTCACTTTGCTCCTCTAGTGATGAGCAAAAGCTTTCCTTCTGTGAGTTCATGGTTGGGCCATAAACATTCCCAATCCAAAACTATTCATTGCTTTTTTTGTTTTCAAGTTTAATAAGAATCCAATTTCTGTTTTCTATAGCTGAGCACAGCGCAAACTGGTATGAGTTCCACCAGCATAGAAGCCCTCCTGAGGTCCCGTTTGCACTGATGGCAAGGCCTGTCCCTTTTGGCCAAATCTTTTTGATGGTGGTGATACTGTCTTCAGCTGACTTTTTAGTCTCCTAAATGAGAAGAATTGAGGCGGCTTACATTGTTTTAAGCCTTTTGATAACTTCTAGCTTTTGCATACCTCCCAGGCCACTGCAATTCCAGGAGACTACTTTCATTATTTCCTAAGTTGCTTGAGGGCCTTGTCTTTCTCCCTTTTCTCCTCTTCTGTGGTGAGCAAATATTTATTTGCCTGTGAGGTTTTTACTAAAAAATCCAGATTAGCCTGCTTTCCGGCCACCTTTTCCTGTGCTGCCTCCTGTTCCCTAATGACTTTGTTATATTTCCTCCCTTTCCTAGAAAGGGGTTCTTGCTCTTCGATAGAAGTATCAGTTATTTCTTCCGTGCTTGCTTTTGCCCTTGACCGTGTAATGAATCCTTCAGAGGTTGCCACTTGTTCTTTCCTTTCCGTAGGGTTCCCAGGCCCCTTTTCCAGAACTTCCTTTTCCTGGCTCTACGTAGATCCCAGACCCTCTTCCTGATCTTCCTTTTCCTGTTGAGGGACATTGTCTGGGGATTCAGAATCCTGTTTCTTCTCCATTTCAGACGTTGCTTCTTTGTTTCCTTCCTCCTGCATCTCAATATCCAAGGCCTCAAACCTATTTCCAGGGGGGCTCTTTGTCGTGGGGATCTGTTGTTTTGAGGGCTTGGCAGTCCTCTTCCCACTTGCAAAATTCCATCCCTCACTTGGGGAGTCATCCGAGATGGGTTTTTCAGGCTTTTTCAGACAAGATTTTGCAAAATGGCCATATTCATGGCAATACTTGCATTTAAAAGGGATTTGCTCGCAATCTACTATTTGGAGATGATTCTAGCCGTCGATGAAGAGCATGATTGATTTCGGCAACCCCTTCTCAAGATCTACTTCAACGCAGATGCGGGCACAGGAGAACATTGGGGATTTTGGTTCATATTTGTCTACATATTTCCCGAGGGTGTTCCCTATTACTCGAAAATCCTCATCATTCCAGCAGTGGAGAGGGAGGTGATGGAGCTTGACCCACACAGGCACTGCTTTTGGAATATCTTTCTCTGGGTTGAAGGATAGGTCCCATTTGTTCAAGTACATACCTCTTGGGTCCATGAAATAAGGTCCGTTCCTGAAGATTAAATCCGGATCTTCCTTTCTTTCAAAGATGAATGCAAAATAACCTTTTCCACAGAAAATCTGTTGAACCTCCCCCTGAATTAGGGTTCTCCAATTTTTATTCAACCAGACCTCTACTGAACATGGGGAGGGCCAAAGGACGGTGAACAACCCTATGGGACCTTTCTCAGAGAGGGTGACTGCTTTTCTCTTTGAAGCTGCTAAGCTGAGCTTCACTTCAGGGATATCTGCGCATTTGACAAATTTGGATGGAGGGGCCGCAGCAGCTTGAGCGGGAGGCATAGCGGCCATGATGGATTGAAACCTGTCCTCAATGGACTCTGGATCCGGTGGATCCATGGGAAGGACGAGACGCCCTCGGCGGCTAGCTCACGAACTCTCGCATTGGCTTCAGAGCGCTCCTTCAGCAGAATCTACAACCACGATCTTTAGGTTAATTAGAAGGTTGCTTTTAGTCAGAGGTTGTAAACTTCTCTATTTTAATCTTAATGCAAAGATGATTTCCATCCCACTTTACCGTTGCTGTTTGATTTCACATGTAAATGTTGTTGGATTCCTTAGTCACTGACATGGATTAATAGATTATGTCCTGGTAGCTTTGATGTGTTTGTGTGTTTAATCTAATTACAGGTACACAGGTTTACTATCAAAGCAGGCATTCTAGGTATCTACGATATCCATGGAGGGTCTTCATCCTTTGTCGTTCATTTGTTCTGGATCTGAACCATTCAGACCAGAGGAACAGCTTCTGTTCGTAGAAGGTGAAATATTTCTGCTAACAAATCTGGCGACTCTGCTGGGGAATGAATGTATGTATCAGTCGATCTGATCTTCCTCAGTTCTTCAACCCTTGTCTGAATCCAGGCTCCTTCTACAACTCTCTTCAGTCAGATCTGCTTTCTGACTCAATGGATTTTGGTTTGAAACTTCCATATTTGATTAGATCTGAATTATTTTCGACCTTTTATGCTCTTTCTCACTCTCAATCTATCAGTTTTTACCTTGATCTAGTATTTTTTTGACTTGATATATCGTTCTCTATGTGTTTTGGAATTTTACCAGGAACCACGCTTATGCAGTGGGCGAGAAGCGGTGCCACCGCTTGAACCTAGTGAGCAGCCTGCGGTGCCACCACCTGAGTTCTGTTGCCAAGGAGCGGTCTTGGGATAGAACCGCACTGTCAATACCTGAGAAGCACGGTGCCGGGTAGGCTTCATTCCGAGACCTCCTCTTTCTCATTTTTTGTAAAAAATTTTGAGTTGATTTGCTTTCAGCCCTGCACTGTCAGGCTTGTGTGTCAGAATCTGATGCTTGTGGTTTGGAATTTTATGGTTAATGATTGGTTTGATTCGAAAATTCAAAAGCTAGGTTGGACTTTTGATTGTTCATTCACTTTGGTGCTTGTTGGTTGTAATTGTGAAAGGATTTCTTGTTTTTTGAAAAGCTTAGGGTGTTATTAAGATCTATTTTCATTTCTGTTATATAGACTAAAAGAAGAACACTTGAGTTAACTTCTACGTTTCATTTCTTGTTTGCATAGAAAATTTCTTTTTCTTCCTTTAAAAAAGAAATTTTTTTACTGAGATTAGGATTACCATCATCAAGCATTGGACATTGGATCTCTGATTGGCTTTACAAGCTTTCAGGCTCTTCATGTTCTTTCGTCTCTTATGCATTTAGTACTATCTTGTCAAAATAAAAATAAAATGGTAGTTTTAAGTTATATTTTCCTATGTTTTAAGAAAATTGAAAATAGAGTGCATTTGCATGTAGTGTGCTTCTTTTTTTCTTTTAGGAAAAGAGATTCTTCCCCTTCTCATCGCTTTCAGAAAAGAGAAATCAGTTTGGAAAGTGTTGCTTGTCTTTGATTTTGTGTTCAAGACTGTTGTTTGGAAATATTTTTGGTTTTGAAACAAAAGAAAATACGCTCTTTCCCTCCCGTAAGTAGGCATACTGAACGATAAGGTGAAATATTTGGCATAAGCATACTGCATGGTTTTACTTTTCTGTCAAAACACCATGCATTCACCTAACCATCCACTTTAAAATTAACGGTATTTATAGGTTAAAATTTACGTAGCGATTGAAGTGATAGGTTAGAGACGTGTTCGGGCGTCGTTAAGCGTAGGAGTTGTCGTTATTTTTCCGCATTACATCCCGAGACTCACACAGTTCTTCCACGTACCATCAGTATATCGAACAGCCTTTCACGTACCCTTGAGGTATATAGAAAGGTACTTCACGTACTTGATTGTATATCGGAATGCCCCTTGTGTATGGTTATGCATTAGACAACACTACTACTGATTCGTGCTCCCACGTACCTTGAGTATATAGGGAGACCCCACTAGGATACCTTATCTATCTAAGAAAAGCCCTTTGGTCGTCTTGCTTGGATCCATACACCGAAAACAGCATTTGAGGAGATTACTATGCATGTATCCTTGAGGTATATCGCAAGTGGCACCTTCTTGACAATCTTGGTGAAAGACCTGNCTATCATTTTAAGTGTGCTTGTTTTGACCTATAGCTTGTGTAGGGAAATTTTTTGGTGTGTTTTCTAGTTTTTCAGACCCTAGGTTAGATAGGAACTATATAAAGTGGCTGAGTTAAGACAATCCAGAAGAGTACGGGGCTTGCCACCCAATTTTATTCCTGGTTCAGGAGAAAATCCAATGGAAGCTATCGACCAAGGAGTTGCCACCACCTCCCAAGTGGGAGATAATGTGGTTGCAGAAAGTGGAGGGCCATATTCTTCACACTCTCCTCCCTTGGTCCAACAACCTTCTCAGGGAAATACCTCATTCCATTCTCCCACTGAAGGTCATGTTCATGATACTACTCGTCTGGATTATGGTCCCAATGCTCCATTTTGGGATACCTCTATAGGACAGGATATTGCCTCATTTGGCACCCATTTAAACTCTTCTGAAGATGAAGAAGAATGTAGACAATACCACGCCGCCATTCTCCATGCACAAGAGATTGACAAGCAAATAGATGAACGGTTAGGCCCGACACCATCACGTACCACATCTGTTCCTGTGGGATATTGTTCACTTGTCGATTCTATGAGACCCATCAAACCGATTATAGATCGTGCAGTAACACCACACAACCCAGGTGAAATTACCAACCTCGTCACCTCCCATGTTATGTCTGTTCCAAATCCTCTCAGGTCTTCTGCACCTGTGGCCCAACCTTCAATTCTCGTTTCGTCAGTACCTTATAGTGCCGGGGGGCAACCCCCGGCACAACCTACATTATCTAGCACCAAAATTGTACCTAGTCAAGGGCAGACCTCTAATATAGAACCATCTACATTTTATGTCCCTCCCACCCATACTAATGCGGTTAATCCCCCATCCAGTTTAGGTCAGCCCTTAGGGGCACAACCTGTAACCATTCAATCTTCTAGAGGTTATGGTTATCAAATACCTGTAGGTAACATTAATCATCCACCTAATCCTACAGGAATGTCTTCTATCTAAATTCCATACCCTAGTAATACTTTTACACCATGGGGGCAACCCAACTAGTCCTACATGCTAGCTATGGGGGGGATACCTATAAATACTGCAGGAGGTGCCGGAGGACTGCCTTATGGAGGTCCTCCCCCTGCGGGGCCTAGTGGTCCCGAAGGATCTGGAAACTTTCCTCCTTATGGTCCTTATGGTCCTAATGGCCCTGGGGGGGGCTGGTGGCTTTCCTCCTAATGGCCCTGGAGGATCTAGTGGCCCTCCTCCTAGCGGTTCCGGTGGTTCTGGAGGTTTACCTCCTAGTGGCCATGGAGGGTTTGGTGGTCTGCCTCCTGGTGGTCCTGGTGGTCCTGGTGGTCCTAGTGGTCCTGGAGGCCCTAGCGGTCCTCCTCCTAGAGGCCCTAGCGGTCCTGATCCCAGAAATCAACTCCCTGCAAGTGGATTTTTCATTAGTTCTTCTTCATAACAACCTCTCTTTCAGTCCACGTATGGTCCTACTGGTAATTATATGCCATATCAATATTACCAGTATGTACAACCCAACCATCAGTTACCTTTCCTAGCAACTTTGTCCTTACCATATTTGTCCAAGTTGATTAATGACCCCATTCGACACAATCCCTCGTGGCCTCCTATTCCAATAAAGTTACCATCGGACATCCCAAAATTTGATGGGAATCAGGGAGACAACCCGAAGAACCATGTTATGACATTCCATTTGTGGTGTTCTTCTAACTCCCTCATGGATGATTCAATTCGGTTATGACTTTTTCAGTGAACTTTGACCCGTACAACCGCGAAGTGGTACATTGAACTCCCACAACATTCGTTTATGGATTTTGTCTCATTGGCAACCGTGTTTCTTACACACTTTCAGCTCCCTATTCATTATGAAGCAGGTATTGATCTCGTAACTTCTCTCCGACAGAACACCTCCACCTACATATCCAATTATATCCATGAGTGGAGAAGGCGGAGAAGGCTTATTAAAGCCCTTATTCCGAATCAGTTATTAGTTGATCGGTTTACCAAATCTTTGTTGCCTCCTATTGCCTGAGATGTCGCCATGGGTGGTGTCGTTACTGAAGAGCAGGCTACTAGTCGGGCTCAGTACCTAGACTTGGTTTATTCCCAGTCTGGAACTCTTTATGACCTGATTCCTTAAGCTCCTCGCCCCAACACCAATCCTGCCAAGCCACCAGTAGAAGTACCTATTGATGGGATTGTTGGTTTAATCCAGTCCCCATCAGCAGCGAAACCTGCCAAGCAACCCTAGACTGCCACCCCTACTCCTTCGACTCCTAAGGTTTCCACCGAGGTCAATTCTCTTCAAAGTACTCAAACCTCAGGCAACAATAAAAAGAAGGTTAAAAATAGAAATAAAAAACCTGGAAACCAACAGGAGAATCCAAGACCAACCAACAGTGATAATGATAAAGGGAAAAGAAAGGCAAAAAATCCTTGTCTGCTATGCGGAGGTGACCATTTCTCAAAGGAGTGTCCTTGTCGGGACGAAATCTCCCAATTTCTGAAAACAAATCCTGCACCTGCAGTACTCACGGATCCTTTTCCCTCTTAGTAACAACTAATAGACCACATGTCTAATCGGGGTAACTCTAGTTCGTCAAAGGAAATTCGTATGATCTCCTCGGATACCATTAATCTACAAACTCGAAGTCAGAATTATGACAAACCCACAGATAAAAAATAAGATCATTCTTCTTCAGGGAAAGCTCCCTCTACTAGTTCTCCTGAATCCTCATCTACTGTCCCCCTATCTATCGAGAAGCCTACTCTCGACATGATTTTGCGTCCACCCAAGAGTACTCTTTGGAAGGCTGTCTTTAATCACAATGCCTGAGCTACTCAATTTTATAATGTAGTTGAAGATCTCGCTTAGGCACCTTGTGCAATGTCTACCTTAGAGGTACTCCAAAGTTTCCCTACACATCGCAAAAACTTGTTGACAGCATTAGGAGATTTAGACTCAGATAATACTAACTTGATTCATTTCAATGTTGAGAACTATAAGCCTAGGTTACCTCATAAACTTGCTTTTCAGATCATTACGAAAGTAGTGGGAAAGTAAGTTTTTCGAATGGTATTGTCTCTATCTTGTTGGAAGGACCTCGGCTCTCCTAAGCTTGTAACATCACCTACGACCCTTAAGGCCTTTTATGGACGGTGTTTCCAACCTCATGGTCTCATATCAGCCCTAGCGGTAGAGCTCGGGGGAAAAACTGTTTCCATTCAAGTAGAAGTGGTAGAAGCCCCCTTAGATTACAACCTCCTTCTAGGAAGAAATTGGTTCTATGCCATGACTGCTGTCGCCTCAACAGTATTTCGAACAGTCCAATTTCTGCATCTAGGGAGAATTGTTACCATTGACTAGCTTGATTTATGTATGCCGGATGTTACTACCTCCACGGCTAATAACATCCCCATGTTAGGCCAGTCCCCTCCTCCTTACCAATCAATTGGGGTAGGCATGTTGAAGGACACATCCCTTATGGGGATTTTTCCATCCACTCCTCCTAGCACGGATACCGCGATAGTCCATATGATCACCTCATTTGATTATGAGCTTAAGGACAAACAAGTTGTTGAGTCCACCTCGTTGAGTCCACATGAAGCAATGTATGACACCATTCAAACCTTTTCCGATGATCACACTAATGACCTTCATCTAGTGGCTTCGAATCCTTACCATTTACCGTATTGGTTAGAACCTTCTCTTCCCGTTCTAGATTATCTCTTTGAGACTTTTCCTTTCGATGAGTCCATTTGGGAGGATCACCATCATAGATCCATGTTCCTCCCCAACACCAATTCGGTTAGCCATGATTATGCATCCTCATTTCCTATTGATATCATCAACGTACCCCAAAGTCCCATATTGTTGCAAGATACAGATTCTGAAGGAAACCGTTGCAACATTACTTAGATGAATCCGATTGACATATCAGCTAAGCTTGATACTATCGAGCATGTTCATGTTCGGCAGAACTGCTTGGCAGATGAATCTGAAGCATACAAAGCACTTTTCAAAGAATTTCGTGATATTTTTACCTGGTCCTATGAAGAGATGGCAGGGATTGACCCATCCATTGTGGTCCATGAGATTAAAACCTATCCCACAGCTAAACCTATCAGGAAAAACCTAAGGCAAGTCCATCCTTGAAAAGCCACAACTATTAAAGCTGAAATTGAGAAACTTCTCAAAGATGGGTTTATTTATCCTGTAGCCCTGACAGAATGGGTATCGAATGTTGTCCCTGTCAATAAGAAGTAGGGCACCATTAGAGTCTGTATCGACTTTAGGGATTTGAATAAAGCTTGTCCCAAGGACAACTTTCCTACTCCGCATATCAATCAAATTATCGAAAACTGTGCTGGAAGTGTCATCTTTTCATTTATGGATGGCTTCTCTGGCTATAATTAGATTGAGATATTACCCTCCGATCAGCATAAGACAACATTCATTTTCCCATGGGGAACCTTTGCATATAAGAAGTTACCTTTTGGCTTGAAAAATGTTGGAGCCACGTTCCAGCGCGCAATGTCCTACGCGTTTCACGATATTAAACATATTGTTGAACCATACCTTGATGACCCCCTGCTCATTCGCAGCGACGAGAGGACCATCCTAGTCATCTTAAAGAGATATTCCTTAGATGTCGTCATTATAATATACGGCTCAATATGCATAACTGTGTTTTTTGCGTTGAGACAGGACATCTACTAGGTTTTGTGGTATCCAAAGATGGCATCTGGATTGATCCTTTGAAGATTGCCACCATTCTAGCTCTACCAGCCCCAACTAATCTCCTTGAACTCCAAAGTTTGCAAGGGAAGGCAAAATTTCTCCGTCGTTTCATGCGCAATTTCGCAAAGAAAACGCACGGTTATATGCGTCTCCTCAAGAAGAACACCCCGCTCTTCTGGGATGACCAGGCCCAATGCGCCTTCGATAATCTTAAGCACGCTCTAACTAATTCACTTGTGATACACCCCATGGATTATTCAAAGGACTTTCTTTTGTATATTGCTACCTCTGCTACTACCATTGCTATGGTTTTAGTGCAGGAAAATCTCCATGGTCAGGAGCACGTGATTTATTATGCTAGTAAGAATCTTATGGATTCCGAAACTCACTATTCACATGTGGAAAAGCTAGCATTGGCCACGGTCATTGCTGTACAAAAGTTTCGTCACTACATTCTGCTCCGCACTACCACTGTATTGGAAGACCAGAACCCTGTGTATTACATCCTGACTCATCAGGTGGTCAAGGGCAAGTACTCCCGATGGATAGTCATACTACAAGAGTTTGATCTGGAATTCGCCAAAGCCACATCAAAGAAATCCTTGGTATTTGTCAAGCTCATGTGTGATCTTCCCTGTGCTTCGATGAAATATAAGACCAGTGATTCATTTCCGGATGAATTCATGTTCCTGATTAGCACTATCGACCCTTGGTATGGAGATTTTCATATTTATCTCCAAACACAATGATTTCGGCTACATTTATCTCGTGACGGTCACCGTCGTATCCATCACCACGCGAAATACTACCTCATCCTGAATGATACCTTGTATAGAGGTGGGATTGATTCTATTCTTTGGCGATGCCTCACCCATGAGGAGGCTGAACATGTGTTGAATGATTGCCACTCTGGAGCATGTGGAGGTCATTTATCTAGGATGGCTATAACCCAGAAAATCCTTCGCGCTGGCTATTTCTGTCCTTCTGTCTTCAAAGACTGTCATGAGACTGTTAATAAATGCTCACCTTGTCAACACTTTTATCCTAAAAAGCGCACCCATTCTACTCTGCTACACCGCGTCATTATCATTGGCCCATTCGCCAAATGGGGGATTGACTTCATGCATTGTAAGCCTACCTTAGTCGACGGGCATGGTTACATCATCATAGTCGTTGACTATTTTACAAAATGGGTTGAGGCCATGCCTACATATGCGGAAGATGGTAAGACTGCCGCTCTCTTCCTGTTCAATCATATCATAGCTAGATTTGGAGTCCTGTAGTCCATCATTACTGATCACGGATCTCATTTCCATAATAAAATGATGGATGAACTGAGTGCCAAGCTAGGTTTTCACCATGAAAACTCTACGCCATATTATCCACAAACTAATGGTCAGGTAGAGGCCATTAACAAAGTTTTAAAAACTATGCTTTGTCGGATGGTTGGAGATCATAAATCCAACTGGCACCACGTTCTTTTCTCTGCTCTTTGGGCTTATCGGAATTTTGTGAAAATAGCCACTGGTTTCACGCCATTCTAGCTTGTCTATGGACTCAAAGCTGTCTTACCGATTCAATGTCAGATTCCATCTTTACGACTTGCCCTCGAACTTCTCCGAGACACTTCCATAGAGGAAGAAAGATTTTTGTACTTGAACAACCTTGACGAGACTCGGAGAGATGCTACCTTGGCTAATGAGGCACATAAGAAATGCATCAAGGTGCAGTATGATAAATTCGTCCAACCTCGTGTCTTTAATGAGAGTGACCTAGTCTTGATTTATGATCAGAGATATGACAAACTAGGGAAGGGTAAGTTCGAGTCCATGTGGTACGGACCTTTTTTCATTTCTAATGTGTTAGAGAAAGGAGCCTGGGAGCTCGTTGATTATGATGGAATCCCTTTGGGGCAACCTCGCAATGGGTTGTACCTGAAAAGGTACTATGCCTAGGTCTTTCTTGGATAGTAACTTGTATATATGTATATTGCTTGTCTTTCAGTGTGCTTTTAGTATTTTCAAGATGGTTTTGAGTTTAGTGTCTGCATCTATTTATACCATGTTTTGGTCATGCAAATGGATTTCTACGGCTTCGTTGATGGTGCTTGCCGCCACAATTTGAATCTCGCCTCAGCTGCTTGGGTCCTCTATTCCCTGGCTAAAGATTTGGTTAGTCCAGGAGCGGTTTGTATAGGTCCCGCTACTAATAACATCATCAAGTATGAAGCAGTCATCGGTCTCCTGACTGAAGCTGCCTCCCAAGATGTTCGTAATCTGGTAGTCTTGATGGACTCGCAACTTGTGGTTTTCCATTTAAACCATGTTTACACCATTAGAAACCCTCTGCTTCTCCGCCTCTTTTGGAGAGTACATTTACTGGAAAGATCATTTGAAACCATCACTTATAGGCATATCCCTAGGGAACATAATGTAGTTGCTGACTCATTAGCTAATTACATCCTAGATTGGCATATTGCCCATTCATGACATTGAAATCAAACATGGTCCATTGTAAATAAACATATAAAGACACATAAAACTCATATAAAATGCATTTACCATTTGAGACATATAAACACCCGGTAAAGTCTGTATGTATATATACGAAAAAGTTTACAAAAAATAGGTCTCGAGACCTCATCTGAAGCACGTAGGCTTTCAAGAAAAATCACTATACAAAATCTTGAAGCTGTTAGCTTTCAGTATATATCTCATACACTAGTGATGCTTGTGGTAGCACATCGCTGCCCGAGCTACTCTACGCAGCAGCCTATTGAATCGAATCGGTACTCCCACTGTAGGTCTCTGATACCTCATCGGGAGGTCATCAATGGAAGCATCTGGGATATCCAAGGTCAACCTCTCCAGGTTTTCCTCTAACTCCACGGTGATATCATCACCCTGGGGTATAAAGCAGGCTCCACCTCACCTATCCAATGGAGAAGCTCCTCCCGGTCGCGCTGCTCCAACATCTACATGAGAATATATAGGTCTCGTCATTTAACATAAAAATATAAAACATAAAAACATTTCATCCATTTTAGGGTTTCTTGCTTCTTACCAATGTCGCCCCACTGTCCACCAGGTGGGAGTGGTAGGTCAGGATCTCTGGTGAAGTCCGTACCTGCGTAAGCATAATCCTCAACCATGAGGATCTGATCTCAGAGCCATCTGAAGAATAGGTCATCAAACTTCACCTTCCCTCTACCTGATCCTATACTAGCCATGATCTTGACCCACCTCAGCATACGGGGGTCCCGTGCTCTCAGACTTGTGAAGACCACCTGAGGTCTCATCTATGGAACCCGCTCGAAGAAGAAGCAGGTTAAAATGGAGCCAAATCCAAACTGCTTTAGCTCTCCTGTCGACACTTAGTCAACTAATCTTTGAATATCGGAAGCATGGCTTCCTCCTAGTTGAATACCGTGGGTTCCATGGCCTCTATGGCATATAACATGTGTGCCCTAGAAGCCTAGTGCACACCCTGACTATTGACCACCCTCTGCATAGTAAACAAGACGGTCCGTAGGGGCCCATCTGTCACTGCTCTGATGGGGATTTTCTTCCCCAATGTTCTCTTCCCTAGAACACAGTGACGATCTATCAGCTCTCAAGTGGTAATATCCCCCCCACGGGAACTTGTCAGTGAGATGGGAGCACCCCGCCTCGAGAGACCAATTAGGAAGTAGATATCCTCTACCTCCACTGTCAGAATATGGGCCCCAACCTCGAAGTACTGTTGTTCTGGATTCCACATCCGCAGTATGTGCTCTAATAACCGCTCGTGTGACACCATGCTTGGGGTCCAAAAGAATTTCAGGAGCCCACAGTCCCGTAATGCGGCAATATAACCCGCATTCCTTTCAGCAAAAGCATCATCGATGTATTGTTTCCTTTCTTTCCATATCACCATGTTTGAACAACAAAAACCTGCCAAAAACAATCATAGCACCCATTAGAATCATCTCTAATCATTTAAAATCAAGAGAATGACTTATTATTGCTTGTGATATTAGTTTGAAATATCCACGACCGGCACCGCGTGTGCACTGTTGGAGACAGGCGATGGCACCACCTGTCATCTATGTTTTAGGTGCGGTTCTCAGGAGGTACCGCGTATCCCGTAAGGGGTATGCGCGATGCCCATTTCCAAGGTTTTAGGGCTTTCCATACAAGCCCAAAACCCCATCAAAACTCAAAATAAATGTTATGAAAATAAAGAGTAAGGTTTTAGCTGTTACCTGCAACTGACGGTGCTCAAATCTGGCGGTGGGAACTCCTGGTATCAGCTGCTGAAGATCTGGCTAAGAAAGTGCTCCAAATGCTCTCCACTGTGAGTAAATAGTAAAATGATTTGATTTTTTTACTATTTACATAACTTATATTGGCATTTTTGGGTCTGGTATACTATAGTTTTGATGTAAAATTACTTTTTATTCTAGATTCATCGGTCATAATCCCTTAATGCTAGTTATGAACTCATTTAACACTTGTTTCTAAGTCGATTGCAGGATAAGAGAACTATAGTAAGAAGCTTTGGGAGTTTGTTTATGACTTTTTCGCACTTCCATAAAACAAAAAAGGTCGATGAGTGTTTGTTACGACACTTTGGTCACTCTCCTTAAACCCAGTATCAAAGGTTCAAGTTCATTTCTGATTCTTTCCAGGCTCGTAAAAAATTGACATTGTGTAAAGAAACGGCATGGAGTCTTCTTTTCACCTCTTTTTCAGGCTCCTTAAACATGAAAAGATCATCGAGTCCGTTTTTTATTCTTTCTAGGCTCGTGAAAAATGACATTGTGTAAACAAACCTTATGGAGTCCTCTTTAAACTCTTTTCAGGCTCCCTAAATATGAAAAGATTGTCGAGCGATCTTGTCTTCTTCATGCTCGTTAAAGCATTTGAAGAGTCGTTCGTCCGACGGTAGGTTATCTCTTTTTCGGTTCGGATAGGACTATTTATGAAAAAGGAACACTCCAGCCAATCATGACTAGAACAGTTCTCTAAGGTATAATTTTACACTTTTTTGGACCTTAGAGACTAAACCATACGAAAAAGGACCCCTTCGGAGTCTTCTTCAGTAATCGTTCAGACTCTCTAAAGATGAACAATACTGAGTTTTCTTTCATTGGACTCATTAAATTAAACATTGAGAGACTCGTTTTGGGAACAAACCCCTCCTCTCTCAGGTTCGTAAAACATATGAGTCTGGACTTGTCTTCCAACAAGCTATATCGAGTGTTTGTTACCCTCTTTGAACTCGTAAAACCGAAAAGAGGCACTCATCGAAATTGATGGGGGGAATGGGAAGGGAACCATTTTTGCTAGTAAATGGCAGTAGTTTGTCGTTACCTTTGAACATGGCACTTTTCTACACATCATGTCAGTCAATTGGTTATTCAAGTGATCTTCATGACAATCCACTTTCATGAGTCATACCACTCCTTTGAGTCTTTCAGAAGAATGCATTGTCCACTGTCACATTGTGTGTTTGTCCCATTCAGTCATGCTGACAAGTATTTTGTCATCCCGCCCGATGTTCAAAGGGAATTTGAAGAAGTTTTACCTCTGCAGTCAACACAGTCTTTGTGTCAATACTTTTGAGTCAGTCCTATGGTTACTACATTCACATCATTCCAGAACCATGTTTCGAGTTTCATGACGTCGATGTGGGACTCATCATGGCCCTCCTTCAATGAGACTATTCCCGTCGACATCAGCTCATTATCCAGGAAATAGTCTTAGAAACAAATACTTAGTACCTTGAGATCTGTATGCCTTAATGATAGATTCTCTCACTCTCGACATAGGTTCACATCACTGACCTTTGATCGATAGAATCGACTAGGTGTTCGACATCAGGACATCTATTCACACTCAGTAGATTGTACTAGGGTACCTTGGGAATCATTGACATTAATGGTGATCTCCCTCACACTTGTTAACTGTTCACATCATTGGCCTGTAATCAAGTGGTTTCTACCATGTTTGACTTCAGATCATTGTAATCACATGGATAGAATCGTACTTTGTGGAAGACGAGACGAAGACCCTGGGCATTTGTTTAAAAGCGCTCATTGCTTTTCCCCCAGGATGCGATGGAGTTTTGCATATCTAGCATGGATCCACATTTGTATGGTCATGGCTATGCTCAAATTTGCGTCCGTATGACATAGATCTACATTGTATGTTTGGTAGCTATGTCCAAGTTTGAGTCCTCTATCACATGGATCTACACTATATTCTAGTAGCCATGCTTGTTTATTCCTCCCATGGATCTGCCTTGTATTGGTCTGCAGCCATGAATTGGTTACTTGCGTCTATGAGTCAAAATATTGATATACTACAGATGCCTACTTGACTACATGCACCTATCGAGCTGACATTTTCACCTCGTAGCAACGACTTGTTCTCTCAAAGCTCTCGTTTATCGTATCCCTCTAATACTCATGCCTTGGGGGGAATCCTGTTATACCAAAATCCTATCATCATCATGTGATAAGACCTTTGACATACCTATTTGCCCTTAATCCCAGCACTTGGAGTGGAAACCCATGTTGATTGTCAATCTTTCATAAAAAGACTCAACACCATGCTTTCCCCTTTGTCCATGAGCGGTACCTTGCTCGCACCGCCTGTGCCTTGTTATCCATAAGTGGTGCCACCGCTTATAGTCCTTGGTCCATAATTGTTTCTTACCTGAACCGCTCTGTCATAGAAGGAGAAAAGTGGTACCCTGGGTAAAATAGGAAAAAGAGAAGATTGTTGAGGCTTCTAGATCATGAGCCTCATGTCCTCCCTTATCCCTCACATTGTGGGTTAGTTGAGCTCGAGATCCCCCATCATAGGATCTTAGAGGCCACCTCATCCACAAATCTCTCAACCATTCCTATCCATTGAGCCTTATAAATACAAGCTCATATCCATGGTTGAGGGGGAGAACCATTGAAGTATTGTTATGTTGTTGGATTGACCACTTGGCCCAAGCCATTGGAGAGCATAGAGAGCAAAGTTGGAGCTTATGGGGATGAAAGTTTTGGTTTCATGGAAATTCATGTCAACACTAAGGCTTAATTGGTTGTAAACTTCTCCATTTTAATCTTAATGCAAAGCTTATTTCCATCCCACTTTACTGTTGTTGTTTGATTTCACATGTAAATGTTGTTGGATTCCTTAGTCACTGACATGGATTAATAGATTATGTTATGGCAGCTTTGATGTGTTTGCATGTTTAATCTAATTACAGGTACACATGTTTACTATCGAAGCAGGCATTCCAGGTATCTATGATATCCATGGAGGGTCTTCATCCTTTGTCGTTCATTTGTTGTGGATCTGAACCATTTAGACCAGAGGAACAACTTCTGTCCACAGAAGGTGAAATATTCCTGCTAACAACGTTCATTAATATTGTTATTTCTAATCATTGAGACAAACTACTAAAACTGTATTTATTTAGATTCATTTTGTTATTTTCATAAACAAACAAATATTTATTTGATGGGTCATAACATGAAATTATTGCAACAGGAAAATATTTGTAGTATGTTGAATGATGTTTTGAAAGGTAAAGCAAAAGAAGACAGTGTGAAGCTCCATAAATAAAGGTAAGTTGTAACAAAAAAATTGTAAATGGTATCGACAACATATTCGTAATTCTCATACATCTTTTGCTTCAGTTAATTTGATTTGTATTCTATACTTGCTCAATTTCTACCATTCTTTGTTCCCTATAATTTTAACTGCTTGAATTGATAATATAATATATCAAATATTCTTAGAAGTCCAAAAACATGGACAACATGTTTTGTTGCCTAAAAATGTTAGGTTCCTTGTTGTCGGTTTTGAATGGTTTTCTTTGTAACAAAATCGTTGTTAAAATAATAGATACATTTTTCACATCTTATTAGATTGCAGATACAAAGCTAGGGTTTCCCAAGATCTCTATATATGATCAAAAGTGATCATATCAAAGAGATATAAATTTTCCTTGATCTATATAGCCAGAGGCTGTAAATTCGATTTATGGATTTTTTTATTGTTCTTCATCCACGTAATCACGAACATGGAATTTCCATAGACCTGAAGTCAATGAAGACCTTTCACAAGTGATAGAGATCTTCTCACAATAAAACCTCTCTCTTGGTCACTAGGGATAGAGATCTTGTTCCATTTACTATTTGTTATAATCATGCTTGGTTCACTTTATCAAACACTCATAGTCCTAGAAATATACTCATGGTCCACCCATATCCATTCATCTATGTCCTAAATTTGGGAACAAAAGATAAAAGTATTAAAACTTGGGCCAAGGCACATTCTATAGATCCCTCAAAGGAAATAAAACATAGCGAGAATATACTTAAACAATACTAAAATGAAGAAGTAGGGATCTGGGGGGGATCAAGGAACAAAACAAGTAGCAATTACAACTTGATCAGATCATACAATCCAAAGGAGGAGGTTAAATCCAAGAAACCTACAACTTAAGGCAACTAGTAAGAACATTAATTTTTTCATAGTTGAGCCAACTTTAGATTAATATGGAACCACATCTCAAATTTTTCCCTTAGAAATGGAACAAAGAAAAAAATATCTAGTCACAAAGAATGTTTCATATAACCCTCATCAAGCCATTCTTTTTGCATAAACGGTGGAAAACATTTAGATTTGCCAAGTATTGGCCTTAGATTTGACCATATTGGTTGTTTTCCTAACCAAACATATTGAACCAAGTATTTCGAGGTAAAAAAATTGGTGTCACATAATTTACATTAAATGACATATCCCCCGTACTAGGTTATAAAGAACCTCATTACTCTATGCAATCCTATCCTAGGGTTTGAATCCTCAACCCCTAATTCTTCCACTCTTACATCATCATAAGCATCAAGAATTCCATGTAGCATCAAGAATTTGAGAACTCTATGATACTTTCCTGGCCTTACATACCATAAGAATAAAGATCCAAAAACATACAAGGTGTTAAATCTACTCTCCATGTCTTCTAATAGGGTAGAAACCTTAGTGTTACAACAAGGTACATAATAACCATCATCGACAATGGTGTAATCTTCTCTAGGGTTTGCATGTATAAAACAAACCTTAGTCGTCACAAAAAAAAACTAACATCACAAATGAGCAAGCTCACCAAGAACACCTAAGACGTTTATCATCCCTTGTCTTCTCCTAAGGTTTCCACATGAACCCTAAGTCTCCAAGACAAGTACCATGAAGGGTACAAATTATGAATAAATATGAGATATTTCTCCTCCCTTATATATGCAAGTAGGTGAGGGAGGATAACATAAAATAAGGACATTTTTCCCTACAAGTAACCAACATGGAGAACCCACATGGAGGACTCTACAATCCAAGGTTGTCACACTAACTCTCCACATTATCATGGTTGTCTTCCTCAAGGTTTTCACACCCTAGAAATGTTAAATCGTATACGTATGTGGAAAGAAAAATCTAGTGTTGGCCTCCAAATATACTTTCATATCCTAGGGTTTGAATCCTCAAACCCTAATTCTTCCACTCTTACAGCATCATAAGCATCAATACTTCCATGTAGCATCAAGAATACAAGAACTCTATGATATTTTCCTAGCCTTACATACCATAAGAATAAAGATCCAAAAAACATACAAGGTGTTAAATCTGCTCTCCATGTCTTCTAGTAGGGTAGAAACCTTAGCGTTACAACAAGATACATAATAACCATCATCGACAATGGTGTATTCTTCTCTAGGGTTTACATGATTAACACAAACCTTAGTCATCACAATAAAAATCCTAACATTGCGAATGAGTAAGCTCTCCAAGAACATCTAAGACGTTTATCATCCCTTATCTTCTCCTAAGGTTTCCACCTGAACCCTAAGTCTCCAAGACAAGTACCATGAAGGGTACAAATGATGAATTAATATGAGATATTTCTCCTCCCTTATATATGCAACTAGGTGAGGGAGGATAACATAAAATAAGGACAAGTTTCCCTACAAGTAACCAACATGGATAACCCACATGTAGCACTCTACAATCCAAGGATGTGCATGTCAAACTAGGGTTTTGTCCAACCCCGAAAGTGAGATTCACTCCAAGTCAAAATCTTGGGATCAATTACCCTCCTCCAATATGGCTTGGTCTACAATAGGGTGTTAGTCCTACACTCCCTCTTCCATGGTGTCTTGGTGTCCAATTTCCCTTCTGTAAGTCGTTTCTCTAATTGTGTGTCCAATGCCCTCTCATATACCCAATGCTAATCTGATATGTACCAATGTGGTCAGTAAGTTCCCATTCTCCTCCTCAATATATGTGCTTGGGTCCATCACCAACCTCCAAGAACTATGCTATAATTTTATGGCAATTTAAGGTCATTTCTTACACACAATCTTGTGGTGGCATTTTTTGGATGGTGTTGCTGAAATGTTTTACAAGGAAAATGTGATGTGATAGTGATATTTTGTGGCCAAAATAGGAAAGAAAAAAGCATACAAAATGGAAATGACTTGCATTGGAAAGATGCATGTTTTGGATAAAGAAGCATGAATTGACATGGGCATGTTTTCCTAGGACAAGGAGGTAGGTTTAACAAAGACCATTGTACCCATAGGAAGAACATTTCTTAGTGCCAATTCATGCTAACTTGTATAAATTTGGGAATTTTAACTTTTAATGTAATTTTGAAATTTCACTTCCAAAGGTTTCCCAAATTGATTTCTTATGAATATCAACATCTGGATGATCTTTAATAAAAATTATAGTAGAAAACTATGGATGATATTTCAATTTACATCAACCCCAATTTACTACGAATTGCAAGAGTAAGGATATCAAATGTATGCGAACAAGTTTCATCTATTTTAGGCACACTTTTCTAAAGATAAACCATATTTGAAATCACTTTAATTATTGTATATTTACAATATTAAGTATGCCTTATTATCTTTAAGGTGTTTGTCAAATCACTCAACAATTTCAACCCTTAATATGTCAAATTAGCATGAATAATAAGTTTTGAAAATTACTTAATCAAAAAGACAACGAAAGATGAAAATAAAATATGTGATTACATTGGTATTGGATAGATGAAAACTTGATATATGTGTTTGTCATAATTAAGTACATGTACATGCCACAACTTTAACACAAAGATGGTACAGTTTTTCAACCTCTCCAAAACCCTCGCTAGGGAAAGCATGAAAACCCTAGCCACCACCAAAAATCTCCAACTACCAAGCACCAACATTAATAATTCCTCATTGGTTTCAACAACAATATTGTGTCACACAAGCTCTCCAAATATACTTTCTTGTCCTAGGGTTTGAATCCTCAAATCCTAATTCTTACACTCTTACATTCATCATAAGCATCAAGACTTCCATGTAGCATCAAGATTACAAGAACTCTATGATATTTTCCTAGCCTTACATACCATAAGAATAAAGTTTCAAAAAACATACAAGGTGTTAAATCTACTATCCATGTCTTCTACTAGGGTAGAAACCTTAGTGTTACAACAAGAGACATAATAACCATCATCGGAAATCATGTATTCTTCTCTAGGGTTTACATGTTTTTTATTATCATGATGGATATTGACTATTTACAGTTCGATAAGCTCCAAACACATAGGTGAAGGTGAATATCTAATAGCTTTTGATCCAAACAAATCCAATTTACTAAGAAATAGTCGTAGTAGTTTCATCAACAAAGAAAACAACATTAATTCACTAGATCACTACTTTTCACCTATATGTGTTTTTCTCTGCTATTTATCATTTTGATATGTGCTAGGAAAGCCATTTTTTCTTTGTTTCTTGATATTGAAGCTTTGATTTTGTATTTTTTCTTGTGCAAGTATATGTGTACCATTACAGGAATGAGTGACCTTGATCCTGTTAAATGGCCAAAATCATAGTGGCGTAATATACAGGTATTCATTGGTGGAAATATATGCTTCATTTCCTGTCAAATTTCTAAAGTAAGGGTTCACGAAGCTGAGATGTTACTAAATTTTTTAGCTCTTCATGTATGAGGGTCTTGTCATCTTATTTAATGTGTTTGTGTTTATTTCCCAAGCAGGTTGGGTGGGATGAACGTGCAACTAAAAGTAGTTATTGACGGTAATGTGAGACTGAACATATGAAGAAACAAAGGTGATCAAGTAGAAGTCTCAACACGAAAAGAGTGCATATTAGAGGGTTCATTCACATAAGGCATTTGTTTAAAATTTAAGTAGTTTTGTTCCTGCTCCAAGTATTTCTGCTCAAGGCTTGATTATTTCCGTTAGAACCTTGCAATCTTGAAATCTTGCTCAAACAAGCTTGTTATCAATTTTAAAGTTAGTGCATCTAGTTCTGAAAGCAAGCAGAAGAGAAGGGTTCATTCACATGGTATTGATTCTCTCGCATTTCATACTCTAGATATCTTCAATGATGGTACTTTGTTCAACTTTCTTCCCTTTGTGGTCACAGCATATCGCTCTCTTGATTTTTAAAACAATTTATAGTCTAATGCAAATAGCTATAGTGCTATCATATTTGGCCATACTTTTTCCAAACTTTATGCCACAATTTTAAGTATGTGGCTTTAACAGAATTTGGAGAAGAAAAAACTCGAAACTAAAGGACACCTGAATTTCATGAATTGCTACTAGACTATTGACGACATTTTCTCATGAATTGGATGGTCACATTCAGCTGTTTTCTTCACCTTCTTGTCAAGATTTCTCTCAGGATTTGGAGAAGTGTCATTTTGATGTCATTGCAAAATAATTCCAGCCAAGAAACCCTATATTTTTGGATGCATGTGTGGGTAAAGTATCAGCTCTAGAGCCATTTTTTAGGCTGGAAATGAGATAGTACAACAAAGTTTTATCGCTGATTTTCCCAACCATCTTCACCATTTCAAATTTTGGAAATTTCATCTAGTTTTGCACACATAAATTTGTTTTTGCATTATGGAAATGTTGTTGAACAACAAGATAAACAAATCAGACATTTCCAACAATGTAACTTGAGGCAAAATTCCATTTCCATGTTTAAACATTTTTCTTCGTGTCAAGCTGAGAATATTGTGATGATGGAGGAGCCTAAATCTCTCTCTTGAAGATATTGTTGATAATTTTGCATGTTGGCACCCTCATTTTGATTATGTTTAAAATTTATACAAGACCTATCCAATATTGGATGGAAGAGGCTTGTCGGAAGACTTGACATGCCTGCTAAATGTCCAATGATGTTGTACATGCTCATGATCTCGTAATGGAGATTGCAGGATGTTTACTTATGATGATTATTTGCAATTTACATTGATGAGTTATAAGAACACATCAAGGAGAAAACCTATGTTGATGATGATTGATCTAAATTATGTCCTAGTTGCACAAAATAAAAAATACACGTATGGGTGTCAAATTCACAAGCCCTAGATTCAACATGAGACACACTTCCCAACACCAAATCAACAAGGGGTATGCATTTCTTTCAATGGTTGAGCACCAATGTTTATATTTTCATTTCAAGATTTCCTAGCAAGGATCAATATCTTTGACACCATCATCAAAACTATTATTCTTTATGGCCCAACGTTTGGAAACCTAGTCTAGTTTCCATTGATTGGGCACATTTGGAGAGAGTCCAATCTATCATGCTCCAACATATGATTCATTGTTATCATTTTGTGCCATAATCCATTTGTCCAAGGCAAGTTTGGCACCCGTCCTTTATGCATCACAAGAATTTTTAGGCTTGTCTTTTTTCTTCACAATATTCCCCCCCTTAGTGACTCAACTACTAGTCTACTAGATAAGGGAGGCCCATATTTGGCCATTTGCTCTTCAAAGAGGATTGCTTCCCCAGGACCATCTGGGCACATTCGGGTCTCTAAGGCTTTTCACCCCTTTAGTCCATTAGTATTTTTATTAAGAACCTACCTCACTTTAAGTACTCATGAGACACCCCTGGTCACCTCCTCTCAAAAACGAAGATGGCCTTCCATTATGAGAATTTGATGTAGCTGCAAAATGATCTCAATGTTTGTCCCAACTATATTAAGTGCCATTTGTCACATGATCTCAGGATTCTACAAAGTAAGCTAAGGTTTGTTCACTTGTGGGTCAGTTCAAATCACCATATACAACAAATAGAGAAGATAAGTTAATTGTGCCATATTAAGAAGATGAACACAAAGGAACAATTTGTCTTCAAATGCCCCACATATTATGAGATTTGAGGAAGAAATCACAACATGTTCCATGATCAAAGATGTCTAGATTTGTACATGCACACAAGCTAACCATTCACAATCAAAATACTTTGAGGGACCTTTCCAGATCCTAAAACGTTGAGCCATTAGGTTCACCACCTCTTTTTTTGTCCTATATCAACGACTTTGGCACTAAACACTATGCAAATTTCTTAGCCATAGACAAATGGATGGATTGATGATATAACCTCCTCCATACTGGGCTGTAAAATGTGCATCTCAACACTATTACTTACCATGTTTAGTGCCAATATGATTGTACCTAGGGGATTGAAGTTTCGTACTGAAAATGTGAAGTATATAAGCATAATAGATTGAATTTTCTTGGAACAAGGCCTTTCTTCTTCCGATTTTATAAGGAAGGAGCCAACCAAAAGATGAAAATTCTAGATTCAACATATTGACCCATGAATGGGCCCTTTTTGTTTAGTACAAAATGAAAGAAGTGGGAGCACTTTCCAATTTACTCCAGTTACTGAGAAAAGTGGAAATAACTGCATCAAACATTACATCCTTCACTTACCGGCCCAAGACCACAGTTCCTAATAGCAGATCCAATTTTGAGAACCATGTTGTAAACTTCCTAGTATGTCATCCATGTATATTTAACCGCATGTTCCGTCACATAAAATCAAATCCTGGTAAGTTAAAAGTCTTTCGTTTCATAATTAACCACTAACAAAATGTATCCTGAGAACGACAAGATGTTCAACATAAAAACACAAGCTCTATCCAATTAATATTTTTATTAATGTCACATGTCCATTTATAATCTCACGGCGACCCAACATTTGATTATGTAGATGCTTTTGCACAGCATGGATGAAACACTCGAGGGAAAATATCTAAGACTTATAGCTCCACTTTTATTATACCAACCAAGTGATGTGCCCAACAATAATAAGTTATAACACTCACTCCCAATAGTCAAAGAAAACCAGAATATAGGGATTTATCCAAACTCGGAAGGAACAAAATCACCATAATGCTTTACATCCGCATACTTTCTTGTATGGCTTTGTTATAGCCAACGTTAGCACACATGGTGGCAAGGTCATGAGAGTTGCACTCTCTATTGCAGATCCAAGTCAACAGATCGAATGTTGGGAAAGTATATTCCACTTCCATTCCTAGCTAGTCCATGGGAGTCGATTGCAATAGATTTGATTGTAGTATTGACAACTAGCAAGGAAATGACTCTTGTATAGTAGTTGTGGATCGCTTCAACAAGTATACCATGATGAAACCATACAAGAAAATGGTTTCAGTGCAATATGCAGCGAAATTGTTCTTTGAGAAGGTATCAATGCATTTTTTCCTTACTATCACAAACTATCTTGTGCCTAAACTTAAAGTTGTGTTGCATAACCCTTGCTAGTTGTTAAATATATTTTTTACTCTTTTGTTGTACTAGAGTTATCTACTAAGGTTCAAAGGATGGAGGTGTTGGATCTAAAATAGTCACAACAACTATTACCTGTTACTCCCTTAATGCCAAAAACCATGGTATTCACTCTTTACATTTTAGATTTGTTATTTGTTTTATGTAGGATTTCTTGATTTTGTAAAATGATTTGAATTGATAAGATAACTTTCATAAAATGTTGTGGTTTCTTTTATAGTTTTGAATGTGAAACATAAAAATGGGTTATAGGAAGATTGAAATTTTCATCCATGTTTTCATATGAATAAAGATGTGAAATGATTTAATGGGAATGCCATTATTTGGGTCTAACCTTTATTTAGTCAGTTTATGTGCTTCCTTATTCTAGACCACACTTATGGTGTAGGTAATACCAAGCTATAACAGGCCTCTTTAGGTTATAACAGACCGGCAATATGTGTTTTATAGCCATGCATATATGCTAGAAAGATGAAAATATTTTTTTTATTAATGTATACTTGATCGTCGGTTATCCGACCGCCAAGGAGAAGCAGTTGTCGTCGGATATCCTTCCAATCCAACGATGCTGCCACAGTTCTGACAGTAACTGTCTGTCGGATATACGACTCCCTGCATTGATATCTGACGACAATGCCATGCATCCAACGGCTTACATCTGAAGATAATTTCATTGGGGATGTTGGAAATTCAACACTTGTCCGTCGCACATTCAACACCCAAAGATGTAAGAACTTACCCGATATACGATGTAAGGCAATCGACATTCCGATAGGGTTTCAGACTGGGGTCAAAAAATAGATGGCTAGGGATGTCATAAAATCAACAAAATGTTGATATAAGAATTCTCCAAAATAGGATGAATCTATGTCAAAATGTCGACGAGGTTGGTAAAGTAGTCAATTAACCGACGAATTCCCATCGACAACAAAAAAAATTGGTGTTGTCGAAAAACAGACACGTGTGTGCCGAACTTCAAACATTACATTTGTTGGATTTCAATCTCAAATTTTGTTGTGGCAAAGGCTGTGACTTTACCCGGGTTGTTTTGTTTCCCTCGAAGATCTCTTTGTTTCTAGTTATCCATAGATTCCAGCAAATGAATTTTTGAAGAGCTTCCCATGCTTTTGCAAAGTCTGGCTTGTTATAGAAGGATCCATGGTAATAATCCTTCCAGCATTCAAAGAAATCATTGAAATTTGTTGGCAGTGTTATACCTGTGTTCATCTCTTTGAAGGCTCGCGGCCAGATTTCCTAGGAGAATTTGCATTCAATGAACAAATTCTCCATGGATTCTTCGGAGTCTTTGCACAAGACGCACCTCATAGGACCTTCAATTCCCCTCTTCTTCAAGTTTTCTGCTGTCAGCGTTTTTCGATGGGCCATGATCTAGTAAAAAAATTATATTTTTGGTAGACTGTCATTGCTCCATATTTTTACCCATTTCTTTCCTTCAGTGTGGTTCTAGAAACCTATTGCTGCTTGGTATCCATATTTTATCTCATAGACGCCTGTATTTCCCCAGCCACATCCTTCTGGCAAGCAATAGTGGACTGGCGCTGACCCGTGTAGCAAGGAAAAAACTGCACAGAGATCTGAGCGTAGGTTATCTGGGGGCTCCAAAACTGCCTAGTCGTCCCATCTGGCTCGAATTGTCCATTTGGAGAGATTGTAGAGGGTCCTGACATTAATTTTCTCCATTGAGCGCGTGATTTCAGCCAGTTCCAGCATGAAGTTTACAGGAGATTAAGGACCTATGTTGTCAGCCCAAATATTAACACGTTTTCCACTTCTAGGGATCCAGTAGACTTGGTATTGAATGATGTATGTTGCCTTCTTACACAGCTCCCAAACTGGCGTTCCTTTCCTACGTTGGTCTATTGCTTTAATGCGTCTTTTCTTGTCTCCTGTCATGTATTTTTTTTTGTAGAATCTCCTTCCACCATGTTCTTTTTCCTGTGATTAATCTTCAGAGTATTTTGGCTACCAGAGCCAGATTCAACTTATTTGGGACTCTGATGCATGTTCCACCACAGTTCTTTGGCTTGCAGACCATGTTCAAGTTCACTAAATGGAATTTTTTCTTTTGATTGTTCTGGTTTCCTCCCTGCAAAATAAATCTTATAATTTCTTTGGTGATTTCTTTCATGGTTTTTTTTGTGCTAAGGAGATTGAGCACGTGTAGATTGGATAGGATGAGAGAATTGAATTGATGAGTGTTAACTTACCGTCAGAGTTAAGCCATCTCATCCCCCAGGAGGTAAGTTTCCTTTTAATCTTGTCGACCATCACTTTCCAGTCTGCAGCTCTTTTTTTTCCTTTGAAGATCGGGATCCTGAGGTAATTAAAGGAGTTTCGTTCTGAATTTCCTTCAAACCCAAGGATTATTCCTACCCTTTCCAAAATGCTTGGAGGACACTTCCAACCATATACTTTGGATTTTGCAGAATTCAATTTTCCATCAAAGTCTTTTAGAAAGGTGGGTATGGATCCTTGAAATCTTTCTACAATGATAGTTGACGCTCCCCCTAGCGGAATAGTGTTGTCAGCAAACTGTGCGTGATTGGCAGCTTTGATTCCATTATCTATCTTCAGCCCTCTTAACTCACCAGCATTTTGCAGATTTTGACATTTTTGCTCATTGATTTTGCCACCAAGAGATAAAGGAAGGGGGACAATGGGAAGCCTAGTCGGAGACCCCTTGTTGCCTAAAAGAACTTGATGCGTCTGTCATTTACAAGTGGAGCAATCCAAGGATTGCTAATACATGCTTTGACCCATCTGACAAATCTTGTGGAGAAACCAAACTTAGACATAATTTCCAAAAGGAATAAATAATTTACTATGTCAAAGGCGTTGGCCATGTCAAGTTCGATAGCCATGCCTTCTTGCTTTCTTTCCATGCTAGAGTGGATAGCTTCCTGAACGATGATGATGTTATCAAGAATATGGCGCCCAGCTATAAAACCTCCTTATGATTCTGATATGATATGACCCATACTTTTTTTCATTATGCTTACCAAAATTTTCAAGAGTATCTTATATGAGGTGTTACATAGCGAAATTGGCCTGAAACAATCCAATGGTTGGGGGCATTTTTCTTTAGGAATTAAGTACAGGAAGGATGAGTTGGTGGCTCTACCAATCTTATCCTTTTTCCTGGTCCAGTTAATCATTCTTTTTAGATCATCCTTTATGATGTCCCATGTTGCTCTGTAGAAATTAATGGTGAATCCATCAGGACCAGGCGCTTTATCAGTTTGAAGGGACCATACTACGTTTTTTATCTCAAATTCTAAGATTGGTTTTGAAAGTTCTATGTTCTCTACCACAGAGATGAGCATTGGAATGCCAGAGAGGAGATCTAGTTGGGTTGCTGGGTCCGTCTCCTCATTGTCTTTGTAGAGGTCTCGGAAGTGGTTGTAAGCATGATCTTTTATTTCCTCTTGACCTTCAATCTTATTTCCATTTTTATCTTTTATTTCTCTAATGAAGTTGTAGCTCTGTCGAGCTTTAGTTTGATCATGGAAGTATTATGTATTGTTGTCCCCACTTTTTAACCATAACTTCCTGGATTTTATTCTTAATTCATCTTCTTCATGCCTTATAGCACTTAAAAATTTTGAATTCAATTCATTTTCATGGATAAGGACCGTGGGGGTTGCCTCTTTCGTTTCCATCCATATATGAAGAGCAGCCAAATCTTCTTTGAGCCTTTTTTTCAGGTGGCTTGGATTCTTGTGTACATTTTTTACCCAATTCTTTAAAACCGAGCGCATACACCTTAATTTTAATTCTCAGATATAACTAGGAGATCCCTGACATTGCATATTCCAAGCATTTTTTATTATATCCATGATTTTCCCATATTGCAGCCAGATTGAGTTGAAGCAGAATGGGATTCACCAGAGATTTGCAGGAGGTTTTAGAGTCAAGCTAATAGGCTTATGATCTGAGACTGCTGAATGGAGAGTGAAGGAAGCTGGAAGAAGGTTCTGTTGAAGGAAAGCAGCACTTACCAGGAACCTATCCAATCTTATCGCTATATTTCCTACTCCAACTCTTCTGTTGCTCCAAGTGTACTTCTCATTCTTCATTTAAATATCCAACATATCTAGATCTGAGATCAGGTCCTCCATCCTCTCTCCAATGGATCTCTGACTTTTGTTCCTCCCTGTTTCTCCAGCTATCAAATAGTAGTGTTGAAATCCCCAGCTATGATTAGATTTTTCCCTCGTAGGTCCTCAAGAGCCTTTGAGAGATCTTCCCAGAATGTTACTTTGACTCTATAGTGCGTCGGGGCATAAACATTACAGATATACAGTGAGTTTGCATCATCCTTTTCCTGGATTTAGGTGAGAATCCATCATTGATATTATTGAATATTTGTTTGAGATTAAGGTGGCTAACCCCTTAGAGGATCCTTTGAAGCTTATAGCCTTACCATGGTATTTTTTCCATATCCGAGAGAGCTCCATGGTCTCCGCCTCCAACATTTTGGTCTCTTGGATTAGCAGGAAGTTTTGCATTACAGATCTAATTATATCTTTTATATCTTCTACTTTGGTTGCGCCTCCCAGCCCCCTGTAATTCAAGAGATGGCTTTCATCATTTCTTGAGAAATTGGGATCCTGCTCGAGATCTGCCATCCACTTTAGTCCCTCCTTGGTTTCTTGGGTATTGTAGGAGCTTTGTTTCTTCCAGAATTCATTGTCTAACTAGTTCTATCTCTCTTTATGCTTCATGTTATCTATGATATCTTTGTAATTTCCTTCCTCTTGTGTTTGGTTGCTGCGCTGCATCTTGCATTTCCTGAGAGCTTTGTGAAGACGTTTGTTCCCAAGAGTAATACCGATATGATACTTTGATGTGTTTTACCATCTCTGCCTAGGAGCCTCCTGGTATTGTTGACCCTTCAGATGCTTTTTCTTTCATGTCACTTCTAGGAGACAGAGGAGGGATATTTGTAGTTGTTGAGACCTCTTCTTCTTCTGCTTCTGTTGATCTGATGTCCGCGGATAGGATCTCTCCCTCTTCCATTTGCAGTGATTGAAATTGATTATTAGCCGAGGTTTCTTTTTCTTCTTGGGGATTTTCCTTGCTTGTCGTAGGCTGCGATTCACTTGGTACTAGGACTGGTTAGGCTGTTTTCCTTCCCCTTTTGTCTTGTTTCCATCCTTCATCTTGTTTTTTTTCTAGACTTTGATGCACTACTTTAGGGAAATTTTTGACAAAATGTCCATATTCATGGCACTTCTTGCACTTGAAGGGAAGTTGCTCATAATCTACTTTCTGCATGTGCTCCCATCCATCCATATATAGGTTTACTACTTCTGGTATCCGTTTTTCCAAGTAAACTTCCATGCAGATCCTTGCACATGAGAACAACGGGCCCTTAGGCTCTGCTTTGTCGATGTAGTTTCCAAGGGAGTTTATGATTTCTTGTAGGGTTTCATCATTCCAGCAGTGCAGTGCAAGGTGGGGAAGGCGGACCCAGACCAGAACCGCCGATGGCACATCCCTTTCGGTGTCGAAGGATAGGCTCCATCGGTTTAACTATAAACCACAGGGGCCCATGAAATATGTCTCGCTCCTGAAGATGAGGTATATGTCTTCTTTATTTTCGAATAGGAAGGTGAAAAAACCCTTTCCACAAAAACAGTGGTGTAGTCCGCTTGTGATCAGGGGAATCCAATTCTTATTTAGCCATGTGTCCATGGTTTTTGGTGAAGTTCGGATTCCTATGAACTATCCAATCAATCCTTTCTCGCTCAATGCAAGTGCTTTCAGTTTTGAAGGTGTTGATATGATCTAGATTTTAGGAGCTTCAACTCGCTTGATAAAGTTGGCATCAATGGTTTTGGTGCCTGAGGTAGGAAGGGAGGGCAAGGATGCCACCAAGGCTCTGAAAGAAGCATCTAGGTTGTGCCTACAATCCTCCAGACTAAGATCTAAAGGAGGATCCATTTAGGAACCAAATACTAGAAGATCCATAGCCAGGGTGCCAATCTCTTCAGGCTTCTACAAAAAGCACCAATCTTCTACGTAGCCTGCCTCAATCTGCAAACTATAAGTGGATCTGATCGATCCAAACCAAGTAAGCATATCATGGAGAAGCTCTGGCATGCATATTGGCTCTGCTAGTGCATGCAATCGGCCTTCAACTTGCGGCTCCAATCCCAATCGTGATGACTCTATAGTATTCTTGAAAAAACTGTGACTTACACCCTACAGATCTAAAGATCTGTTCGGAACCGAACCCTGCACTCAATCAAGCATGCAAATCATGGAAGATCTAGCATGCATCAGTTCATCCAAAAAATTTCAAGTCACCTTCACCCCTTATACTCAATACTTACTAACATGCCCTCCCTCTTTTAAAACTTGGTCACCAAGTAAAAGCAATATAGTGGCTAGTCCCTATATTTTCAAGGAATTGGAGAATGTTAATAGAAGAAGCAAACATTGTTGAGGGAGTAGAGGGAAGTATGCACCTTGTAGTTGCAAGGCAAGGATGCATCATCCAAGCATGTAGTTGGGTTTAACTTAGAGGATGGAGTTACTTCATACCACATAAAGAAATAAATGCAATGTTTATATGTTGTTTCCTCATGGGCTAGTTTATTTATCTTGACTTTTATATTTGGAATCAAATCCTTGAGTTCTATTCCCCCCCAATAGAAATCCCATTCAACAAACCATTAATCTTTACATGATGAATTTCCATGATCAAACCTTCAACAATCAGAATAAACAACAGGGGTGCAAGAGGGAAACCTTGCCTTAACCCTCTACCCTTTCTGAAAGAAAGAAGACGCTAAAGCATTTATCAAAACAACAAAAGATACCATTTGAACACAAGACATGATCCAATTCATTGTAGATAAATGGAAACCAATTGAAGCAAATCCAACCTGAGATATGTCCAATTTCCCAAGTCATATGCTTTTAAGGTCAACCTTAATAATAGCTGAGGGGAATTTCTTCATCTTATCATAATGCATAGCCTCTTGTGGAGTTCCAATGGTGTCATGGATTTGTCTCCCTTCCAAGAAGGAAAATTTTTCTTAAATAACTTCTTTGGAGAAGATCCATGTGACTCTTCAAGCAATAATCTTTGCATTGAGCTTGTAAATGAAGTTGCAAAGTGATATGGTACTAAAGTCATCAAAAGAGGTTCCTCTATCATTTTTAGGAATGAGTGCAATTAAGGTGGTGTTGAAAGATGTTAGCACCCTACCTTTAATTTTATATTATTTGATGACATGTAAAATACCTCCTTCGAAGATTTACATGAAACCCTTGAAGAACTCCATGGGTCATCCATCAGGACTTGTACTCTTATCCTTTTGCATAGTAGCGATGGCCTTCTTTAGTTCTTCAAGAGACATAGGTTGTTGGAGTGCCAGATTTTGTTCCTCAATCACGAAGGAAGGAAAGAGAGCACATAAATAAATAAAAATATGATCAATAGGAGCCCTTTGATCTTCCTTTAAAAGAATATTAAAGTGATGAACACCATATCTAGCAATATTACTGAAACCTAATATAGTCTTACCATGCTCCTTCTCAATATGCCAAATATATTTATTGTTCTTTTTATGCTAAATGAAATTGTGAAATAACTTAGAATTATTGTGCCCATGTTGGAGCCAAATTGAGTGACTTTTAAGTCTGGTAGATTCTTCTTCATCAATTAAGACCTTTTTGCACTTTACTTGCAAATCCACTATGAGTTTAATTTGATCATCCATTGCAAAAGCACCCAAGTTATTTTTATGGAAATATTCAAGCAAAGATTCAATTCTTCTAAGCTCCAAATTTCGTGAAATCCTTTTTTTTGTAACCCACGTAATGGTGCAAACCTTTACATTCTTGTTTTTGTTTTGGAATTGGAGTATTGTTGAAACAATGTTATTAAGATCATAAGGCCTCCAATCCCTTCTAATCATTTGTCTATAATCATCTTATTTCAACCAAATGGAATCAAACTTGAAAGTGTTGGATGGTTGCTTTTGTACATGATTCAATTCAAGATAAATGAGAAAATGGTCGGAATTCCCCCCCTTCTCTAACCCACTTCCTAATAATGATTGTCGATCTAAGAGTACCCTTTTTTTTATAAGTAAGTATTTGATATTACTTCAAAAAAAAGTTACATATCCAACATTACAGTTTCATATATCCAACATAACAAATCCATTTGTAGGTCCATTACTACTAACCTCTCTGACTCCTCTTATGATCATTCTATCCATGTCTCCCAATACAAAGGCATCTCACTACTATGAAGAAATACTTTAACTAAGACATGACTGAAACTTTTTCCTATCACATACTTCTACTAGACCAATACATATATTAGCCTATCATAAGACCAATTACCAATCTACATAATCATATATAACACACAGATATAAGTATTCATATTACGAGATCTGGGATATCCCCGTGCCACTAACCATAGTAGGGCAAGAAAGAGGTAGGGAGAACGCCACAATACCAACAGGCACCTGAGCAGGTTGAGCGACACTTGAATTAATAGCTCCAAATCTATCTCATTGAGTCAGACGAAGCAAGAACTGAATCCCCATTTTGTCAGCAATGATATCCACCTTGCGATGCATCAACTAATAGTCTGAATTATACTACCACCACTCACGAACCAGATCCTCATCCCCTTATTCTTTAGCAGTTATCTTCGCCAAGATATGGGCCAAGTTTTGCTTCATCACCCAATAAATCACATTTATCTTGTCATATGTCGCCAACCTCCTCTGATTCAACCCTACGTCTGGCACCCACGCTACTAGGTCATCGAATTCCTCTTCTGGATTCATCTCCCAAAATTGCTTCCAAAGGTCATGCTCAATACTCTCCATATCCACCTAGATGTCTATGGGGACCAACGACTTGAAAAGCTTGACCTTCTCTTTTCTAATCTCTAGTGACCCAAGGACCCACCAAAACCCCTTTCCCTTTCACCTCTTACTTGGCATGTTTCCTCTTCGTTTCCAATGCTTCAGACCGTATAGCAGACTCTGTGAGGACCAAAAACCACTCCCTTCTTGCTCGTACAAGGGAATACAGACAAACATAATGGGAAAGCTTACACCTAGACCGCCCATTACCCGAAAAAAATCCATTACTGCCACCCTTTCTCATAATATCTGCATCGTTTCCCTGCATGACACACTATCCAATGCACTGGCTCTCGATCCGCCCACATTCATTGTCATCCTACTTTGAGATTTAGGATGAGTACTCACTAAGGTCCTATGCATTTCCATCTCTTGAAATTGTGTGTGGTAGCCTACGCCATTAAATGTCATATGAATTCTCCTTTTAATAAACCTCCTCACCGAGGACGGGTTAATTCATAGGGATTGGAGCTCCTACCTCCTCAAGCACGTGGCCATTCCCTGTGGACACATTTTGGATCCAATGCCATGCTCATCTGCATCCGAGATATTTGCATCTCAAGCCAATAGGGATTTGTAGTGTCTAATCCATGTCAAATCGCAAATCACCCCCATAGATCCTTCGCTAATGTTGATGCGATGCTTTTCCCCTTTGTTGGCCAATGAATCCACCACTTTATTACCATTCCTACATGGTTGAAGGAGCAGGTATTGTCTTGAATCAATAAGAACCATAATATTTCCAGCATATATTCCATGCGCCAATGCCACAATCACTTTTATATTCGTTGGCCTTTGTACAATCTCTTTTTTGTAGCTATATTTATTTTGGAATCCCCTTCCACTAATATTGCCCCCCAATCCTTCCTAATAGCTATCTTGATACCATAAAAAAAGTATTTATATTTACATTGCATTATTAGTCTATATTCCTATGTATCATGAGAATGCAGCCAACACTTCCACTAAGTGCTTCCAAAACACACCCCCAAAACCTGGGTTCGCTTTCGAAGGACCATTAAAATTTAGTTTGACAAACCCTACCAAGGGTGCACTAGTTGGGCAGGCTAGGTGCATCAACCATCCTAGTTATCTATGGCTCAATATAGTTTGGAATGGATTCAGCATCCCATTTCACCAAAATCCTTCATTCTTGCTCTGATGGTTGCCAAACCCGATCCTTCTAGTTGGTTATCCTGATGGACTCTATTTTTTGAGTTGTGCTTATCTTGAAATATATGTTAGTTTATTTCCTTCCAAATTTCCCATAACAGAAAGCCTGGGAATATTTGTCATATTCTATTGACTATTGGATGTTGAAATGGAATAACCACCCACTCCATGAAAGAGATATATGGTCTACCATGAACATGACTTGTGCGATGAAAGAATTTGGCCCCTCTATCCCATAATGATGAGGTGAATGTGAATTAATCTAACAGATGATCTATCATTTCCTCGGCAATGGCACACATTACACATCACACATGGCCACTTATCCCTTTCTTTTTTAGGTTCCCTCCCATCAAGATCCACCTTTTGACCACTAGCCATAGGAAGGGGGCAACATTTTCCCATAATTTGGATACCCATATTTTATTCCAAACATCTTGCTACAGTCTTTCTCCTTGTCTCATCCATACTATGTAGGCTTCTTTTAGGTTAAACTCTATTTCAACAAGCCACCCTACCTTAGTTTATCCTATCCTATTTGAATCCTGATGTTCCAATCTTAGATGGTATCCCATATTCCTTGCACCTATTCCTCATAAGATTTATGTCTCCACCACTACTGGGGATTCCATAATCTAAAATCTTCTTACCCTATTTGTTCCTGCCATAAATCCTTAACTTTTGACCATCCTCTCTCTAGGAAAACAACTTGAAAGGATAGTGCTTCAATCAAAGACAAAAACTAGGGTAATTGTTGCTAGGATTTATGCAAGAAATTAGCATTCCCCCTCTTGAACTTCCCAAAAATTATGCTCATGTGTAAAACGTCTTCCCTGTATAGTCATCCTCCAAATGTGTGATCTCGACTTAACTTTAGAGGATCTGATAAGATCCTACTTATTCCAATCCAGAGCATACTCGCCATGCCAAAGTTTCACCCAAGGATCGGATATGTGGGAAGTCCATTTCTACCATATTTTACTCCCAAAACCTCGTTGTTCTTCTATATATATCTCAATCACAGGACCCTTTACAATTTTGGCCTGCCAATACTTTCCAAACTTACTAATGCATGTTTGTTCCTTTCCTATGTTCCTCCTCGCATGAATTTATTTTGCAAATAATGAATTCTTCCAGTACTTCCTTTGGCACTGCCATCATTGAGAATAAGTATATGGGCATGGATTGTATCATAGATTCCACCAATATTAATATTCTCACCAAGTTAAGGAACCCCAAGACCCATTTTGCCAGCTTTTGTTTCATGCGATCTAGCATCTCCAGCTAAGAGACTTTCCTTATAATCGCATCAACCAAATGGCCCCAAGATATTTGGATGGAAGGGAGATCCATTAGAAACCCAGGATACACAAAATGTTACACTAGGTTTCCCGAGGGGTATGGAAAATGAAAACCTATCATTTCCTTCATTATAATCAAGTCCTGGGGCCGTTGCAAACAAGTTTAAACACTTTCTAGTTTTTTTTTGCTTATTGCATAGAGGGATGGCCCATTAACATGGTATCATCCATGAACTGTTGATGTGTTTTTGTGGTTTTCAATCGGTCTAGGAACAAGCCCCTTATTTACTAGTTCTCAGTTATTGCCTTAATAGTCCAACTCGCCATCCACTCGCCATCAAGATGAAAAGGAAAGGAGAGAGGGGATCTCCTTTCCTGATGGCCCTCATCAGATGGATTATAGGAGTCAGAGATCTATTCAAAAAAATTGAGAAGAACATTAATGATGTCAGCATCATGATCTAGCTGATCCAAGTCTTCCCGAACCCAAAATCTTTCAACATCTCTTTCATGGCCTGCCATATTATCTTGTCCTAGGCCTTAGAGAGGTCTAGGTTTAATAGCATACTAGGCCTCTTTGATGTTTTCAAAGAGTGAATCACTTCATGAACTAAAATTATTCCATCAAAAATTTGCTTTCCCTGAAAAAATCTCCATTGCTCAAGAGAAATCAGCTCCGGGAGAAGAGGTTTTAGCATGTTGGCAATGACTTTAGTGATAATTTTATAGATAAAAAAACACAATGAAATCGGTCTGAATTTTCCTGGGGTGTCCGCCCCATCTCTTTTGGGGGTCAAATTTAGGAATATGGTGTTAAACGCCACCAAACCCCCCTGTGATCTTCTTGAGTCCTCCACAATCCCCAAAACTTCCTCTTTAATATGATCCCATAGGTAGTAGAAGAAGTTCACTGTGAATCCATTCGGGCCAGGGGCTTTCCCATCCTCCATTTAATAAACTACCTCGTCAACCTCCTTCATTTGAATTGGCCACATCAACATACCATTTCAGGCCATAGACACCATTGACAGGATGTGTTGGGTGATCCTCGTAATATCAGTTGATCTATCTAGATTAGGTTCATCCATGATATCCTTAAAGTAATTCACCATTTCCCCTTCAATATGCTCTAGGGTTTCAATATATTTTCCATCTACTTTGTTTAGCCTCAATATCTTGATCCTATGCTTGTGTTAGATAGTGGTCCTATGGAAGAATTTGGTGTTCCACTCCCCTCCTTTAACCACCTATTCCTTATTTTTACTTCCATAGGGTCTCCTCTTGAGCCTCCCTTGAGTCTAGTTTCTCCAAGAGTGATGATTCTTTAGCCTTGAGCTTGGTTGAATATCCATTTTCCATGACCTCCTTTTGGATTTCCTCCAAGATAGATTCCAACCTTCACTTATCCTTGAAAATTTTACCAAAATCCTCTTTGTTTCAGATCCAAAATTTTCCCTTAATGGCTTTCAATTTCTGTTGAAATTGGAACATTTTTTAACCCCGGAACCCCTTTAGTTACTCCCACTAGAGCTTGACTCTTGGTTTGAAATTTTTATGCTCTAGCCATAACTTTTCAAACCTAAAAGAACTCTCGACTGAATCTCCATACCCACTTCAACATAGGCTGTCAAGCCAATGGTCTGATCCAGCTCAGTGGAGAACCTTGGCCTATGTTCCCCCCTCCCATCTCCAAAAATTATGAAAGTAGGAATCTATCCAATCTTGAGGCAACATGTTGATCTCCACTTAGTTTATTGTTCCAAGTATATATCCCATTTCTCCTCTCTACATCAACTAGCTTCATGTTTTCTATGAACTCCCCAAAGGCCTAGTTTGAAGAGCCCGAACTCCTTCTCCATTCTTTTTTCTCCTCCAGGGAGGAAATCATATTAAAGTCTCATCCTATGATCCATTGTTTGTCCTCTACCCATCTACTCACTCCCTCTATAGAATCTAAGAAGGTTATCTTCTATTGTTTATGATTAGGGTTGTAGACATTAGAGATCAACCCTCTAATCGTCGTCCCTATGATCTGAAATTTAGCCGATAGAGAACATTGAGTAGCAAGGAAGTCGAACAGACATACATTGTCAGGGTTCCATAATATCCCTATACCATTGGATGATCTATGTGTATCTATTACTACTAGTTCACTACTTCTCCAAACTTTTTTACCAATCTTGTGAATGGTAGCTTCTTGGCACTTAGTCCTTTGAACTAATAAAACCATAGGCTTTTCATTTTTAATCTCGTTTCTCAAGATCATGATATTTTGGGAGTTGTTTTCCCCCCTAGTATTCCATGTTATAACTTTGAAAATGATTATGAACTTTTGAAACGATTGCCNAGAGAGAGAGAGAGAGAGAGAGAGAGATTAAACAACTCTCATGATCTCAAGAAATGATATTAAAAATGATTATGAACTTTTTAAACGATTGCCTTGATGGTGGGCTCTCTCTCTCTCTCTTGCAATGCTTAAGTAAAAGTGTGTGAGAATGAGAGTGGCGCCTCACCTATTTATATTAAATTAGGTGAGTGACTTAATTTCCTAACTAGGTCATCCAGGTTCTCTTATTACGATCGGCCTTCCTAGGAATACTCAAAATACATTTATAAAATACTTTTCGGGGTACTATTGCCCCTACTTACAATGGAGGTTTTACCTCGTGACTTTTACATGACCAATTACATCAAGGCCATCTCCGAACTAAGGAATAACATTTCTAAAGGAGGAATATAATAAAAGTATAATAGAATATCTTATGAAGTTACATTTCTTTAACATAAACACCATAAAAAAAACACCAAATCCTTGATCTATCAATGTTATCCATAGGGACCCTTCTCACCATTTCATGCCCTGTAACTTGTGGAAAGAAATCAAGTATAGCAATACTCTTGGATGATAAATATCTAGACAAATATAAGTATCCTTGAAAATAACCTTGTTTCTAGTGTTCCAAGCCCCTCAAATCATTAGGGGAGGTATAGCCTTATAGTCAGAAAAGGTGTGTTCGCAAGCCACACCTAGAGAGCATTTTATAGGTCAATTCCATTCCAGTCTAAATGCATGCCTTTCACCTGAGATGGAAAGGACCACATCCTCTTGATATATGACCAATTAGAAAAATTATGGGTGATATATTGATTCTTATATTTACATAAAGAGCATCTTCCAGGACTAATAATTTTTTGTAACCAAGAGATCCCACAATGACACCTTATTTGAGAGTGCTAAAAATGGGAACAAGATGTTTTTTAAGGGACGTTTTAGAGACCATAATATAACAATCCAACAAGGAGTCTCAGCAGGATCCTCCTCCTCTATAACCACATAGTAGCCCATGCTAGGAGTGTAAGTCCCTCCTTCGTGATTCTTACTCCATAGAAGTTCATTAGATCTATCCACCAACCTAATATGACAAACCTGAAGAGTCTTAATGTATTCATCCTAGATAATTTTGTCCCCTTCAGTAAACTCCAACTAATCAACCTAAATGTATCTCTGTCTCAAAGCAGAAGTCTGATAATCATCCCTAATCTGATATAGAACTCAAATCCCTTCTCCTACAAGGAGATAATCATATGTTTTGGTAGTCTATATGCACCTTAACTCCGCACCCAACGATAAAGCGCCAGTCTGAGGCATCTACCATTTCATATCTACCAAACTAACAAGTCCTTAATGATATCAAAATCCATTATAATAGTAGATGAGACATTCTTGAGGGACTTGTTCTTTCCCTTAAACCATTCTTTTATAGTGGGTGGGGAGGGTATATTTATGGTAAATCACCTTTACCCACAAGTTATCAGCCTTTAAAATCCTCCACACCCCCTTTGCAACAAGATCCTAGGCAAAGCAGAGAGGCTGGTTTAGTCCCCACCCACCAAGCTTCTTTGGAAAATAAATCCTCTTCCAAGCCACCCAATGGAAAGCCTTTCCTTTTCAGTGCCCATTCTATATAAAATGAAAATGCAGCTTCCTTATACGGTCTAGAGTACCTAAAGGGATGAAGGGTAGAGTTACCTAAAATACAAGAAAATCTTTTAAGACCGGTTCATCAAGACGAATCTCCCACCCCTAGAAAGTCACCTATTGCACCACAATTGTAAACGGTTCTTCACTTTACCAATAAGCCACGACCAATCCCAATTTTGGTAATCATTAAGATTTAGAATGAACCCCAAATATTTAATCCCGAGCTGAACGTCCACAAATCTAAAATTGAATTATGTATTGATCCGAACAACCAAATCTTCTTCCATATTCATAAAAGATATAGAATATTTTTCAACATTTATAGACAAAGTTGTTGCATTTGAAAAGAGACTCGGGGTATGCTTAATTTTAGAGACATCCCTCCTCGATCCATCGGTGAATAAAGGATATCATCTACAAAAAGTAGATGGCAAAATTTTATGCCCCTCTAATATAAATCCCATTCAAACCACCATTAATCTTTGCATGATGAATTGCCCTACCCAAACCTCCAACAATTAGAATAAACGACAGGGGTGCAAGAGGGAAACCTTGCCTCAACCCTCTGCCTCATCTGGAAAAAAGAAGACGCTAAAGCATTTATCAAAACGACAAAAGATATCGTTTGAACACATGACATGATCAAATTCATTATAGATAAATGGAAACCAATTGAAGCAAAACCAACTTAAGATAGTGTAGGGAAATTTCTTCATCTTATCCTAATGCATAGCCTCCTGTGAAGTTCCAATGGCATCATGGATTTGTCTCCCTTCCAAGAAGGAAAATTGCATTTAAAGAACTTCTTTGGAGAAGATCCCTATGACTCTTCAAACAATAATCTTTGCATTGAGCTTGTAAATGGAGTTGCAAAGTGATATGGTACTAAAGTCATCAAAAGAGGTTCCCTTATCATTTTTAGGAATGAGTGCAATTAAGGTGGTGTTGAAAGATGCTAGCACCCTACCTTTAATTATAGATTATTTGATGACACGCAAAAGACCTCCTTCAAAGAGTTACATGATACCCTTGAAGAACTCCCTGGGTCATCCATCGGGCTTGGTACTCTTATCCTTTTGCATAGTAGCGATGACCTCCTTTAGTTCTTTAAGAGACATACATTGTTGGAGTGCAAAATTTTGTTCCTCAATCAAGAAGGAAAGAAAGAGAGCAAATAAACGAAGAATATGATCATCGGAGCCCTTTGATCTTCCTTTAAAAGATTACTGAAGTGATGAACACCATATCTAGCAATATTACTGAAACCTAAGACAATATTACCATGCTCCTTCTCGATATGCCAAATATATTTATTGTTCTTTCTATGCTAAATGAAATTGTGAAAGAACTTGGAATTATTGTACCTGTGTTGGATTGTCAAATAAGATTTTTTTACACTTTACTTGCAAATACACTATGAGTTTATTTTGAGCATCCATTGCAAAACCACCCAAATTATTTTTATGGAAATCTTCAAGCAAAGCTTCAATTCTTCTAAGCTCCAAATTTCATGCAATCCTTTTTTCAGTAAGCCACGTAATGGTACAAGCCTTTACATTATTTTTGTTGTTTTGGAATTGGACTCCTGTCGAAACAATGTTATTAATATCATAAGGCCTCCAAGCCATTCTAATCATCTGTTTATAATCATCGTCTTTCAACCAAATGGAATCAAACTTGAAAGTACTTGATGGTTTCTTTTGTACCTAGTTCAATTCAAGATAAACTAGAAAATGTTGGAGTGCCTTCTTTTTTTACAAGTAAGGATTTGATATTACTTCAAGAAAAGGTTACATAGCCAACATTACAGTTTCATATATCCAACATAACAACTCCATTTGCAGGTCCATTACTACTGACCTCTATGACTCCTCTTATGATTATTCTATCCATGTCTCCTAATAGAAATCCATCTCACTACTATGAAGAAAGACCTTAACTAAGACACGACTAAAAATTTTGCGTATCGTATACTTCTACTAGACCAATACATCTATTAGCCTAACATAAGACCAATTCCCAATCTACATAATCATATATAACACATAGATATAAGTATTCATATTATGAGACCTAGGAGATCCTTGTGCCACTAACTGTAGCAGGGAGAGAAACATGCAGGGATACCTCCACAATACTAGCAAGTGCCTGAGCAGGTTGAATGACACTTGAATTAACAACTCCAAATCTATCCCGATGACCCAAACAAGGCAAAAACCGAATCCCCATTTTGTCGGCAATGGTATCCACCTTGCGGTGCATCAATTAATAGTCTAAATTATACTCCCACCACTCACGAACCGGATCCTCATCCCCTTACTCTTTAGCAGTTATCTTCGCCAGGATATGGGCCAAGTTTCCCTTCATCACCCAATAAGTCACATTTATCTTTTCATATGTCACCAGCCTCCTCTGAGTTGACCCTGGGTCCTGCACCCACACTGCTAGGTCATTGAATTCCTATTCTAAATTCAACTCACAAACTTGCTTTTAAAGGCCATGCTCAATGTAGTCAGGTTTTCACCCTAGCTACATACAAAAGCACCTCCCTTCCATCTATGAGATAGAAGGGTAGAGTTCAATGGAAATGAGCTAGCTGCAAATAAAATATTAGTAACACAATAAACAATAAGAAAAATTGACTAAACTAAATAAACAAAAATGGGACAAGTATACCTTCTTTTTTTCTTGAAAATGGACCACCATGCCCTAACTTGGAATGGTACCGCCTCTCCACAAGCTTTCTAGTACGGAGGATGCCTCAACGTATAGGATGCGGAGATGGTGGGGCAATGGAATGGTTGGAAAAATGATGGGAGTATTTTGAGAATGATGGCTTCTCAACGTACTCACGAAAAATGGAATAATGGCAGAAGGAATACGTGAATTTTGTGATGGAGACCTCCACACTATTTTATAGTTTTTTCTTGTCCTTTTCTCTCTTTTAGGGTTTTGGACCCTATTTAAGGTTTTAAGCCCTATTTAGGGTTTTAGCCCCTTTGTGAGCTTTCTAGCTCTTTTGTGAGCTTTTTATCCCTTTTGTGGGTTTTTTAGGCTCTTTTTGAGAGAGAATAAGGTTAAACCATAGTTGTGGAGGTCAAAAACGAGGGGAAAATGGTAGGAAAAATATATATGTATGTGATTTAGGCCATGTAGAGCTACTTGAGCAATTTTTTGTGTTAACACTCAATACTCTCCATATCCTTCTAGATGTCTACAGGGACCAATGACTTGAAAAGTTGGGTAGCTTGACCTTATCTTTTCTAATCCCTGGTGGCCAATGGACCCACTAAAACCCATTTCCCTTTCACCTCTTACTTGGCATGTTTCCTCTTTGTTTCGATTTCTTCATACCATATAGCAGACTCCATGGACCAAAAACCACTCCCTTCTTGCTCGTATAAGGGAATACAAACAAACAGAATGGGAAAGTTTACACCTAGACCCTAGCCCATTACCTGAATAAAAGCCATGACTGCCACCCTTCCTCATAATATCTGTCTTCATTTCCCCGCATGTCACACCATCCATTCTGTTGGCTCTCGATTCGCCCACATTCACTGTCATCCTGCTTTAAGATTTAGGATGAGTACTCACTAAGGTCTTGTACATTTTCATCTCATGAACTTGTGTGTGGTAGCCTATGCGACTAGATTTATAATCATTCTCCTTTTAAAGAACATCGTCACCGAAGACGGGTGAATTAATAAGGATTGGAGCTCCTACCTCCTCCGGCACGTGGTCATTCGTTGTGGACACATTTTGGCTCCAATGCCATGCTCACTTACATCCGAGATATTTGCATCCCGATCCACTAGGGATTCATAGTGGCTAATCCCTGTTGAATCACAAATCACCCCCATAGAGCCTTTGCTAATTTTGATGTGATCCTTTCCCCCTTTGTTGGCCAAGGAATCCACCACTTTATTACCATTCCTATTTAACTGAAGGAGCAAGAATTTTCTTGACTCAATAAGGACCATAATATTTCCAGACTATATTCCATGCGCCAATACCATGATGACTTTGATATTCGTTGGAATTTGTACAATCTCTTTGTCATAGATATATTAATTTTGGAATCCCCTTCCACTAATATTTCCCCCCAGTCCTTCCTAATAGCTATCTTGAGACCATAAAAAGTCTTTATATTTCCATTGCATTAATAGTATATATTCCTATGTATCATGAGAATGCAGCCAACACTTCCCCTAAGTGGTTACAAAACACACCCCCGAAAGCCCCAAAACCTGGGTTCGTTTTCGAAGGACCATTAAAATTTAGTTTGACAAACCCTGCCAAGGGTTCACTAGTTGGAAAAGCTAAGTGCCTCCACCATCCTAGATCTCTATTGCTCAATATAGCTTGGAAGGGATCCAACACCCCATTTCACCAAAATCCTTCATTCCTGCTCCGATGTCTGCCAAACCCGATCCTTCTACTTGGTTATCCTGATGGAATCTGTTTTCTGAGTTGTGCTTGTCATGAAAGATATGCTAGTTTATTTGTTTCCAAATTTCCCATAACAGAAAGCTTGGGAATATTTGCCATATTCTATTGACTATTGGATGTTGAAATGGATTAACCATCCACTGCATGAAAGAGATATATGGCCTACCACGAACATGACTTGTGCGGTGAAAGAATTTGACCCCTCTATCCCATAATGATGAGGTGAATGTGCATTAATCTAACAGATAATCTATTGTTTCCTCAACAATGCCACACATCACACATGGCCATTTATCCCTTTCTTTTTTAGGTTCCTCCCCATCAAGATCCACCTTTTGACCACTAGTCATAGGAAGGCGGCAACCTTTGCCCGTAACTTGGATACCCATATTTTATTCCAAATGTCTTGCTACGGTCTTTCTCCTTGTCTCTTCCATACTATGTAGGCTTCTTTTAGGTTAAAACTCCATTTCAACAAGCCACCCCACCTTAGTTTATCCTATCCTCTTTGAATCCTAATGTGTCAATCTTCGATGGCATCCCATATTCCTTGCACCTCTTCCTCATAACAATTATGTCTCCACCACTAATGGGGCTTCCATGATCTAAAATATTCCTGCCCTATTTGTTCTTGCCAAAAGTCCTTAACTTTCGACCATCCTCTCTCTAAGAAAATGACTTGAAAGGATAGTGCTTCAATCGGAGACGACAACCAAGGTAATTGTTGCTAGGATTCATGCCAGAAATTAGCATCCCCCCTTCTTGAACTTCCCAAAAGTTGTGCTCCTGTATTAAATGTCTTCCCTAGATAGTCATCCTCCAAATGTGTGATCCCAACTTAACTTTAGAGGGTATGATAAGATCCTACTTATTACAATCCAAAGCGTACTTACCATGCCAAAGTTTCACCCAAGGATTGGATATGTGGGAAGTCCATTTCCACCATATTTTAGCTCCCAAAACTTCATTGTTCTTCTATATATCTCTCAAGCCCAAGGGCCTTTACAATTTTGGCCTGCCAATACTTTCCCCACTTACTAATGCATGTTTGTTACTCTCTTATGTTCCTCCCCGTAGGAATTTCTTTTGCAAATAATGAATTTCTTCCAATACTTCCTTTGGCAATGCCATCATTGAGAATAAGTAGATGGGCATGGATTGTAGTATAGATTCCACTAATGTTAATATGCTCACCAAGTTAAGGAACCGCAAGACCCAGTTTGCCAGCTTTTGTTTCATGTGATCTAGCAGCTCCAGCCAAGAGACTTTCCTTATGACCGCATCAACCAAAGGGGCCCCAAGATATTTGAATGGAAGGGAGATCCATTAGAAACACAAGATACACAAAATGTTCCGCTAGGTCGCTCGAGGGGTATGGAAAAAGAAAACCTATGATTTGCTTCATTATAATCAAGTCCTGAGGCCGTTGCAAACATGTTTAAACACTTTCTTGTTGTTTTTGCTTATTGCATAGAGGCATGGCCCATTAACATGGTATCATCCATGGACTATTTGTGCATTTGTGTGGTCACTGATCGGTCTGTGTGTAGGCCCCTTATTTACTAGTTCTCATCTATTGCCTTAATAGTCCAACTCAACCCCTCTTCCATCAACCGGCCATTAAGATGAAAAGAAAAGGGGAGAGGGGATCTCCTTTCCTAATGGCCCTCAACGAATGGATAGTAGGAATCAGAGAGCTATTCAACAAAATTGAGAAGAGCATAATGATGCCAGCATCATGATCCAACTGATCCAAGTCTTCCCGAACCCAAAAGCTTTCAACATCTCTTTCATGAATTGCCATCTTATCTTGTCGTGCGCCTTAGAAAGGTCTAACTTTAATAGCATAGTAGGCCTCTTCAATGTTTTCAAGGAGTGAATCACTTCATGAACTAAAATTATTCCATCAAAAAATTGCTTGCCCTTCAAAAATCTCAATTGCTCAAGAGAAATCAGCTCCAGGAGAAGAGGTTTTAGCATGTTGGCAATGACTTTAGTGATAATTTTATAGATAAAATTACACAATGAAATCGGTCTGAATTTTCCTGGGGTGTCTGCCCCATCACTTTTGGGTATCAAAGTTAAGAAGATGGCATTAAATGTCACCAAAACCCTTGGGATCTCCTCGAGTCCTCCACAATTCCCAACACTTCCTCTTTAATCTTATCCCATAGGTGGTAGAAGAAGTTCACTGTGAATCCAGTCGGACCAGGGGCTTTCCAATCCTCCATTTGATTAACTACCTCTTCATCCTCCTTCATTTCAATCGGCCACATCAACATACCATTTTGAGCCATAGACACCATTAACAGGATGTGTTGGGTGTTCCTTGCAATATCAGTTGATCTGTCTAAATTAGGTTCATCCATGATAACCTTAAAGTAATTCATAGTCTCCTCTTTAATCTCCTCTAGGGTTTCAATCTATTGTCCATCTACTTTCTTTAGCCTCAATATCTTGATCCTCTGTTTGTGTTAGACAGTGGTCATATGGAAGAATTTGGTGTTCCACTCCCCCTCCATTAACCACCTATTTCTTGATTTTTAATTCCATAAGATCTCCTCTTGAGCCTCCCTTGAATCTAGTTGCTCCAAGAGTGACGATTCTTTGGCCTTGAGCTTAGTTGAATATCTGCTTACCATGACCTCCTTTTGGATTTCCTCCAAGCTAGCTTCCAGCCTTCACTTATCCTTGAAAATGTTACCAAAATCCTCTTTGTTTCAGATCCAAAATTTGACCTTAATGGATTTCAATTTCTGTTGAAATTGGAACATTTTTTAACCCCAGAACCCCTTTAGTTACTCCCACCAGAGCTTGACTCTTGGTTTGAAATCTTTATGCTCTAGCCAGAACTTTTCAAACCTGAAAGGCCTCCTATCCGAAGCTCCATACCCACTCCAACATAGACTGGCAAGCCAATGGTGTGATCCAACGAAGTGGAGAACCATGGCATATGTTCCCACTCTCCCATCACCACAAATTCTGAAAGCAGGCAACATGTTAATCTCCACTTCTTTTATTGTTCCAAGTATATATCCCATTTCTCGTCTCTACATCAACTAGCTTCATGTTTTCTATGAACTCCACAAATGCCTAGTTTGAAGATCCCAGATTCCTTCTCCCTTATTTTCTCTCCTCCAGGGAGGCAATCATATTAAAGTCTCCTCCTATGATCCATTGTTTGTCCTCTGCCCATCTACTCACTGCCTCTATAGAATCTAAAAAGGTTATCTTCTATTGTTTATGATTAGGGTCATAGACATTAGAGATCACCCCTCCAATCACCATCCTTGTGATCTAAAATTTAGCCGATAGAGAACATTGAGTAGTAAGGAAGTCAAATGGACATACATTGTCAGGGTTCCATAAGATCCCTATACCATTGGATTATCGATGTGCATTTATTGCCACTGCTTCATTGCTTCTCCACACGTTTTTACCAATCTCGCGAATGGTAGCTTCTTAGCACTTTAGTCCTTTGAAGTAATAAAAACATAGGCTTTTCATTTTTAATCTCGTTTCTCGAGATCATGATCTTTTGGGAGTTGTTTTCCCCCCTAATATTCCATGTTATAACTTTGAAAATGATTATGAACCTTTGAAACGGCTGCATTGATGATGGGGTATTGACTTTACGCCACAAATATGGTCCCTACCTCTACTATCCTTTGCTTAATGCTCTTTCTCACATGCTTCTCTCCATTGTCATTGAACTTGCATTTGTTCTCCGTTGATCCTTCTGGGCTGATTCCTAACTGAGGGGATGCCTTCCCCTAAAGTATTGTTTACTGGAGTAGTTCCACCTGTCTAAAGGGAGCATACCCCTTGCTTTTATCATTGCATGCTTTATCAATCCCATCCAGATCTACTTCACATAGATCCATACCTTCACATTCTTCTATCATATTCACATCTCCATCAACCAAACTTCCTTCATCATTATGACCCACCACTAGACCCCAATCCTCCTTCTAGGGCTTCACCACACTCCCTAGGACATTCTCAAAGGCCTGGGGGTCAATATCATTGTTGTTGATGGATTACAGGGCTTCAAAATTGTTTATTGATTGAGTATTTTTAGTGTTTTCTTGGTCCATTTGTCTCCATCCCTACCTTCTGCAGTGATTCACCTTGGTAAATCCATCCTCTTCCTTTTCTACCTAAGGTTTTCCCCCCTGGGGAGAGGGAAATTAAGAGGGTAGTCCCTAAACAAGTGTCCATATTCGTGGAATTTCCTACATTAATAAAGGATTCATTCATAATCAAGGGTCTATCTCCAGTCTTCATCAGCCCATGTTAGGTTTATTACTTCAGGCGGGTCCTTTCGATGTCCATATATACGTAGATTCGAGCATATGAAGTATATCTTACCATTTTTTGTGTGCTCGGATATTTTCACAAAGTCCCCTAACAGATTCCCAGTATCTCTCAGGATCTCTGGCTCCTAATACTCTCTCGATAAGGAGTACAACCTAATCCAAACTGGGACGATCCGTAGGTCCTCTTGCTCTATGTTGAACCTCTATTTCCATGTGCATAAGAACAACCTAACTAAGAAGAAGAAATAGGGTCTCCCATCGAAGATTCGGTCCCAATTCTCCTGATTGAAGAATATGATGGTAAAAAATCCTTTTGACCCTAATTGCAGCTCATAATGCCCTTTTGGTTTCCATCTATCCTTGATCCACCGAACTAGATCTCTCTCCTTTGGCTAGATCCCTACAAACTTATTGATTAGATATTTTTCCTTTGTATACTTGATCCTCTCACGCANCCACACCAATCCGCCCGCCATTCTAAGCCTGATATTAGGAGTTGGATGACTTCCCTGATGTGACCCAAAATGCAAAACTGATTATTGAAAGATCCTTATGAAAACCACGTCCTTATTCACATCCGATCCCAAATTTTGAATTCCTTTTTAATCTCAGAGTACCTTCATTTATTATGAATCTATCCAAAATTTTTTTATCATTGCAAATCTAGTTCTCATGTTATGCCAAGTGGGTCTCATTAAAACTGGACGAACATCAACAAGAGAATGATCTTCCATCATCCTAATAAAGTAATTAGCCAAAGGATCCCTTTGAGCATGTGGTCTCCAGATCTAAGACTCCCCTAAGGAAAAATTTAAGTCTCCACCAAGAATGAGTCTATCCACAGTGATATAATATGCACCAAAAACTATGTCCCAAAATTCCATACGCTAGTTATAAGGCCCATAAATATTCAAGAAACAATAGGCAATTCCGAACTCGCTTGAAAAAATTCTTGCTCCCAGGCCTGAAGGAATAGACCAACAATTAATAAAAGGAAAAGAAGTAGTGATCCAACCAATAATTAAACCTATGAATCTACTAGAAGCATCATCATATATGAAATCCCAACCAGGAAGTAAACTTCTAAGATCAACCAAGATAGTATCAATAGTAGCCACCATTTCTTGTAAGAAAAAAACAGTCAACCTTCTCAACAAAATCATCCTTTCAAGGGCATGTTTCTTTGAGGGCATTCCTAACCGTCTATAATTAAGGGAGAGAATCGACACTAGGTAACCTTGATATTGTCCTTGCATGCTCTAAGTGATGCCTTCAGCATTTTTTCCTGCCCGTAGCAACATCTAAAACCCCTTGTTTCCTAACCAATGCCATGATAGATCTCCTTCCCCAAAGTCTAGAAGAGAAATTAGGGGGAGAGAGGTAAGTGCTCCCTCCCACAACAAGCCCACTGATAGCCTTAGAGAGGCTTTTGGACCTTAAATAATATTGAGAGGGTTTCGACCCCAAGGAAGGAGTAAGTAAAGAAACAACAGAGTCCTTATCGAATGAACATTGAGGTTCAAAGATTTCAGTCCCCAACACAGAATAATCATGCACATATGGTTCAACCCCCATACTAGAGCTACAAACCATATCACCAGATCCATAATTACAAGGAGAAGAAAGTTCATCAGGACCCACCTCAAATATAGAAGATTGACCATAGATCCTGTCAGAAGAAAGGGCCATCGACTTTAAGAGATCCACTCAACCAGGAAGGTCTTTAAAGCCCTTATCCTCCTTGCTAAAATGATTATTAGAAAGCCCAAAAACAAAGGGGAAGAAGGTCCAACTATCCAACCTAAAAAAACAAAACATGTTAGAGGATGCCTTTCCAAGGGGAGAAGAATCAGAAGCTGGAAAACCAATAGGAAAAGAGATTGGAGTGGACCAAATAGAACAGGGGAAATCCCATGGAGGCTTCAAGAGACAAGGAAGATCAAAACTCAAATCCCATACGAGAGAGGTTGAAGCAATAAGGGACCAGGTAAAACATAAGGCTTCCCTTTCTTCAACATAAAAGACCCGTGGAGCAATACTAGGGGATTCTGTAAATTAACCCCCACACAGGAAAGCTTATCAATCTCAACAAGAAAATCAATGGAACGACCAATGCCAGAACCAGAAGAAGCAAACCATTCATTGACAGACAGTGAAGGGAAAGATAATGAATGCTCGATAGCTTCAGCCAAGATGTACTTATCGACTCCAAAACTCAAAGAAGTCAGGTCCATTTGAAGGGACCATCGTTTCCTTACCCTTTGAGAGGAAAGATGCGGACGCGTCCTTCACAACCACCGAATTTGGAACATAGAGGCCGAGAGCGTCGATAATGACAAATTTCAAGGATGATGCCGAGTACATCACTCTAGAAGGAAAAACCAACCCCCTTGAATCGCAAGAGTGAAAACCACATCCTGGCTATAAACCAAAGAATAATGTACGACTCCAAATTTTGTTTTCCAAACCGTCCAGGTGAAAGGCCAATTGCAATCCTTGAACAAGTGACCCCATATAAGCGGCACTGATTACACCAGGATGGAATTCTAGAATAGTCCAGAGGCTAAACTATCCACCCGTCGTAATAACCATATTAGCTGGTAGCCCGTTGTGAGTGTCAATGTCAACAAGAATTTTTGCAACCGATAGAATACCAGAAACCTGGAAGCTAAATCAGCCTCAAGGGAACATCAACTTTCCAATAGCATATTCAACAGTCCTGCAGGGATCAAGATGTCTGGTTGGTTTATCCAGGGGTCACCTATCCTTCTAGCGTTATTGAGCAACCCTACCCCACTGGTTTTGAACGTGTGACCTCCAAGAAGATAACACATGTTATTAACCATTAGACCCACTCAAGTGCTCTAACATCGCAACTTACCCAGTAACAAAAATATGTGATGACCTCTGTAGTGCTTTGCTTATCGGGCAGAGCACTGAGTCCAAATATGTAAGCTTCTTCTTTCATTCTAAAATAAGTGAATGACATTTTCAATATTTGTATGGGTATGTGGGTGTTTGTTTATCTGTAAGTTTGTCTAACTCTCATTCCTGTAAGTATTTTCAGTTTAAGAGTACTTAGTAGAAAATGATAAAATAAAATTTGTTGTTTTAACACAAGAATTTAACAACTAACAGTTTGGCTATTAACTATTTATAGCAAAATGACATTTATTCTTATTCCAATTTCCAGGCATGTTCTTTTTGCATTAATGAGAGGGTTACACAAAAAAATACCTGAAACTTTAAGCAAGCTGAAGATAGCCCCTTAATCCTTGCTCCTGTAACCTTGCCTCTTCCTGGTCAAGCCTTGATGTCAAACATGATGATCCACCCTGCTGACAAGTATTGAACCTATTGTCCCTAAGAAACCGACCTCCCACAACATCACAACTTACCCAACAACAAAAATATGTGAGGCTTTTTTACTACCAATCACCTCCGCATACCCATAAGAGAAAGGACTCTCCACCACCCTCGACGCTTCCAGTGACCTCAGTTCACCCCCACCAAAAGAAAGATAAATACCGTTATGGGAAGCAGGAGAATTTTCTTAGCAGGAAAAGTCAGGAGGCTTCGAGAGAGAGGGATGAAAAGCTGGAAGCTAGTCGAAGACAATAACTCTGAACTTCGAGGAAGAGGAGAAAAGACAACCCATAAATCTTTTTACCGGGGTTAGATATTAATGATTCAATACATGGGCCCCAAGGAGCTCTCGTCATTTAAGCAAATGTTGAGAAAATGTTCAATGGAAAAAAAAAACACTATAATTTCCAAATGTCTTTTGTCAGCAAGATGGGAAGTCAAAGATACAAGTCATGAGAATCAGAGAAACCACATTCTCAAACATAATATATAGGTAAAGACCTCATCAAAAAGGGGATGTCGTCTCCAACATAAAACCGCAACAGTGAAAAAAAGGATGAGTATAAACCCCTCTAACAAACCACTACCGCACAACCAAAAAAACTATAAACCCTGGAGGGCCATCAAAGACTAAGGCATCCCCTAACAACCCTAAAGTCTTTGTTATGACAATCTTACATGTTTTGATAGAAGTATTCAATCGATATATTTATGTGAAGTAAATTAGTATTTTACATGGAAAGTGTTTGATAGAAGTATTTAATCGATATATTTATGTGAAGAGCTTGTTTGTTGACATTTGAATGAATGTACAAAGTAAATTATGTAAAGAGCTAGGAATGAGAGGTGTTAAATATAACTTATATGGATTATGTATAACTCAGTTTTTTAGTGTTTGTAATGAATAAATTGTGTTATGAGGAGGGGAAGATGGCAGGCTCTAAGGAGTAACTTTATGGTTTTTTGTGGACTAACTCTATGCTCTGTGTTGAAGGGTTCCTGGGTACATGAGTGATCCAGGAGGATATTGGTGGTCACCCACCTATTCCTCTTGGTCCCCCACCATTGTTTCTTTCAGTTTTCCAGATTCCTTAATTGTAGCACAATTTACTATTTTTCGCAGTTTTCGGGTCATAAACTTCCGGAGTCGTTTTGAGGCCCTAAACGACGTTTTTTTGGCATCGAATAGTTCGGCAAATATGAGTTCGTTTCGGACTCAATATTTTTTGTTTATGGATGTAGTCCTTAAACATATATTTCTAACGATATATCATGCGCGTCAAAGGGAGGTAGTATGCTAAAGTTACGACCCCGGGAACTTGATGTACCAAGTTACCCAACGGGGCCCACATTAAAGCGTTTCACCTCCTATGGTTAGGTTTTTGGATGTGTAGGGTTTCCATTGTTTCTCAATAATATATAGGCCTTCGAGCCTCATTGTAACATAGAGTTCAGAGGCATGTAGCTGCCACATCTCTTCTCAGAGATAAGCTACCAGCACTCTAGCTAGTTTATTTCCATTCTGTATGTAAACAAGTTTTAGTTATTGATTGATGAAATGAAGTGTTATTTCCACTGCATATTTGTTTCTAAGGTTATTTGTGTATTCTGTTGCGTTCCTGCATAAATCTGGATCAGTGGTATCAGAGCAATCTGCTCTTTCTCAATTCTTCTTTGCATGTCCCCAATGAGGGCGGGGTATAAAGAGTTAGGGCTTGATCTGGTTGAACCTTTGCAAGATCAGCCTCGCAAATCCCGACGGCCACCCATGGGGGACGAAAAGAAAGACAAGGGCGCAGAAGATCCTATCAAAATGTTGCTCGAGGAGGCCCTTGAAAAACAAAGGAACGCGATGATGGATAACTTCGCCCAGATCCTTCAACGACTTCCCACTAGCGGCGCATCTACATCTAGCAGCCACTCTGGAGGTGCAACCCCTTTTAAGGTACAAGTAAACTTCGACATTCCCATATTTGATGGTCGAATAGATGCAAACGTCGTAGATAAATGGTTGAATCTATTAGAAGGATATTTCTAGGTTCATGACTTTTCTGACCGGGAAAAGATTACTTTTTCTCTACTCAAAGCCGCCCCCCATGTCAAGGACTGGTGGGAAACCTACTATGAGAGAAAGGATGAGGAGAAACCCTCTTTGTTCTCTGTCGTACCCACTTGGAATTCTTTCCGAGATGCCATAAAGGGACAATATTATCCGGTGGGGAGCTATGAGGACAAGTACATCTAATGGACTACACTGCGGCATCAAAGAGATCAAGATGTGCATGAGCTGACGAATCTGTTCCATACCCTGCACACCCATGGTATCAAAGATTCAGAGAAACATTTGGTGTTGAAGTACTGCAGTTGTCTGCATAGATACATTAAGGAGGAAATGGAGTTCCTCGACATCTCCTCGCTTGGTATGACATATCGGTACGCTGCCAAAATTGAGCAAAAATTCAAACAGAAAAAAGCGAGACTTTGGATCTGCGAATCAAAAGCAAGGGAAAGGTGCCCCCAAACCGCAGAACCAAGGACACAACCAACGCATGGCGACTCAAGAAAACTTGCCAAAGCTGCAATCAAAGAACAACACTGCAAAGCCGAAGAAGGAAGCGGGAAAGTGGTGCGAGTTCCATAAGAGCCCCACTCACAACACCAATGAGTGTTGGGCTAAGCAGTCACTAGTGGCCGAGATAAAGGCTGCTGAATCAGATGCATACTTTGACACTGAATCAGAACCCGAGAAGGGGAATGACAGAGGGAAGAAGATTATCGATGCATATCCCAACGCCACCGTTGCCACCACAAAGATCCAAAAGGAAGAACCAGAAGATTCAGAGGAGAAGGAGCGTCTTTTCCACTCCTAGATGTGGGTAAAGGGTTCCTCACTACAGTTCATTGTCGACAGTGGGAGCCAAAAGAACCTGATTTCAGTAGAGGTCATGAAGCAGTTGGGTTTGTCGACCACAGCACACCCGCAGCCGTACACCATCAGGTGGCTTCACCAAGGAAGAGATCTCTGCGTCAGCCAGCAATGCCGACTTCCCTATAGCATCAAGCCCTTCACCGATGAGGTATTATGTGATATTGCTACTCTTGATGTTTTTGATGTATTATTAGGTCAACCATACATATGGAAGCGACATGTTGTGTATGAGTCCCGGCCTCGCACTGTTATTATTACGTTGGGAAATAATTTGTATAGAATACCAGAGGCACCACCCCCTGCCGCTATCTCTTTGGTTACTGCAAAACAATGCAGTAAGCTCATTTCCAAAACCAAGAAGTTTGTTTTCTTGATGATCCGCCCTCAGGGAAAGAAGAAGATCATTGCCACAACCTCTAGACAGGGCCCCTCCGCATGACAACAACAAATGGACAAGGTCGTGGAGGAGTACTGGGACATATTCACCTCACCCACCGGGGTGCCTCTCCATTGTCAGGTCAAGCACCCCATCGATCTAACCCCAGGTGCGCCACTGCCCAATGGACCGATATATCATCGTTTTGTTTTGGAGAATGATGAAATCAAGAGGCAAATTCAGGAGCTGTTGCAGAAGGGTCACATCCGGTCAAGTTCATCGCCCTGTGGGAGCCCGATCGTGTTGGTACAGAAGAAGGATGGGACTTGGAGATTCTGTATTGACTATCGGGCGTTGAACAAGATCACTGTCTGGAATAGGTACCCGATCCCATGGATTGATGACCTCCTGGACCAGCTTAAAGGGGAGAGATATTTTAGCAAGATTGACTTAAGTCCGGGTATCACCAGGTACCGATCAAACCGACCGATGTGTGGAAGACTGCCTTCAAATCCAAGGAGGGCCTTTTTGAATGGTTGGTCATGCCTTTCGGGCTGACGAATGCCCCTGCAAGCTTCATGAGATTGATGGACGACATCTTGTGGCCATTCACCAACTCATTTGTAGTAGTGTACTCGGATGACATCCTAGTCTTCAGCCAGACTTGGGAAGAGCACCTCCACCACATCCGACAGGTCCTCCAAACATTGCGGCAGCACAAGTTGTGTGCCAATTTGGACAAGTGCACTTTTGGCATGACCCAGGTTCAGTATCTGGGATACATTATTGATGACTGTGGGGTACATGTGGATCCAACCAAGATCCAAGTCATTCGGGATTGAACAGCCCCAACTACTCTAACAGAGCTTTGCAGCTTTCTGGGCCTTGCTAATTCTACCACAGGTTCGTGTTGGGATTCTCTCATATCACTTGGCCCTTGAGTCAAGTCACCAAGGGAGGAGCGAAAGCAAAATTCTTTTGGTCGGAAACTCAACAAAAGGCGTTTGCAGAATTGAAACATCGCCTATGCTGTGCCCCAGTGCTCACATTACCAGACTTGCAACAACCATTTGAGATGGAGACAGATGCCTCTAACTATGCTATTGGGGCAGTCCTTACTCAACAAGGGCATCCAGTGGCATATCACAGTGAGACATTGTCCGACACTGTCCGCAATTATCCCACTTATGACAAAGAGATGTATTCCATTGTACAGGCTTGCCGACAATGGAAGCATTACATTTTGGGGAAGGAAACGATCATCCACATAGACCACCGACCCCTGCAGTCCATGCAGACACAAGGGAAGTTACAGAACGATCATCATCAGAAGTGGTCCACATATCTACAACAGTTTCATTTGAACATCAAGTACAAGAAGGGGAGCACCAATAATGTTGCAGACTGCCTCAGCCAACCACCGATCGTGGCGATAACGACCGTGCTCAACTCTTGTGGGCACGAGACTTCTGATTGGCTACTTCTCTACAAAAGCGATCCAGAATTCAGCCACACATACCAGATTCTCTTGGAGGGAAATCAAGTTCCAAAATTTCACCTCCAGGATGTACTATTGTGTCACATGGGACACCATTGTGTTCCTTCAAGCGAGCGTGCCAAGATGATTTGGGAAGCGCACTACAGTCGAGTCACTGGGCATTTCGGGGTTGAGAAAACAGTGGCAGTACTGCAAAAGTATTTCTATTGGTCGAACCTTCGACAGGACATCGGGAAGTACATCTGATCCTGCACTGCCTGCGCCATTGCCAAACCATCCATCAAGAAGCAAGGCCTCTATACTCCGTTTCCTACCCCTAGTCGACCTTGGGAATCCATCTCCATGGATTACATGTCAGGCCTTCCTTCTACTAAGCATGTCAACAACTGTGTGTTTGTGGTCGTTGACAAATTCTCAAATATGGCCATAATGGCGGCCTGCAAGAAGAATATCACAGCAGAAACCACTACTAAACTCTTCTTTGAACGAGTGTGGGTACACTTTGGGATTCCATAGTCTATAATCTCAGACTGGGACAACAGGTTCCTTAGTACATTCTGGTCTAGCCTATGGTCAATGCTAGACACCAAGCTCACAAAGTCCACAGCTTTCCATCCCCAGACTGATGGCCAGACAGAGGTCGTCAACAGGATGATCGTACACATTTTGCGCACGTAAAACTCAAAGCATCCATGCACATGGGATGAGAGCCTCCCCTATGTACAACACAACTATAACCGGGCCCTCCACAGCTCAACCAACCATAGCCCCTTTCAGGTGGGCTTGGGATTCCAGCCACTATGTCCCATTGACGTAGCCATGCCATTTGCAGCTACTCAGGCTGATTCAGCTCATATCCAGTCTGAAGTCTCCAAGGCAAACAGCTTCATTGAGTGCATTCAGCACATTCGCCAACAGGTTCATGACATATTGGACAGATCCAATGCTAAGTACAAGCAGCGACATGATCAGCATCGGGTGCAACAATACTTCCAGGTGGGCGACAAAGTGTGGCTACATTTGCAGAAGGAGCGATCTGCTGGACCCCACCGCAAGCTTTGCCCGCTCCAATATGGGCCATAAACCATCACCAAGGCTGCCGGGGACAATGCCTTCGAGCTCAGTATTCCACCATTCCTTGGTCTGCACCCAGTGTTCAATGTGGACCACCTTCGGCCCTACTTTCCACCTCTATTGGACACATCAGACGTGGCAGAACAACTCACACCAACAGAGTTAAACCCCGATTGCATGGAACAAGCCACCGCTGATCGAATTATGGACACACAGATCAAGAACACCCACTAGCAGAATATCCAGCTATAACGAGTTGTCAAAGCAAGCCAACTCCTTCACTAGGGAAAGTGGCTCACTAGGGACCAAGTTCAACAGAAATTTCCTCATCTCATGGAGGAACTCAACGCAATGGGGACCATTGCTTCCTAAGGGGGGAGGAATGATCCAGGAGGATATTGGTGGCCACCCACCTATTCCTCTTGGTCTCCCACCATTGTTTCTTTTAGTTTTCCAGTTTCCTTAATTGTAGCACAATTTACTATTTTTGGCAGCTTTCGGGTCATAAACTTCCGGAGTCGCTTTGAGGCCCTACACGACGTTTTTTTGGCATCGAATGGGCGGGCAAATATGAATCTGTTCCGAACTCAATATTTTTTATTTATGGATGTATTCCTTAAACATATCTTTCTAACGATATATCATGCACGTCAAATGGAGGTAGTATGCTAAAGTTACGACCCCGGGAACTTGATGTACCAAGTTACCCAACGGGGCCCACATTAAGGCGTTTCACCTCCTAGGGTTAGGTTTTGGATGTGTAGGGTTTCCATTGTTTCTCAATAATATATAGGCCTTTGAGCCTCATTGTAACATAGAGTTCAAAGGCATGTAGCCGCCACATCTCTTCTCAGAGATAAGCTACCAGCACTCTAGCTAGTTTATTTCCATTATGTATGTAAGCAAGTTTCAATTATTGATTGATGAAATGAAGTGTTATTTCCACTGCATATTTGTTTCTATGTTTATTTGTGTATTCTATTGTGTTCCTGCATAAATCTGGATCAATGAGACTACCTTCTATGAAACCACAGGCACTGTGGTGGTGATTTTTCAGTGATAGGGTTCTCTTTTTTTAGGGTTTCTTTCTCAGTTATCAGTGTAGTTTTGGGCTATGTGCATTGGTGTTGTATCACCCTTTTTTGACGTCCTGCAAAAGTTGTTGGTCAGTGGATTGGTTTAAATCTTTTCCGGTGTGTTGGGCTTAGTGATGTTGGTATTATCCTTTGCCTATGATTTTCGTGAAAGGTGGTGGTCGACGTTTTGTTAAAGGTGGTGGACTTCTCAGTCATAGGTTTGGTCTTTGTGGTCTTTTGGTTCTCGAACGATTTGTGTCAGTGTGAGTCTTGGGAATAGGCGATGCACTTGTTTTGTGGGGTGGTTGGTAGGCCACTCTTGGTTCTAAGATCTCCATGTGCTGAAAATCCTAAGTGTTTTGTTGGGCGTTGGTGCCAGACTTGCTCATTGACATTTGTGCGGTTTCTGTTGGCTTTGATTCTCGATTAGCTCTGTCAAGTTGTTTGCTGAGCGTTAGGAGTAGTCACCTTCGGAGATGCCTATAAATACCGTGCTCAAGGGTAAGTTTTTTCAACTAGCTGGGTGGTCTTCTTCCTTGGTCTATTTTATTGTTTGATTCTGGCTGCTTTGTTTATTTTACCTCTAACTATCCTCATGATGTTTATATGTTTATGTCGGGTTTATCATTGTGCGTTTGGGTCTTTCACTTTCTTGAGTCATCTTAGGGTTTTCAGACAGAGGGGTTTGTTTTGTATTGGGTGGACTTTTCTTTTCCTTCATTGTTATCCCTCCTGGAGAGCGGTCAATGGATAGGAGTCCAGTTTATCTATAAGATAAACCTAGCACCAACCTGTACAAAAAGTGGGAATTTTTTCATCATTGTGTTGCTTTCTGGTGAAGGGTTTGGGTCACGTGAGGGTACCTTTTTCCTTAGTGGTTTGTATAGGGTACTCTGACTAAGGGTCTCCTTCGGCTACCTTGGCGGTTTTCTGGCAGTATTTTATAGGGTTTTGGCTGGTTATGGCTCATGAGGGTTCCATGTGATTGGGTATCCAAGTTAACCCTAACGAGAAAGTGGTCTATATTAAAAGCCTTCCGGAGGGGGGGGGTCTATCTCCTTCTTGTCATGAACACCATAAGTGTGCGACTCTTTTGGGTCAGTTGGATGTTGGGGTCAAACCGGGTTTGACATTAGCCGGTTCTGGGTTTAAGGTGAACTCATCCATAGATATACCCTTTCTGACGTCGAAGTGACTTCCTCAGGGATGGGACACTCCAAAAGACTCTCTTCTATTATGCACCATGGTCAGGGTTCTACTCCACATGTAAAGGTGCCTTTAAAATCTAAAAAATTGACCTTTGAAAAGGTTAATCCAGTGCAGCTTGTATGTGTGCTTGGCAAAGACGTTACGATGGATATGGTGGTGGCTCTGTCACATCGGGCATTGGTGGGCAAGTTTAGTTTTCTTAAATTATCCAAGCTGGCGATTGTAAGTTGCGTGGATTCAGGAAACTTGGAAACCCCTCATTGAGAATATTCTGCGGGTAATGATGCTAAATGGCAGATGGATTATTTTTCACTTTCTGTCAGACGAGGACAGGATCGCCATTGAGGAAAGGTTTTGGGTCATCAGCCATAGCTCACTGGTTCTGAAAAGGTGGCATGTGGGTTTTGACCCACGATGTGAAAAGTAGGACTAGTGTCATCTCTGGGTACTTCTTCCTGGCTTTTTAGTCCACTACTGGAAAATTAAAGGATTCATGGGGATCACTAACTCTATTTTAAAGTTTATACTGATGGAAGAGGATCATCTTATGGGTTTCAGTCGAAGAACACCTAGGGTTTTGCTGGAAGTCGAAGTGTGAGATGGCCTGCTGGAAGACATAGAGGTCAGATTGGAAGGAGGTATTTTCATACAAAGGATTGACTACTAGCACATTCCGTTAAGGTGCCATCTTTGTCGAAAGACTGGTCATTCTAGGGCCTTCTGTACCTCAAGTTCTTCGGCTCCAGGTAAAGAACAGGTTTTGAAGGCTGTAGAATTGGAAGCCATGGATTTGATGGGGAGATTAGGATGTTTACATATTCCATTGGACCAGGAATATTGCTAGTAAGTTTTCTCATACTGTACCTATTCTTTTGAAATTCATATATGCAGAAGACATTATGAGTGCTATGTCCTTATCGGGTTATGAGGAATATGGGGAGGGTTTAGAATTGGACCATAAGCAGGATTGTGACCTTTCTGTTTCTTTACCGATTGAGGGAGAAACTATTGTTGAGGACTCGCACTATGAGGATCCTTCTAAGGAGGGGTCTTCGACTTCAGAACCTTCGAGTGTGGAGTTCGCATCCAATCTAATATCAGACTCCTCTCGGGTGAAGGATTTGGAGCTCCCCATCTTTTCGGAAGAGGAATTCCTTACCCTACCCTCTTTTCCTCCGTCGGCTATGGATGTCACATTATCCCCTTCCTCGATTCCTGAAACCTCTCCTGTCCACTCCATTAAGAAGAGATGGGTTCCTTCTGTGGATCTTAAGCCTATCCCCATTTATTGTTTGGAGGAAGTGGAGGATCCAGATATCTTTCCTATTTCTTCCACAAGGGTTGTGAACGTCTTTGTTAGAAAACCTAAAAAAAATGCGAGAGAGGGGTAACCATTCGACTGGGATGAAGCCCTCTTTTGGTGTATGTGCTTTTATCAATCTAAATATCCCTTCATTGTTGGACAACGACTTATGTGATTCTTTGGAACCTGCTCCAAGTTCACCTTCTTGGTCTCTTAGAGATGTAGAAACCCCTATTGAGAAGTTTAAATGGTTATTACATCTTTTAATATCAGGGGTTTGGTAGTGGCTCCAAGCGCATTGCTCTGAAACATTTTATTGAGACTACTAAACCGAGGATCGTGATGTTGCAAGAGACATTGATGTCAACCTCTTCTGCCTATGAATTCTTCTTAATGATTAAGCCTTGTTGGTGAGTTTTTGCTTTTGATGCTAATGGTCACTATGGGGGGGCTTTGATTGCCTGGAATCCTTTAGTGGCTGACATGAAAGCTTTCTCATGTTGTACAGGAGTTATGGTGGAAGGTAAGTTAAAAGATTTATGTTCTATGATTCGTATTATGAATATTTATGGACCATATACAAATAGGATTTTTTTTGGGGATCAACGGGTTGATTCGGGTCTACTTTCGGATCCTTCCCTCATAGTGGCTGCAGATCTAAATTTTACCACGTCACCTAGCGAGGTTTGGGGTGCGGAGAAAGTTATGGATCCTCTAGCACATTACTTATCAGATATTTTTGAGGCTAACAATCTATTGGATATGGCCCTTGTAGTCTTAGCTCCTACTTGGTTAAATGGGAGGTGTGCCACTACAGGTATCCCCAATAGACTTGACAGACTCTACATGGTGGAGGACTTATGCGAGAGGTTGGGTCGATATAGGTTCTAAAACTACCCGGTTGGATTTTCTGACCATAAGGTTATACTTCAATTGGATTTTGATACAAGCTTGACCCCATATCCTTTCAAGTTTAATATGGTGTGTCTGGGAGACCCGGACTTTAACACTATGATTCATGAAAATTGGATCAACTACTCTGAATCCTCAGCTGGATGGGCATCTTCGATGCAAAGTCTTGTTAACAAGCTTGAGTCGCTAAAAAGGGATGAGATGAAATGGGAAAGACAGAAGAAGATTGATAACAGCAAGGCTCTTGCAAATATTGAGGAGGAAATACATATGGTCGATTCTTTAGTTATTGATAGCAACTTCAATGAAGTGAATTTACAAAGGTATCACTCATTGATTTCCAAGAAGCAACAACTACTATTACTGAAGGAAGAAACTCTTTGACATAAGAGTAGAGCTACGTGGATTAAGGCAGGGGATAACAACAACAAATTTTTCCATAACTTTGCAAATAAAAGAAGAATGAACAATGCAATTTGGGAAATTGGAGATAATGGGGTTGAGCTTCTTTGTGATAATAAGTTTGTGAAATGGGCTGCCACTTCTTTCTTTCAAGATTTGTACTTAGACAACCATGCCACTAATATTTTTTACCAGATGAAGCCTATTAAGCTCTACCCACATTTTTTTGAAAGCAAATACTGTGAAGTAATTGGTAGGGACATAACATCTGTTGATATTTTGAAGGTGCTTAAGGGATTCACTGTGGATAAAATTTCCGGCCCTGATGGTTGGACTCTGGAATTCTTTCTATATTTTTACGATTTGATAGGTGATGAGATTACTGAGGCTATTGAGACCATTCGTCGACACAGGGTGGTTCCCAACTCTTTGAATTTAACCTATATTACTCTTATCCTTAAGAAGGATAGACTTGTCGCCTTTAATGACTATAGACCGATTTCGGTTTGTAACTTGCTTTACAAAATTATCACCAAACTTATTGCAAAGAGAATTAATCCCTTTTTGGGCATACATATCTCATATGAACAATATGGTTTCCTACCTAATCGTCAAATACTGGATGTTGTGGGCACTGCTCAGAAATGCCTACATTCGGTTAAGAAGAAAAAACTTACTGCATTTATATTAAAGTTGGATCTGGAGAAGGCCTATGATCAACTTGATTGGTATTTCATCCGGCTCCTTCTCCTACAAGTTGGTCTAACGCTGGAGTTATCAAAGTGGATTATGTCCTACATCACTTCAGGCAATTTCTCTATTTTGATTAATGGTTCACTTTCTACTTTTTTCAAAGGCACTAGAGGCATCAGGCAAGGATGCCCTCTGTCACCATACTTATTCATCCTGGCGATCGAAGGTTTGAGTCGCTTGATCATTAATGCCAAAGAGAATAAACTCTTTTTGGGGATGAAGGTGACCAGAACACAGTTTTTAACTCGTCTCTTTTATGTCATTGATGTTCTTATCTTTGGGTACAACACTTTGGCGAACTGGAAGCAATTGAAGGTAATTATTGACATATTTTTTGGGGTATCAGGTATGAAACTTAGCTCACATAAATCTAGTTTTATTGTTTCATGTCATGATCAATTGATTATGGAATCTCTATCGTTCATTTTTCCTTTCAAAATGGAAAGCATGGATAAGGATCTTAAATACTTAGGTTTTATCCATAAACCTAATGACTATAAGAAAGGGGACTGAGCTTGGATCTTAAAAAAACTGAGATGGAAGATGGACAAGTGGACTTCTCGATGGCTTTCCCTGGCTGGTAGACTACTACTCATCACTGGGGTTTTGCAAGGTATTCTAGTTTATTGGTTTTCATTGTTCAAAGTTTCGAAAGGAATTATAGACAACATGAGGAAGATGTTTTTTCAATTTCTCTAGGCTGGTAAGTAGAAAGCTTTCAAATACCATCTTGCTGAGTGGGAGGCTATCTCCAAGCCGAAATTCCTATGTGGTTGGGGGATCAAGAACCTTAGTTTATTCAATTTGGCTCTCTGTGCTAAGAGTTTTTGGCGATGCCACTTTGACAACTATGGGGAAAAGTGATTAGATGTAAATATTTGAAAAATATACCTTTGTCTATTTGGCTCAGAAGTAGTTGTAGGACTGCTACAACTTCATCAAAAATATGGAGAAGTATCTCTAAGGAATTGCCTTTCATAGCACGAGATCTTGGGTGGCTGATTGGTAGGGGAGTCCAAGCTTACATTGGGATTGATCCCATCGTTGGTATATTGGACAAATCAACTCTATCAGTGGGTCTTATCAGATATCTACAACATAGAAATATCATTGTGTTAAAATAGGCAGTTAATGAGGTAGGGGAACATGTCAGTGGTTGGCTCTCGGTGGAGGACTTGCATCTGTTCGGTGATTGGGCTATGGAATGGAAGGCATGCACTAGCGGATAACCATGGCATGCATAAGAATTTATGACTACAACGACATCATAGTATGGTGCCTGAATAAAAAAAGGGGTGATGTCACTGCATCATTGGCTTATAACGCACTTGTGGAGCATCACTCACCAAAGTCTCTAACCTGGTGGATGTCGTGGGTATGGAAGGGAAATCTCCCAACTAAAATTTAGTGTTTCATTTGGCTGGCTCTTAAAAAGAAAATTCTAACATGGGAAGGAGAACAATAAAGAGGATTCAATGGGCCGAGAAGATGTAGTCTATGTTGTGCAGCATTCGAAAATGTGGATCATCTTTTTGGTGAGTGTTTCTTTTTTAATGATGTATGGAGTGCTCTTATGTTTAGAATGCAGGTGTCTTTCAAGTGGGAGTTGGTTTAATTGGAGGACAACCTTCATAGGTGGAAGGATCTGTTTCCTTTATTGATGGATACTGTTAGGATTATTAATCCTCCCTTGTCCAAATTTGGTCATATGTCTAAATTAGGAGTCATGTCTAAATCGAGAGTCCATCCAATCTATTTATAGTCATTACCACCATTGGGTCCACTTGACCTAATTGGGGCACATGTTCCAGTTACTAAAGTGTGGGGAACACTAATCGAGGCTCACTGCCACTTATTGCACTTGATTGCATAAGTTTAGGAGCCTCCTAGATCAATCCCTACAATTTAGGAAGCCACTGGGAGTGTCGAAACCAACCAAGGTCAGTTCACTTTAGTTAATGACTAGTCAAGCTAAGTTAGGAGTTAGTTACATTCAGTTCTAGTCCTCTACATTCAGTTAGCGCTAGGTTTACTTGACTGAACACATGTGGGGCGCATTTCTCACCTACCACTGTCAGTTAACCTTAGTCAACACTAAATGTAACACTTTAGTTGTGTTTTAGAGCTCCGATGAACTCCGGTTATGGTTTAGACAAGGTTAGTTAACCACTGAGTCCTCCGATAGTGATTTAGACAAGGTCTTGGTTACCTACAGTCAAGTAGAGTCTAATCAATTCGAACTTCCTCATGTGGATTCGAATTGCTTGTGGCTATTAAAGCCATTGTACTTCATTGTAATTATCTATCTAATTACTCTTTGATTAATGAAAAGCATTCACAGCTGCAAGCCATTTTTGCATTGTTTCATTCTTCAATAACTGAGTAAATTGTGTGATCTATCATGTGAGTTGTGTGTTTGTCCACAGATCTATGTGCTCAATTTAATAGATACACCTATGGCTACTATATGGGATATTTGGCGGGCTAGGAACTTGGCTGCTTTCCAGGGAACCAAACTGGAGGTGGAAGAGGTCTGCATCAATATTTTGACTAAACTGAAGGATTTTGGTTGTGGATCCACGAACATTACTACTACAGAGACTGAACCACCTCTTTGTGATAGGCCTTTGGTGACATGATACTTTGATGGGGCTGGACAAAAAGGTGTGTGCGGGGCTGGGATGGTGATCAAGCTGGAATTGAACCATTATTTCATATTGAGAATTGTTGTGGACCTTGGAACAAATACTAAAGAAGGATTTGTAGCCTTGTGGGGGCTTATATGTTTTGCTCAATTTAAGCACTTGCATATTTACCGAATATTGGGGGATTCCAAGTAATAGTTGATTGGGTCAATCATAAGCACCATATTTATTGACTGGACCTCTTCCACTGGTTGAGTAGAGTCAGAACCTTATTATGTTCCTTCCTTGGGACTACTTTTCACCATATTTACATGGAGTACAATAGTTAAGTTGATTCACTATCGAAAAAGGCCATTAATGGTAAGCTTGGATGCGTCTCTTTTGAGGAGTTGCAAGATGGGATCATGATCGACTCAGGTGATATGAGGATTTAAACTACACCCTTATCATATTTATGACTCTGTTTTTTGACATCTATGTTATCAACACTGTTTTGAGTTGGTTTCTTAGGAATTTTAGAGAACTATGTCTATAGTTTGCTGATGGGTTGATTGCTACCGAATTTGAATTCTATGTATGCATAAGCTAGTATGGTTATGAGTAGCTGACAATGTGGGTGAAATTTGAAAGAGAATCTCTCTCTACCTGTTTGTATTTATATCACAATTTTAATATAAAAAAGTTGTTTCTTCTTTGTGATTTTTTTTTATAACACATTTGTTATGACTATCTTACATGTTTTATGTTTGTTTAAGAAATCAAATAAAGCAAGTATATTAGTACTTTACATGGAAAGTGTTTGATATAGGTATTCAATGGATGTATTTATGTGAAGAGCTCGTTTGCTAACATTTGAATGAATGTACAAATTAAATTATGTAAAGAGGAAGGAATGAGAGGTGTTAAATATAACTTACATGGATTATGTATAACTTTTCTCTTAGTGTTTATGATGAATAAATTGTGTTAAATTATGGTTAAACTAGTCAATGCATCACCCTTACTTGGCTTCCCTCAGTAGAGATTGTTCGAGAAAAATGTTGAAGGAAACTACAAATATTGTTGATAGCAATTAGATTATATTGATAGTCCAATTCTATGCTGCAACATAAGTTGGATTGAAGAGAAGCATTGTCCCTTGCTTCTCATATATATGGACAAATATGGATCGGTAGGTATTTCATCATGAAAGACATCAGTCATAGTAATGTTATGGGAGTGTTTCTTCTTGTTGTTTTAAGAGAAGATCCATTGGAAATCTTGGCTTTTGTGCCAACAAATTTTTTTATAGTGTTGGTTGAAGTGATTACGAGTAATATGTTCATAGAAGACTAAAAAATGATGCCTTATGATGCTTGTGAAATCACTATTGAACATGTTATAGATTTTGGATGAATGTATAGACTTGAGTTAATCATGTAATTTCAAGGTTAAAGTTATGCTAGTTGGGTTGAGCTTAAAGGATGCAATTACATTATACCGCATGAAAAAATCAATGGAATGTGTACACGTTGTTTCCTCATGGGCTACTTTATATAACTTGGATTTTAAACTTTCGTCAAATCCTTTAATTTATAGTGAATGCTTGTAAGAAAAATTATGTTATGGTGTGATGTGTGGGGAACTATTTATCTAACTTTGTTAGAATTTTTTTTTAAAAGTCCCTTTTTGAGTTTGACTTGTTAATTTGGGTTTTAGTTGACATAATGTTGAGAGTATTATAGGTAGTCCTTGATTTAGATATGCAAGAAAAATGTAGATTAAAAAACATTGCTCAACTTTGTGATATGCAATAAACTTTATTTAACAAAATTCCAAACTTTTCAAAGATGGAAGCTATTGATGCCAAGTTGTTATGTAAATTTGATTGCTCAACTTTGTGGTATGCAATAAACTTTATTTAACAAAATTCCAAACTTTTCAAAAATTTGGAAGAATTGTTATGTAAATTTAATTAAAGATCATTGCTCAACTTGGTGGTATCCAATAAACTTTATTTAACAAAATTCCAAACTTTTCAAAGATATGGAAGCTATTGATTCCAAATTGTTATGTAAATTTGATGGTAAAAGTGAGATGCATGAATATTAAATTCATGGAGCATTTGTAATAGTGATACATATTAATTAATTTTCAAAACTTTGTAAATAAAATGAAAAAACATCTTATTGCCCATGTATTAGAAATGAAATAATTTTAAAGTAAAAACATAAGTGATAAGAAAATGTATAAGAAATAAATTTATATGATTTGCAAGATATATGAAGGCTAATGGGAAACACAAGTTAAATCAAACCATATATTTCCAGCTTAAAGTGGGGACTAATAAGATGTAAAATAACAACATAATTTCTTAGCATACCACTATGGTCGGGTTGGATTGTACCTTAGTCTTTCCCATTTATATTATCTTTCCTTTTACATTCATTCTGATGATAAGCGTTCTCTCCAAGAGATTGATGTATACGATTGGATGTTAGGGGCATTCATAATTATTAATATTGTGAGACAATTGTTAGTGTGTTGTTCACCGTCCCACCCCTAGATTTTGTGGACTCTTTGATGGTCTGCATGACTCTCTAGACTATTTAATTATTAAAGTGTCATCAACAAATAATGGAGTCCATAGAGCCTTGAGAAATTCTCGAATTTCCATCGTGAATGATCTTTCCTTGCTACCTACACAAGTAATAATGTGTTGAGTTGTATAGAGGGTATGAATATCATTGTTATAACTTCTACCACGACTACATTTACAGCTCCACTAATATCAAAGCTCTTCAAAGATGCCAAAACCCTATAAAACTCTGTAGGACTTTAGAATGTTTCATTGCAAGTTGTGTTTTAATCTCATGATGTCAAGGAGAGGTTATTTGAATCGACAATTTTTTCGGTGCTCGTTAATGGGGTTCCCACTAAAGTTTTCAAGAGATCAGCAAGGGTGCCCATTGTCCTAGTTGATGTTTCTATTGATTATTGAGGGACTTAGATGGATGATAAGTAAGGCAAAACATGGCGAGCATGTAAAAGGGACAAGGGTAATATGCAATCATCATTCTACTCATCTTTTATTTGTTGAAGACATGTTATTAATTGATGAGGGCTCAATAAATGAATGGGTATCCTATAAAGAGATCTTAGAGATTTTTTGTTTGCCTTTAGACATGTAGATAGTCTCCAAAAATATTACCTTTATCAAAACAATGTAGATGATAATACTTTGGAAAAGATTCAAGACATTTCCCCTCTTCATGTGGAGCCTATCAATGAGGGCATTAGATACTTGGGCTAGTTGTTAAATCCCAACTGCTATCAAAGTAAAGATTGGCTTTGACTGCTTTAGAAAGTGGAAAACAAGATTAAACGTTGGTGTTATAAATGGTTAACTTTGGGGGGTAGGGAAATAATGGTCAAGTTAGTTTTAGAAAGCATTATGGTCTAATGGATGTCTATGGCTAAAATACCTTTTTTATATTGGATAAAATTAAATGAATAATAATGAACTTCCTTTCGGCGAGGAATTAAAAGGGTCGTAAATTTCACTTAGCAAGTTGGGGTAAGATTTGTTTTCCAAAAGAGAAGGGAGGATGTGGATTTAAAAATATCAATTGGTTTAGCCAAGCCTTATGCTTGAAAACTTTTATGGAGGGGTCTAATTGGTAATGGACTATGGAGTGTTATTTTTAGAGACAAATACTTGAAGTGAATCTTTGTCAAAGATTGGTTACAAAAAGACCAAAAAAAGGTGCACAGGGGATATCACAGTTGGTTGGCTGTTTCACTGGCCTTTCCATGGGTCAACAAATGGATTTCATGGCGAATAGGTGATGGATCTAAGATCTACATGGGCATCAATCCTTTTTTTTTATGGGGACAATGACTATAGACTTTCCGAAAACTTGATATCTCAATTAGCAAGTAAAGGTACTATAAAATATTAAATTGAGCACATAGATCTATGGATCAACACACAACTCACAAGAATAGATCACACAATTTACTCAGCAATTGAAGAATGAAACAATGCAAAAATGGCTTGCAACTATGAATGATTTCATAAATGAAAAGTAATTAAGTAATAATTACAATGAAGTACAATGGCTAAATAGCCACAAGCAATTCGAATTCATGTGAGGAAATTCGAATTGATTAGACTCTACTTGACTGAATGGTTAACTGACCCTATCTAAATCATTATCGGAGAACTAAATGGTTAACTGACCTTGTCTAAATCATTATCGAAGTTCATCGGAGTTCTAAATCACAACTCAAGTGTCTAATTCAGTGTTAAATAGGCTTAACTGATTGTGGTAGGTGAGGAATGCACCTCTCCTACATGCAACCATTCAAACCTAGCGCTAACTGAACGTAGAGGACTAGAACTAAATGTAACTGACTCCTAACTGAGCTTGACTAGTCACCAACTCAACTCAACTGACCTGGGTTGGTATCGACACTCCCAATGGCTCCTAAATTGTAGGGATTGATCTAGGAGGCTCCTAAACTGATGCATGCAAGTGCAATCAGTGGTAGTAGGCCTCAATTAGTGTTCCCCACACTCTAGTAACTCGAGCATGTGCCCCAATCAGGCCAAGTGGACCCAATGGTGCTAGTTACTAAAAATAGTCTGGATGGACTCCCTATTTAGACATGACTCCTGATTTAGACATATGACCAAATTGGACAAGGGAGGATTAATAATCCTAACATCCCCCATGAATGCTAACTTGGACAATCTGTGGGCCCTCGTAACTAAGACCATAGGTCACCCATTACATCAAGTAAAGTAAAGTAATTACTCAATACAAGGAGCTGGGGAAAAAAACACATGGGAAAAAAGGCCTCCCTCTAAGTAAGCAGATAGAATCACAATTCGAGTTTGAAAAACTTGAAAATGTGTTGTTGTAATCTCTGTGATGTAGTAGAGCAGCATGCATGATGTTTTGTGCACAGGTATACTGGGGCCTAGCATGTAGACTTCTCCATCTTCTCCCAAAATGATGATGGAAGGAAGGAGGAATGTAACCTTTGTCTCTTGTTGGATGAAGAGGTGTATGATCAGCTCTATTCTTTTGAATGTAGTGAGATTGAGCCCTTGCCATGTAGCATCTTAAAGGGAGTCTATTGCATCTCTATGAAGGAGGTAAGATTGCATGACATAGCGCAAGGGTCTTTCCCTTCTAAGTGTCAGATTGATTTCCAGTCATCTTCCTAGCTTCCAATTTGGAAGGAGGGACTGGATCTGGATCTTAATCACCCTAAATCTCAATATCATAAACTGATATAGCTGGATCTGCAATACTAGTGGAAATTGCAAAAGATGTAGATGAAATGTTTTTACCTTCCCTGACAAGTGGTTGGTGAGAGTGCACTGGTTTCTGGAAATGGCATGAAGTTTGAGAACTCATATGCCTTGGAGGCATGATTTGTAGCACCCTTCGCTATGATGTTTCCAGTATAGATATCTGTGATCTCCACCGAGTAAGGACCAAATATGACTCGCTTTGGAGAGCCAGCATGAGTCATATGGTATATAGATAACAAGTTTGCAGCTAAGGAGGGAACATAAAGTACATCTTTGAACTTTCCATGTTCAAGCTTGATAGAGCCCTTCCCTTTGGCTTGAAATTTATTGCTATTGCCCATCTAAATACTAGGACCATCAAAATACTGCAAGGAAGAGAATGATTCTCTGGATGCAACCATATGATTGGAAGCTCCATAATCAACGAGGAAGGCATGTGCCATGGAGCAGCTAGCCTTCAATGCATGGCATGTCTCTTCATATTCTTCGTATTCTTCCTTCTGGTCAGCCTTCCTTGTGCTAGCAGGTACAGTAACGTTATGCTTCTTCAGAAGAAGAGCCATCTCATCTATTGTTCTTCTCATATAGGTGCTTTCTGGATGAAAGCCCCTTCCACAATAAGAACATAGTGTCTTTCCTTTGCCATTCTTCTTGCTTCTCTTCAAACTTGAAGGCTCTTTCGACTGCTCTTTCTCTACAGGAGACTCATCCTTTTGCTTCCCTTTGTCATTTGCTACCTTAGGTCCTCCTGCAACAAGTGCTTGATCTCTGAAAGATCTAATGATCCCCATTTGGATCAATTTGTCATGCTCCTGAGTAAGAGATTCAATGAAAGAGTCAAGAGTAGGCATCTTCTAGTTTGGAGTAAAGACCTTCACAGAATGAAATACAGATACAAAGACTGAATAGTCTGCACCAAGCTTGGAGAGAATGGCAAGGATGAGTTGATCATCCTCCTTCTCTACCTTGCACAGCTTCAATTGGAACACTAGATTCTTGAATTTTGTGAAGAAGTCATGGAGTGTTTTGAAATTGGCTGGATGGAGAGAGATCAACTCATTCTCCAGCTAATAGACCCTCAGATCATCCTGCTTGTGAAATAAGGAGGAAAGCTTATCCCAAACCTCCTTGGGAGTCTTCAATCCATTGATATGGAAGAGAATATCTCGAGAGATTGAGAGGCACAAGCATTCCTAGGCTTCATCAAGTTTGTTTCAATACTTTTCTTTGTCAAAATAATGAATTGGCTCTTTCTCCACGTCCATTGTGAGTATGAAGAGTCTTTTGGAGCGTAGCTGCATCTCCATGTCCGCCTTCCACTGGTGATAGTTGAAGGGAGTGAGGAGCTCCATTGGAGGGGCCATCTAGAATGCAGTAGAGAAGACTGAGCTGCTGTAGCGAATGCTGCGAAGGAGACTGAGTTGCTTGTAGCGAATGAAGTGAAGAGAACAGATAACCTGTAAATCACACAATCAAACAGACAAAATAAGGTTGACAGTCTGCACTTTTGGAATTTTCATCACACCCAGCATAATTGATCAAGCAAGCTTGATCAACAATTCCTTTACTTGGGATATTAAGTGGTAAATTCTCCCCTTCTGGTGCAGTAATGGAAGGAGCAAATTTGCTCAAAAAAATGATCCAATAGGAGAACTAAGGAGGAGAAGTGCCTTGTCCATCGAGGCTCTGGTGCCATATTAAATTGAGCACATGGATCTATGGATCAACAAACAACTCATAAGAATAGATCACACAATTTACTCAGTAATTGAAGAATGAAACAGTGCAAAAATGGCTTGCAACTATGAATGCTTTCATTAATCAAAAGTAATTAGATAATAGTTACAATGAAGTACAATGGCTAAATAGCCACAAGCAATTTGAATTCATGTGAGGAAATTTGAATTGATTAGACTCTAATTGACTGAATGGTTTACTGACCTTCTAAATCATTATCGGAGGACTACATGGTTAACTGACCTTGTATAAATCATTATCGCAGCTCATCGAAGTTCTAAATCACAACTCAAGTGTCTAATTCAATGTTAACTAAGCTTAACTAACTGTGGTAGGTGAGGAATGCGCCTTTACTGCATGAAATCGTGCAAACCTAGCACTAACCGAATGTATAGGACTAGAACTGAATGTAACCGACTTCTAACTGAGCTTGACTAGTCACCAACTCAACTCAACTGACATGTGTTGGTATCAGCACTCCTAGTAGTTCCTAAATTGTAGGGATTGATCTAGGAGGCTCCTAAAATGATGCATGCACGTGCAATCAATGGCAGTAGGCCTCAATTAGTGTTCCCCACACTTTTGTAACTGGAACATGTGCCCCAATTAGGCCAAGTGGACCCAATGGAGCTAGTGACTAAAAATAGACTAGATGGACTCTCGATTTAGACATGACTCCTGATTTAGACATATGACCAAATTGGACAAGGGAGGATTAATAATCCTAACACCCCCCATGAACGCTAACTTGGACAATCTGTGGGCCCTGGTAACTAAGACCATAGGTCACCCATTACATCAAGTAAAGTAAAGTAACTACTCATTACAAGGAGTTGGGGGAAAAACCACATGGGAAAAAATCCCCCCCTATAACTAAGCAGATAGAATCAGGATTCAAGTTTGAAAAACTTGAAAATGTGTTGCTGCAATCTCTGTGATGTAGCGGAGAAGCATGTATGATGTTTTGTGCACAGGTATCCTGGGGCCTCGCATGTAGACTTCTCCATCTTCTCCCAAAATGACGATGGAAGGAAGGAGGAATGTAACCTTTGTCTCTTGTTGGATGAAGAGGTGTATGATCGGCTCTATTCTTCTGAATGTAGTGAGATTGAGCCCTTGCCATGTAGCATCTTATAGGGAGTCTATTGCATCTCTCTGAAGGAGGTAAGATTGCATGACATAGCGCATGGGTCTTTCCCTTCTGAGTGTCAGATTGATTTCCAATCATCTTCCTAGATTCCAATTTGGAAGGAGGAACTGGATCTGGATTTGAATCACCCTGAATCTCAATCTCATAAACTGATATAGCTGGATCTGCAATACTAGTGGAAACTGCAAAATATGTAGATGAAATGTTTTTACCTTCCCTGGCAAGTGGCTGGTGAGAGTGCACTGGTTTCTAAAAATGGCATGAAGTGTGAGAACTCATATGCATTAGAGGCATGATTTGTAGCACCATTCGGTACGATGTTTCTAGTATAGATATCTGTGATCTCCACTGAGTTAGGACCAAATATGACTCGCTTTGGAGAGCCAGTATGAGTCACACAGTATACAAATAACAGATTTGCAGCTAGGGAGGGAACATAAAGCACATCTTTAAACTTTCGATGTTCAAGCTTGATAGAGCCCTTCCCTTTGGCTTGAAATTTACTGCTATTGCCCATATGAATACTAGGACCATCAAAATACTACAAGGAAAAGAATGATTCTCTAGATGCAACCATATGATTGGAAGCTCCATAATGAATGAGGAAGGCATGTTCTGTGCAGTAGCTACCCTTCAATGCATGGCATGTCTCTTCATATTCTTCATATTCTTCCTTCTGGTCACCCTTCCTTGCGCTACCACGTACATTAATGTTATGCTTCTTCATAATAAGATCCATCTCACCTATTGTTCTTCTCATATAGGTGCTTTTTGGATGAAAGCCCCTTCCACAGTAAGAACATAGTGTCTTTCCTTTGCCACTCTTATTGCTTCTCTTCGAACCTGGAAGGCTCTTTTGACTGCTCTTTCTCTACAGGAGACTCATCCTTTTGCTCCCCCTTGACATTCGCTACCTTAGGTCCTCCTGCAACAAGTTCTTGATCTCTGGAAGATCGACTGATCCCAATTTGGATCAATTTGTCATGCTCCTAAGTAAGAGATTCAATGAAAGAGTCAAGAGTAGGCATCTTCTAGTTTGGAGTAGAGAGCTTCATAGATATAAATGTTGATACAAAGACTGAATAGTCCACACCAAGCTTGGAGAGAATGGCAAGGATGAGTTGATCATCCTCCTTCTCTACCTTGCACAACTTCAATTGGAACACTAGATTCTTGAATTTTGTGAAGAAGTCATTGAGTGTTTCGAAATTGGCTAGATGGAAAGAGATCAACTCATTCTCCAGTTGATAGACCATCAGATAATCTTTCTTGTCAAATAAGGAGGCAAGCTTATCCCAAACCTCCTTGGGAGTCTTCAATCCATTGATATGGAAGAGAAGATCTGTAGATAATGAGAGGCACAAGCATTCATAGTCTTCATCATGCTTGTTCCAATACTTTTCTTTGTCAAAATAATGAATTGGCTCTTTCTCTACTTCCATTGTGAGTCTGAAGAGTCTTTTGGAGCTGATCCGGATTTATGTGCGAACGAAATGAAAGAACATATACAGAGTCATAATAATAGACATTTTGCAAAGATAACAAAGATACAGTAAACACATATTCTATTAAATGGCAGAAATAGAACAGACTGTAATACAATTGCTAGAATGGTGGTAGCTATCTCTGAGAAGAGATGTGGCTGCTACGCTCATTCATGCCCAGCTGAATACAAAATGAGGCCAAAGGGGCCTATTTATAATAAGAATGAGGCGAGAACCCCAAAAGTCCCAAAACGTAACCCTAGAAGATGAACCGTCATAAAGTTTGCGGCCCCACGGTGGTAAGTTGAACAGTCAACTTCCCGGGGTCATAACTTTTGCATACGATCTCCGATTTGGGCGTTCGATAGCTCGTTAGAAAGGTCTCTCTAAGCTTTACAACTTTTGATTGATAAAATGCATGTTGGTGGCAACCATTTGGCCCCAAATCTCCAAAAAACATCGTTTAGGGCCTCAAAACGGCCCCGCAAGTTTCGGACTCGAAAAATTGCCGAAAAATAACTAGGAAACTGCCACAATGGACAATTGTTTTGAGCCAGTGGAATAGGTGGGTGGCCACCGATCTCCATCTGGATCAATCCTCCCTCCTTAGGAAGCAATGGTCTCCATTGCGTCGAATCCTGTATCATATCTCGAACTGTGTGTTGAGTTGATCTCCTGGTGCGACATTTGTTGAAGTGAAGAGGCTGCTTTTCTTTGGCATCCCGAGAGGGCTGTAATTGTTGTCTGGATGATTTGTTTCTGGATGAGCACCTTGAATGCGTGGCCTTGCATCATAGAGGTACTCGGATAGATGAGGAAACTATGGCTCTGTCTTCTTCTTGTGTCTGATGAGCAGAGACACCCTGTGCAGAGGGTGTGGAGGTCTCTGTGATCTTATGTTCTCCTTCAGACGCAATTGTGAAGAGGAATAATTTTCTGGTGTGGGAGCTTATCTTCCTACCCTGCGAGACTTTGTTAGGTGCAGCTGTCTCTGGGATCCGGTAGAGTTGTCCTCCCAAAGTGACAATGACACTGCGAGGCCGTGACTCATATACAGCATGACGCTTCCACATATATGGTTGTCCTAAAAGAACATCACAGACTTCAAGTGGGGCCACATCACATAGTACCTCGTCTTGGAAAGGCTTGATTCCATATGGTAGGAGGCATTGTTGAGTATTGCGGATACCACGTCCCTGGTTTAGCCAACCGATTTTGTAAGGTTGCGGGTGTGGTGTTGTTTGAAGCTCCAATCTCTTGACGACTTCTGCTGAGATCAGGTTCTTTTGGCTGTCGTTGTCAACAACAAAATGTAGAGGCATTACCTTCACCCACATCTGCGAGTGGAATAGGCACTCCTCTGCCTCTGACTCTTCAGGATCCTCTAGTTGAATCTGTGCGGTAGCAACAGTGGCAGTGGGGTCTGCATCAATGATCTGCCTCCCATTGTCTGCGGCTGTGGCATTGGGTTCTGAATCTGAATCAGGATCTGATTCTGAAGATTTGATCTCGGCCACTAATGACTGCTTTGAGCGACATTCATCAGTGTTGTGCCAAGGGCTTTTATGAAATTCGCACCACTTACTAGTGTCCTTCTTTGTCTTTCGATCTCCCTTCTTTGCTTGTGGCGGGGACTGGTTGTCATTTTCTTTTGCGGTGTTCTGCGGGCCAGGGTTTCCCTTGCCTTGCTTCTGCGGTGGATTCGCAGGTCCAGAGTCTAGCTTGTTCTTTTGTCGAAATTTCTCCTCGATTTTGACAACATACCGATAGGCGGATCCAAGTGAAGAGATGTCGAGGAAGTCCATCTCAGTTCGGATGTACCGCTGTAGACCACTGCGATATTTTAGGATTAGGTGCCGCTCGGAGTCTTTGATACTCAGCTTTGTCCGCAGAGTATGAAATTTGTTGGTGTACTCCGACACCGTCTGGTCCCTTTCTTGGCGCAGAATGGTCCATTTTGTGTACTGGCCATCATAGTTTCCCACGGGGTAATACTGTTCCTTGACGGCATCTATGAAAGAGGCCCAAGTGGGAATTGTTTCAAACATTTCAGACTCGTCTGATAAGTTTTGCTCATAATAAGTACCCCACCAATTTTGGACATGGGGGGCTGCCTTAAGGAGCGCAAAGGTGATCTTTTCTCTGTCAGAAAAATTGTGAACAGAGAAATACCCTTCTAGAACATTCACCCAATTATCTAGGGCATCTGCATCAATATTACCTTCAAATAAAGGAATATCAAAGTTAACTTGTACCTTAAAGGGAGTTGCATCCCCGAATAGACTGCTTGTTGAAGATGCACTGGCCGCGGCCGGCATTCGCCGAAGGATTTGAGCGAAACTATCCATCATCTCGTTCCTCTGTCGCTCGAGGGCTTCCTCGAGCAGCGAATTGATAGGATCTCCTGCTCCGTCGTCTCTCTTTTCTTCTGCCATGGGAGGTCGTTTGGGACGGCGAGAATGATCAAGTGAAACTAGTTCGAGACCAAACTCTCTGTACTCGGACCTCGTCGGGGACATGCACCGAGAAACAATTAAAGAGCAGATTGCTCTAATACCACTGATCCGGATTTATGTGCGAACGAAATGAAAGAACATATACAGAGTCATAATAATAAACATTTTGCAAAGATAACAAAGATACAGTAAACACATATTCTATTAAATGGCGGAAATAGAACAGACTGTAATACAATTGCTAGAATGGTGGTAGCTATCTCTGAGAAGAGATGTGGCTGCTACGCTCATTCATGCCAAGCTGAATACAAAATGAGGCCAAAGGGGCCTATTTATAATAAGAATGAGGCGAGAACCCCAAAAGTCCCAAAATGTAACCCTAGAAGATGAACCGTCATAAAGTTTGCGGCCCCATGGTGGTAAGTTGAACAGTCAACTTCCCGGGGTCATAACTTTTGCATACGATCTCCGATTTGGGCGTTCGATAACTCGTTAGAAAGGTCTCTCTAAGATTTACAACTTTTGCTAAAGTAAACAAATACCAATGGCAACCATTTGGCCCCGAATCTCCAAAAAACGTCGTTTAAGGCCTCAAAACGGCCCCGAAAGTTTCGGACTCGAAAAACTGCCGAAAAATAACTAGGAAACTGCCACAATGGACAATTGTTTTGAGCCAGTGGAATAGGTGGGTGGCCACCGATCTCCATCTGGATCAGGAGCATAGCTGCATCTCCATGTCCTCCTTCAACTGGTGATAGTTGAAGGGAGTGAGGAGCTCCATTGGAGGGGCCATCTAGAATGCAGTAGAGAAGAATGAGCTGCTGTAGTGAATGCTATGAAGGAGATTGAGCTGCTAGTAGCGAACGAAGTGAAGAGAACTGATAACCTGTAAATCACACAATCAAACAGACAAAATAAGGTCGATAGTCTTCACTTTTGGAATTTTCATTGCACCCATAATAATTGATCAAGCAAGCTTGATCAACAATTCCTTTACTTGGGATATTAAGTGGTAAATTCTCTGCTTCTAGTGCAGTACTGAAAGGAGCAAATTTGCTCAAAAAAATGATCCAATAGTAGATTTGAGGAGGAGAAGGTCCTTGTCCACCGAGGCTTTGATACCATATTAAATTGAGCACACAGATCTATGGATCAACACACAACTCACAAGAATAGATTACACAATTTACTCACTAATTGAAGAATGAAACAGTGCAAAAATGGCTTACAATTGTGAATGCTTTCATTAATCAAAAGTAATTAGGTAATAGCTACAATGAAGTACAATGGCTAAATAGCCACAAACAATTTGAACTCATGTGAGGAGATTCGAATTGATTAGACTCTACTTGATTGAATGATTAACTGACCTTGTCTAAATCATTATCGGAGGACTGAATGGTTAACTGATCTTGTATAAATCATTATTGGAGTTCTAAATCACAACTCAAGTGTCTAATTCAGTGTTAACTAAGCTTAACTGACTGTGGTAGGTGATGAATGCGCCTCTCCTGCATGCAACCATGCAAACCTAGCGCTAAATGAATGTAACTAATTCCTAACTGAGCTTGACCAGTCACCAACTCAACTCAACTGACCTGGGTTGGTATCAACACTCCCAATGGCTCCTAAATTGTAGGGATTGATCTAGGAGGCTCCTAAACTGATGCATGCAAGTGCAATCAGTGGCAGTAGGCCTCAATTAGTGTTCCCCACACTTTAGTAACTGGAACATGTGTCCCAATTAGGGCAATTGGACCCAATGGTGCTAGTGACTAAAAATAGACTGGATGGACTCCCGATTTAGACATGACTCCTGATTTAGACATATGACCAAATTGGACATGGGAGGATTAATAATCCTAACACCCCCGATGAATGCTAACTTGGACAATCTGTGGGCCCTGGTAACTAAGACCATAGGTCACCCATTACATCAAGTAAAGTAAAGTTACTACTCAATACAAGGAGTTGGGGAAAAAACCAGATGGGAAAAAAGCCCCTCCTCTAACTAAGCAGATTGAATCAAGATTCAAGTTTGAAAAACTTGAAAATGTGTTGCTGCAATCTCTGTGATGTAGCGGAGCAACATGCATGATGTTTTGTGCACAGGTATCATAGGGCCTGGCATGTGGACTTCTCCATCTTCTCCCAAAATGATGATGGAAGGAAAGAGGAATGTAACCTTTGTCTCTTGTTGGATAAAGAGGTGTATGATCAGCTCTATTCTTCTAAATGTAGTGAGATTGAGCCCTTTCCATGTAGCATCTTATAGGGAGTCTATTGCATCTCTCTGAAGTAGGTAAGAATGCATGACATAGTGCAAGGGTCTTTCTCTTTTGAGTGTCAGATTGATTTCCAGTCATCTTCCTAGTTCCAATTTGGAAGGAGGGACTAGATCTAGATCCAAATCACGCTGAATTTCAATCTCATAAACTGATATAGATGGATCTGCAATACTAGTAGAAAGTGCAAAAGATGTAGATGAAATGTTTTTACATTCCCTGGCAAGTGGCTGCTGAAAGTGCACTGGTTCTGAAAATGGCATGAAGTGTGAGAACTCATATGCCTTGGAGGCATGATTTGTAGCACCCTTCGATATGATGTTTCCAATAGAGATATCTGTGATATCCACTGATTCAGGACCAAATATGACTCGCTTTGGAGAGCCAGTATGAGTCATCTAGTATACAAATAATAGGTTTGCAGCTAGGGAGGGAACATAAAACACATCTTTGAACTTTCCATGTTCAAGCTTGATAGAGCCCTTCCATTTGGCTTGAAATTTACAGGTATTTCCCATATGAATACTAGGACCATCAAAATACTGCAAGGAAGAGAATGATTCTCTAGATGCAACCATATGATTGGAAGCTCCAGAATCAATGAGGAAGGCATGTGCTGTGCAGCAGCTAGCCTTCAATGCATGGCATGTATCTTCATAGTCTTCATATTCTTCCTTCTAGTCAACCTTCCTTGCGCTAGCAGGTACAGTAATGTTATGCTTCTTCAGAAGAAGAGCCATCTCATCTATTGTTCTTCTCATACAGGTGCTTTCTAGATGAAGGCCCCTTCCACAGTAAGAACATAGTGTCTTTCCTTTGCCATTCTCTTGCTTCTCTTCGAACCTGAAGGCTCTTTTGACTGCTCTTTTTCTACAGGAGACTCATCCTTTTGCTTCCCTTTGTCATTCACTACGTTAGGTCCTCTTGCAACAAGTGCTTGATCTCTAGAAGATCAAATGATCCCCATTTGGATCAATTTGTCATGCTCCTGAGTAAGAGATTAAATGAAAGAGTCAAGAGTAGGCATTTTCCAGTTTGGAGTAGAGAGATTCATATAATGAAATGTTGATACAAAGACTGAATAGTTTGCACCAAGCTTGGAGAGAATGGCAAGGATGAGTTGATCATCCTCCTTCTCTACCTTGCACAGCTTCAATTGGAACACTAGATTCTTGAATTTTGTGAAGAAGTCATTGAGTGTTTCGAAATTGGTTGGATGGAGAGAGATCAACTCATTCTCTAGTTGATAGACCCTCAGATCATCCTGCTTGTCAAATAAGGAGGCAAGCTTATCCCAAACCTCCTTGGGAGTCTTCAATCCATTGATATTAAAGAGAAGATCTTGAGAGATTGAGAGGCACAAGCATCCATAGGCTTCATCAAGCTTGTTCCAATACTTTTCTTTGTCAACATAATGAATTGGCTCTTTCTCTACTTCCATTGTGAGTCTGAAGAGTCTTTTGGAGCGTAGTTGCATCTCCATGTCCTCCTTCCACTGGTGATAGTTGAAGGGAGTGAGGAGCTCCATTGGAGGGGCCATCTAGAATGCAGTAGAGAAGACTGAGTTGCTATAGCGAATGCTGTGAAGGACACTGAGCTGCTTGTAGCGAATGAAGTGAAGAGAACTGATAATCTGTAAATCACACAATCAAACAGACAAAACAAGGTCGAAAGTCTGTCCTTTTGGAATTTTCATCACACCCAACATAATTGATCAAGTAAGGTTGATCAACAATTCCTTTACTTGGGATATTAAGTGGTAAATTCTCCGCTTCTGGTGCAGTACTGGAAGGAGCAAATTTGCTCAAAAAAATGATCCAATAGGAGATTTGAGGAGGAGAAGTGCCTTATCCGTCGAGGCTCTGATACCATATTAAATTGAGCACATAGATCTATGGATCAACACACAATTCATAAGAATAGATCACTCAATTTACTTAGTAATTGAAGAATGAAACAGTGCAAAAATGGCTTCAAACTGTGAATGCTTTCGTCAATCAAAAGAAATTAGATAATAGTTACAATGAAGTACAATGGCTAAATAGCCACAAGCAATTCGAATTCATGCGAGGAAATTCGAATTGATTATACTCTACTTGACTGAATGGTTAACTGACCTTGTCTAAATCATTATCGGAGTTCTAAATCACAACTCAAGTGTCTAATTCAATGTTAACTAAGCTTAACTGACTGTGGTAGGTGAGGAATGCGCCTCACGTGCATGCAACCATGCAAACCTAGCGCTGACTGAATGTAGAGGACTAGAACTGAATGTAATTGACTGCTAACTGAGCTTTACTAGTCACCAACTCAACTCAACTGACCTAGGTTGGTATCGGCACTCCCAGTGGCTCCTAAATTGTAGGGATTGATCTAGGAGGCTCCTAAACTGATGCATGCAGGTGCAATCAGTGGCAATAGGCCTCAATTAGTGTTCCCCACACTTTAGTAACTGGAACATGTGCCCCAATTAGGCCAAGTGGACCCAATGGTGCTAGTGACTAAAAATAGACTAGATGGACTCCCGATTTAGACATGACTCTTGATTTAGACATATGACCAAATTGGACAAGGGAGGATTAATAATCCTAACATGAAATTGGTTCATGTCAAGAATACATAAAGTTGTAATTTCTTGGCCTACTGATATTCAATGACAAATCTAGGTTTGCATTGTGATTTGGTTGATGATTGGGAATCCTATACTGCAATGCTGAGACATGATGGGAACAGATTGGGCCATCGCCATGATACCCTTGTGTGGGGTGGGAACAAAAAATTTGGTATAGTTTCAATGAAGGATGTGTATGACAAGATTACATCAACTATGACATCCTTGGAGAATGAGAGATGGTATCATAACACGTGGAAGTGGGATGCTCCAATGAAGATCAAATGTTTTTCATGGTTATGACTGGAAAACAAAATCTTAACGTGGGATAATCTTTGCAAACGGGGCTTCATTGGTCCTAACATCCATGTTTTATGTAGGGATGGTGAAGAGTATATTATCCCTTTGTTTGGTCAATGCCTGTTTTTCCAGATTGTGTGGTGTTGCATCCTACAAGAATTGAAGGTCTTTTTTTAGATGGGATCAACATCCCGTGGAAAATGTGCAAATTTGGATCCATATTTCTACACTGAAAGACTTTGCCACTCTTTGTATGTTGGGGATTTAGATTGCTTGTAATGAAATCATTTTTGAAGACAAAAGGAGGTCTCATTGGGTGGTGGTATGGACTATGCTAAATTTGTTTAAATATTACCGCGTTAAAATGTCTATTGATACATTAACCAAATTGAAGGACTCGACCACAATAGAACAATTTCCATGTGGCTATTTTGATGGGGCTGCAAACCATAAATCTTGTGGGGTTGGAATGATTTTAAATATCACAAAAGATCATTTCTTTCTTCTCAAATTGGGGTGTGGAAAAGTTACTAATACTAGAGCCAAGTTATTGGCTCTTTAGGGCCTCCTTTCATTTGCAGGGATGGAACGGATCACCAATAGTCAGGTCTTTGGTGACTCAAAAGTTATCATAGATTGGGTGATGGGAAACAAAATTTGCAGGTTTTGAATTTAGAGCATTGGGGTTCACAGGTTAAAATTTCCATTGAGAAATTCAAAACATTCTCAATCCAACATGTCTATAGACATCACAACGAACAGGTAGATGGACTATCTATATTAGTTGTAGGAATATCATAAGGGGAGCTTCTTTTCGAGGAATACAAAGACCGATGTCTCTTTCAAGAAAGAATCAGGAAGCTCTTTTGAGGACATAGTAGGTTTTCCTCTTTTTTTTGTTTTGTTTTGATTTCTTGTGTTATTAGACTAGACAATGACCTTAGTTTTTGGGTAATACCATGGCCAGTAATTGATGAACTAGATTTCTGCATTTTCGATGTATAACTTTGATTCTTACTTTGAATAACAAGTTGTTTTTTTTGCTTGAAAAAAGATAGAAGTTATTTGAAAAATGTCATGCAGTATCGGGGCATCAATGTTGGTTCACACATTATAACGACGCTTCAACAAAAATATGAATGACTTCATGGATAACAAATACATGGGGAAGCCCCAAGGGTTAGCTCAATTGGTAAGACGTGCACACACTCTCTCGGTTCGGGGAGAGGTCACGGGTTCGAGACTTGAGTCCTTTGGGGTTAGGCCTTCTGCGAGGATGGCTGGCGGTTTACCACCTCTACCATCCACTAATGTGGGGATGTATTGCTGGGTTTCCCGTGCATATTTCCATATGAAAAAAAAAACAAATACATGGGGTTACATGATATCATGAATACGATGAAGTGACACATTTTCTATCTCAACAACAAAGCTCAAGTCACTATATATTACGAAACTTATAATAATGTATTGCAAAAGAATAATCTTAATATTTTTAGCATTTTTAACATTTGAAGAATCTTATTCTAAGGTAATGCTGGTTAAGAAAATGACTCAAGATTAAATTTATATATAATCTTTGTTCTTTCTAAATTAATTGATTTGTGATATTTATTCTTTCTAAATTGATAAAACCTCTTAGAAGTGTCTTCTTGAAGAATCTTGTTCTAAGGTAATGCTGGTTAAGAAAATGATTCAAGATTAAATTTATATATAATCTTTGTTCCTTCTAAATTAATTGATATGTGATATTTATTCTTTCTAAATTGATAAAACTTCTTAGAAGTGTCTTCGCACTTCCCATAAAATTTAATAACATTCTTCAACAAGATCTTCATATATTCTTTATTATTAAAATAAAATTTTCCTTTATTATACCTGCCGCAGGCAGAGTATATTGTAATTGGCTGCAAGTCAAACTCTTTTGACTTTGTATTAGTTGCTCTCTATCAAAAAAATTAAAATCTGTTTTGTAAAGTATAACTTAGGGATTTGTAAAATATTTTTTTTTTAATTTTGTTAAAAAACTATTTTGTAAACAACTTATTGGTGGATAGAAGATGATGTAAACTTTGGAATTTGGTATCTGGATTTGAGTTGACATGTGGCAACAATGACATCATAATAATAAAATTAAAAAAATAAAAATTATATCCCATTGCCATCTGTTATAGCAAGTGGTACCATCGGAGCCAGTTGTTCTGGTTTTTTTCAGATCTCGGGCCATGAGACGAGGGTGCACAGGAAAGGTGCTGTCATCGAAAAAGTACCCTGCTCCACAATTCATTAATTTTCAGAGTCGGCACTATTATTTCTACAGCAGATGTCTTCGATGAGGACAAAGGGAAATTCAGGAGTGTGATGTACAAAGGTTTTGCGTCGGAGATGTTTGTGCCTTACATGGACCCAACGCAAGATTGGTATTACAAAACTTTTATGGATGCCGGGGAGTTTGGTGTGGGATTAAGCGCGTCTTCGCTTGACCGACTCAATGATTGTCCTCGAAATGCTTATTATATGGATGCATTCTACGCAGGATCCGATGGAGAACCAGTGAAAATATCTGATGCATTTTGCATTTTTGAAAGATATGCCGGAGATGTTTCATGGCGTCATACAGAAGCGACGATCCCAAACTTGGTGGTAAGCAATTTATAAGTTATAGTATTCTAAATCACTGATTCTTTCTCATGCTTTTGGTCTACTAACTTCTAATGGGGACTGCTATCTATAAATCTTTCCGCACAGTGAAAGAGAGCTCTGAACTCTCACATCTGCTTTAGTTTCGATTTGAAGAATGTGTGAAGGTCTTTAAGTCTAGTCAAATTTGACGTCATTGCTATTATTTTGTTTATTTGTCTGTTCATTAAGATGTGGAATAGTAACTTGGGTTTCACATGAATAGATTTGTCTGTTTGTTAAGATTTGTATGGTCTACAAAATTTTGATAGTCTCTGATGAGATCTAAATTCGTGCAGATCACAGAAGCAAGACCAGAGGCAACATTGGTGGTGAGAATGGTTTCCACTGTGGGAAACTATGACTACATTTTCGACTAGGAATTCAAAACAAACGGAGCCGTCCGTGTTCAAGTCAGCATTGCTCAATCCTAATTCTCTCAAAGAATATCATCATGAAACCAGCTACGATAATATCTAACGCATTACTTTCGTCTTTTTCTTTGGAAACTAAACAACTACAGGTGGGACTATCTGGAATTTTGGATATGAAGGGTTCAAGCTACACACATTTGGAGGAAGTAGCAGCAAATGCAGAGATATATGGGACCCTCTTAGCCGAGAACACCATTGGGGTTTCTCATGACCACTTTCTGACTTTCCATCTGGACATGGACGTCGATGGTACCCGCAACTCATTCGTGGAGGCGATGATGAAAAGAGTGGAAGTTCGTGATGGGGCCGAGTCTCCGAGGAAGAGCTATTGGGCAGTCGACAAAAAGGTCGCTACGAGAGAGGAAGATGCCCAGATCCAATTCTTAGATGTCAAGAAACCCGCAGATCTTCTGGTGGTGAATCCAGACCACAAGACGAAAGTCGGGCAGGATGTTGGGTACAGATTGTTGCCCGGATCAACAGCTTCTAGGCTTCTATCATTGGATGATTATCCACAGATCCGGGCAGCGTTTACCGACAACGATGTAAGCAAATAGTAGGGTTATTTCTTGTCATTTTGATCACTGAAAAGCTGCTGCATGTTTCTTGCTTGTTTTTCATTGAATTAAGTCCAAGAATTGAATTGCAGGTGTGGGTTACTCCATACAATGAATCGGAGCAATGGGCTGGGGGAACATACATGGATCAAAGCCGAGGCGACGACACATTAGCCACATGGACTAAAAGGTGAAGAATGCACCATTGTGTTTTAGAACTGGAAATGCCGCAAGTTATATTAACAATGAATCTAATGAAATTTGTGGTTATGAATAACAGGAATCGGAAAATTGAAAAGGAGGATATAGTGGTGTGGTATACAATGGGAATCCATCATTTTTTGTGACAGGAAGATTTTCCGGTGATGCCAACAATATCTGCATCGTTTGAGTTGAGACCTGCGAACTTCTTTGAAAGAAATCCCATCCTCAAATTACTGCCCGTGTCTCCAGCATCGTTGCCCAATTGCACAAAGATGGATTAAGTTAATAGTTTCAATAGAACTTTCTGTTTAGAGCTTATTTAAATAAGATTAAGATAGTACAGACTATCTGATTAAATAAACATCAAACATAATGATCCTTTATGATCATTTATAAGCAGCGGTTAGTTGTCAATCGTTACGATCAGTAAAAATATTATGTTGGATGATCATGGTGTTTGATATATTATGTTTGATGATCATGGTGTGTACATGCTATTTTATATATTTAAGCGAAATTAGATATTAATAATATTTTTTAACTTAAAGGAAAATTAGATATTAATAACCGTTTTTTCATCAAAACCTTTTCCTCCTTTTGATAAGAATGGAGTTTAGTTTACTATTTCTTTATTGGATTGGAGTTTAGTTTACATATAAACATTTTCCTGCATATAAATATTTTTTCACCTCATATATATTATACATTTAAGCAATTGATGTTCATCTAACTTCCAAAATTCCATATATATTGAATTGACGGATTATTGAAAGAACCATCCCTGTCTTTTGATACTTTCTTCATAACTATCTAATATTAACTTGAGTTTTTATGGACGCTAAAGGGTGGAGGTCATCATAAAAGTCATAATCATTGCTATGAGGCAAAGTAGAAATCCAAAAGCAAATAATAGTGAAGATGGAATAGAACAATAATAAATATTGATTATGTCTGGAAACCACAATTAATGCAAATGGTTAACAAAAAAATGTATAAACCACTATTAATGTAATGGTTGACAATTGAAATAGTGCCAAGAACATCTACATTGTAACTCTTGAGTTATGAATGGTCTACTACATTGCGTAAATTATGTACATCTCAATCAATATATCACTTACTACTTTATTGTTGGGTGCATAATGCTTATAAAAAATAGTTCTCGAGACTATGGAGGGCTATGTATGCCTTAAATCGCTTATGAGGCTATGGATGGTAATGTCTAGTGTTAGGTGTTTTATGTCTACCAAAAATTTCTCATAAGACTACGAAGGGATACTTAACATCTAAATCACTCATGGAGTTGTAAATGACCATGCATGATGTCCGATGCTAATTTACTTTACATTGTTTCTTACATAAGTGGTAGATACTAAGCAACTGCGTTGCTTATTCCACTTGTTTTGAATTAAGTCAATATTTAAATTTAGATTTTGAAGCTTAAACGATGGACTTTCATATTCTGAGTACAATTTTCTTACATTAACGTTTTCTTCGACCACTTTTGTATATGATGTGAAAAACGTATTTTATTGGTTGTTATTATGGGTTAATTTGCTACCGAGCCATTGACTATTCAGAGTATCACATTTGTTTGGCAAAGGAGGGAAGGCAAAGGCATCCATGGGCGATCCAAACTTTTGTTTAAACATCCCATCCCGTCAGTTGACATGTTACTTTTTCAGAACAGCCACGTGCCGGTAACCCTGCCTGTTTGCGTATGTCTGAGCCGGATCGCATTCTTTTCAACACAAACAGTGCCTAGTCTACTACCCTCCTGGAATCCAAAACAATCATCCTCACTTCTCTTTCTCCTGCTCAGATGAGATACGAGAAGGGCTTTCGATTTTGGGTCCAATAGGCTACAGATCAAACTGAACAGAGCAGAAAATATCGACATTGCCAAATAAGGTTGTTGCTGTTGATTCCAGGGATCATTCTAGTAACTTTCCTGAGCTGAGGGTGTGAGCTCTCCTTCGCCCCCTAATGGCCAAGATCTGATCCGATGCAATTAACATTCCATCCATCCGGAGGAGGAGAAATCATGGGCGGACTCAAGGCCAATTGCAGAGTTAGCGCAGTGGTAATATTTACAGTTTGCGTGGGGCTAGCTGGACTTCTGGGTTTTCTCACACCCATTCCGAACGGGTGCAATATGACGTACATGTATCCCACCTACATTCCCATTCCTCTTTATCCTTCCAACAGTAGCATTTCCTCGGCGGCGGGAAAATATAGTCTGTATATGTACCACGAGGGCTGGAAGAAAATTGATTACGATTTGCATCTCCTCAAGCTCTCGGGCGTTCCCGTGCTCTTCATTCCTGGCAATGGTGGTAGCTACAAACAGGCACGTCTTCTTCTTCTTCTTCTTCTTTATTTTCAGAATCTCCACAAATCCTCCTCTCGCCTCCCAGACAGAATAAGAACAATGGACAACACAAAAGAACATCTAAGATGAATAATACTTAGAAGAATTAACTAAATTCTCAAGCATCTTCGTAAATTATTATCTTCCAACGAAAATATTCAATACCATATTTATATTTGGTTGGACTTGGGCAGCTGTTTAGTTTTTGATTTGTTGCAATCATCTGAAACCCTAAAGTCGACATTTACTGCTATGTCTGTAAGATCGAAGTATAAAATTCTAGGACAAACATCTAAGGAACATTAGAGAACGTGGAGAAAAATATAAAATCAGACTTCCCTCCTGGTGGACGATTTAAGGGAAGTCTTTTCCACTGGTAGAAATGTTGTTAAGCATGTAAAATACAGTAAGACGAGTTTGGCATGTCAAATATGAAAGCGATTGTATGGGAGTTCTGATCAATGTTCAACATGTACAAAATATCAAGATGGACAAGTCTTTTTGCCAGCCGGTGTTTATTATACAATTGCTACCAAAAGTTTTGAGCAGCCAGTATCAAAGTAAATCCTTACATCGGTGAATGTATCATGCACAAGGCTTTTGACTGCTTGATGTCAGTTTTTCTCTGTGGGAATTCACCTATGGCCCAGGATGTCAATGTTTCCTATCATGCCTTACCATCAGGAATCCACATAGGCTTGTGGAGGGACTGGGACATTAATCGTGAAGTAGATCATAGCTTTTTCCTTCATACATTTCACTAAACTTGGAGGGAATGACACATGCTGACTGTTACACTAAACTTGCACTGCGTTTCTTCTATTTTTCTCCATGGTTCTTTTGATCACTGAAGTCTGATAGTCATTTGCTCACTTTTCTCACGTAGTCATTTGATGCTTTTTTATTTTTAAGTGATAGTAGTTTTGTATTATCATGCAAACAATATGGTACATGCCTATTTGAACAAGTAGGTCTGCAATATAAGTCTTAGGCCTTTTTACCAACCAAACACCTCACACTTAGGTCCATTTGCTTGGATATGCCAGGGAACAAAGAAGCACAAAAAGGGCAATATATGGATTAGGTTTGTTGAAGATATGAGCCAATGACCCAAAGCAATTTGAAGGACATCACATCATTGATCAACACAATTGTTTGGTGGGTACAATAATCATGAATAATATATACACTTTTGTGGCTACAATTGTGGTGAGAACCACATTTTATAGGTGCTAGGGCTAGATTGTTGATTTTTTTGAGCAACATCGAGAGCCATTCTCTTAGGAGAATGGAGACATCTGGTTCGGGACCAGGTTGTGGAACCAGTCCAGTATTGGGGGACTCAACCTAGAGTTGAGTGACCATTCTATTGAATGGGGATATCTTGTCCGGGACCAGGATATAAAACTAGTCCAGCACTGGGGGACTCAACCTTGAGTTGAGTGACCATTCTGTTGAATGGTGACATCTGGTCTGGGACCAGGATGTGGAACCACTCTAGCATTGGGGAACTCAGCCTAGAGTTGAGTGCCCATTCTTTGAATGAAGGCACCTAGTCAGTTACCGAGAATTTACCTAGTCCGGGACTAGGGACTCAGCCCGGGGCCGAGGGCCATTCTTCGGGAGAATGGAGGCGCTTGGTTTGTTACCAAGTATTTGACCCTGTATCAAATTATGCAGCCTATGGCTGAGGCACTTGGTCTGTTTCTAGGAATACAATATAAGCCCTAGACTGGCTTTGGGCATGTGTGACACTCTGACCCTCGATCAGTGGGCTTATCAGTGGGCTTTGTGATCTTCTCCAAGGCTTAGCTACCCTTGGTTAAGACACCTTAGTATCCGATCTTGGTGTTACACAGAGTGTGAGACAAAAGCATTAGGAATTCTCTCTGTTTATGATGATGTGTACTTTGAATGGGGATGAAGGACCACCTTGACCACTTGTTTTGACCATAGGGCACTTGAAGAAGGCTAAAGCAAAAGTCTAAAATACATAAGAACACTTAGTACCATTAAGGTGTCAAAGTGAAAGTGCAAAAATACCTTTAGTACCACTAAAGGAAAAAGTCAAAGTGATAAAAGAATAAAATAATATTATTTTGTTCCTTTGAGTTTTGGTCCACTTACAGGTGACTCAAAGGCTATAAAGGAAGATCAATCCATTTCATTATTTACACACACACTTGCTCTCATAGGTACAGCTGCTCCCAGAAGAAGAATTTGTTGGTTCAGGAAGAAGAAAGTTGTTTTGTGATTATGCCCTAGCATGGATGACTCTAGCTAGGGCATTCACACCTATTGAAGTAAAAACCCTAAACTAGGGTTTCATTGACTAAGGGCAGCGACAGTCTTTCATCTGTTATGAGTTAGGGTTTTACCCTAGCTCCTCTTTTCTTCTCCGGGCAGCCACCAGTCTTCACGGGCAGCTATTAGTCTTCACGGGCAGCTATCAGTCTTCACGGGTAGCCTAATTCTCTCATGGCAACTGCCCTTCCTTCTCTAGGGAGCCTCCTCTAAGGCTCGACCCCTCTTCCAAACCCTCGGGCAGCCTGTAGCAGCAGCTCGAGAGGGTTCCGGGTCTGCTACCCACCCTTGGGAAGCCTACAAGCATACCCGTGAGGGTTGCCAGGGCTACATAGACCCTCGGGCAACCTACAGGCATACCCGTAAGGGACTAGGGCAGCAACCAACAGGCCCTTGAGGGCTGCCGGGTCTGCACAGACCCTCGGGAAGCATACAGGCCAACCCGTAAGGGCCTCGGGCAGACAACTTTTTCCTTGGGCCAGTAGAACAGAACATGGGCAGGGGCTAGGTAGACCTCGGGTAGCTCGGGCAGAGCTGCAATAGATCCGGGTAGGGCAGTAGGCACTGGGAAGACTTCGGTAAGGTGAGCAGAGGGCTCGGGCAGGCCTAAAATAGATCCGGGCAGGCAAAAGAAAATACGGGAAGATTTGTGTTTTTTTGGCAGCTGGAAGGAACTAGGGCTTGAAGCCTTAGTTTGGATTTTTTCAGTGAAAAATTATCTTCTGTAAATTGTGGATCTGTGGTACAAACCCATTAGTGTTTTGAGAATTCATTAAATAACTCAATCATCTCATTTACGAGATGAATTACTATTGCTGTTGGGGTTTTTGTCCTTTAAAGGTTTCCCCAGTGAAAAACTCTTGTGTTCAGTGTGTTGATGTGTTGATGTTATTTACTGCACTTGTCATTTGTTATGTTAGTCTGCAAATTTTAAAAGTATTCATGCTAATGCTAAAAATTCAACATGGTATCCGAGCTTAGCATGTGAAGACCCAATAAGAAGAAATTACTGTTGTCTTCCTAGACCTTGGGATATTTTGCAGACTTGACATTTGACTAAGTGGCAGAGATGGCCATCGACATCTTTAGACCGAAAGAGAAGCTTCAAGGTTCAGCTAACTACAACTCCTGGAAAGCTAGGCTTACAACTATTCTAGAAGAAAATGACCTTGATGACATTGTGTTCAACGTCAGTGAAGAGCCAACATCTAATGTTGGCAGAGTTGCTTACAAAAAGAAGCACGCTAAGGCTAGAAGGATCATTTATGATTTTGTCAAAGAAACTGTGATGCCCAACATCACAACATTAAAGGCTGCCAAAGAATGCTTTGACACCTTGGCCAACTTGTATGAGAAGAAGGCTCCCAGTCAGAAGAGAGTCTTGAAGAAAAGGCTCCGAACATTGAAGATGAACAAGGATGAAGGGGTTGGTCCCTTCTTCACAAAGATTGCACAGGTAAGAGATCAACTTATTGCTATTGGTATTGCTGTTGATGACGATGACCTTGTGCAGACTGTGGTCGATGGTCTCCCAAGCTCTTGGGAAACATTCCTGGCATTTGTCAGTGGACTTGAGAATCAACTAAACTTTGAAAGACTTTGGCGTGATTGCTTGGAAGAAGAGGGAAGGACTTCAGGCAAGGCAACTAAGGAAGAAAACCTTGCACTTGCAACAAAGACAAAGAAGTTCAAGAAGCTCTCCTCTCAGCAAAAGAACGGAAAGAAACCTCAAGGTAAGTTCTCTAATGTTTCAAAAGTGGAATGCTATACTTGCCACAAGTTTGGGCACTTTGCCAGGCATTGCAGGGAGACCAAGAAGAAATTCAAAAGAAGATTTCAAGCATTTGCTGCAGAAGAAGAAGAAGAAGAACCTAAGAAGAAAAAGAACACCAGGGCTAACAAAGAAGACGAACCTAGAAGAGAGTACTACCTGATCTCCGCTGTCTCTGGATCCATCACAGAAAGTGCTACCTCTTGGTTAGTAGATAGTGGTGCCTCTAGGCATATGACAGGTAACCGTGGAGCTCTCACCAGTTACATAAAGAAGAAGTTCACTACACAGGTGGAACTTGGAGATGACTCCACTTACAAGATTGAAGGAATTGGCTCAACTTCACTTCAACTTGATTTAGGTACAGTTTTACATATTGATGATTTCTTATATGTTCCTGGTTTGAAGAAGAATCTTCTATCTGTTGCTGGCTTAGAGGACAAGGGCTACAGAGTCCTCTTCATGGACAAGAAATTCCTTCTATGGGCAAAGGATGAAGAGCTAAGCTCAGCTGTACAGATTGGGGTTTGAGAGGGAGGCCTTTACAAGGCTTCTGAAGATTCCACTCATGCTTTGGTACATCATACAGTTGATCCATGTGAGTTGTGGCATAGAAGGTTTGGACACCTTCACTACACAGCTCTCCCAGGCCTGCAGAAGATGGTCACAGGTATGCCTGAGGTATCTCCAAAACATGATGGAGTTTGCAAAGGATGTGCTCTAGGTAAGAACACTAAGAAATCCTTTTCAAGAAGCAAGAATAGATCTAAAGGCATTTTATATTTGATTCACTCTGACATTTGTGGGCCTATGTCTTCACCCTCCTTGAGTGAGTGCTTGTATTATGTCTTGTTCATAGATGATCACTCTCGAAAGTCTTGGATTTACTTCCTCAAGGCCAAAAGTGAAACGTTTGACAAGTTCAAAGAATTCAAGGTTTTGATTGAAAATCAGACTGGCAGACACATCCGTATCTTGAGATCAAATAATGGAGGTGAGTATGAATCTAATGAATTTGATGATTTTTGCTGAGAAGCAGGAATCAAGAAAGAGCTGATAGTACCGTACAACCCTCAGCAGAATGGGGTTGCAGAAAGGAAGAACAGAATGATCTGTGAAGCTGCTAAAGCCATGCTTACGGATCTAGATCTTCCTCTATCCTTGTGGTTTGAAGCTGCAGGTAATGCTGTGTATATCTAGAATAGAAGCCCTCATGCTATCTTGGGGGAGAAGACTCCAGAAGAAGTCTTCACCAGAAAGAAACTTGCAAATGACGACATGAGGATATTTGGCATTCCGGTTTACATTCATGTGTCAAAAGAAAAGAGGGCTATAAGCTAGAGCCTCCCGGTAAGAAAGGGTTTGAGAGGGAGGCCTTTACAAGGCTTCTAAAGATTCCACTCATGCTTTGGTACATCATACAGTTGATCCATGTGAGTTGTGGCATAGAAGGTTTGGACACCTTCACTACACAGCGCTCCCAGGCCTGCAGAAGATGGTCACAGGTATGCCTGAGGTATCTCCAAAACATGATGGAGTTTGCAAAGGATGTGCTCTAGGTAAGAACACTAAGAAATCCTTTTCAAGAAGCAAGAATAGATCTAAAGGCATTTTATATTTGATTCACTCTGACATTTGTGGGCCTATGTCTTCACCCTCCTTGAGTGGGTGCTTGTATTATGTCTTGTTCATAGGTGATCACTCTCGGAAGTCTTGGATTTACTTCCTCAAGGCCAAAAGTGAAACTTTTGACAAGTTCAAAGAATTCAAGGTTCTGATTGAAAATCAGACTGGCAGACACATCCGTATCTTGAGATCAAATAATGGAGGTGAGTATGAATCTAATGAGTTTGATGATTTTTGCCGAGAAGCAGGAATCAAGAAAGAGCTGACAGTACCGTACAACCCTCAACAGAATGGGGTTGCAGAAAGGAAGAACATAATGATCTGTGAAGTTGCTAAAGCCATGCTTACGGATCTAGATCTTCCTCTATCCTTGTGGTTTGAAGCTGCAGGTAATGCTGTGTATATCCAGAATAGAAGCCCTCATGCTATCTTGGGGGAGAAGACTCCAGAAGAAGTCTTCACCAGAAAGAAACCTGCAAATGACGACATGAGGATATTTGGCACTCCGGTTTACATTCATGTGTCAAAAGAAAAGAGGGCTATAAGCTAGAGCCTCCCGGTAAGAAAGGTATATTTGTCGGTTATAGTGACAACTCAAAGGCCTACCGCATCTATGTACGTGAACAGAGGTACATTGAAGTCAATAGAGATGTGATCCAATGTTTTAAAACTCAGACTTAGACTTGGAATCGACCGAGGGTCAACTCGGACTCAGACTCGGACTCGACCGGTTTACTAAAAAATACATAAAATATTTAAATTTTAAAGAAAAAATATGACACACTAAATCCTCATATTCAACATTGATTAACCCAATGGCATTTAAGTAAGTAATTGTATATCAATAATTATATTAGATTGGACAACTCACAATTTACATAGTTTTTTTTTCTAGTGTTTTTTTCTCATTTCTTATTACAAGACATAATAATAACATATTATTCAATTAGGTTGACTAATACATAGATCACATGATATTCTCATTTTGTTATTTAATTATGTCATTGAATAGTTGCAAACTAAATAACTAACTTTTAAATACTTACAAATTAAATAACTAACTTTCATGTGATTGAAATATATTTTTACATGGATTAATTTTAATATAATTAATAAATAAAAAATATATTAAACAATATTCAAAATTGTATTTTTTTTTTTGGTTTTGGTGAGAAGCTCGATTAAAAAAAATTAATTAATTTAGAATCACATTTACAACTATTGAGTTTTGAGTTATCATCAAATCCACCTCATAAAAATTACATTTTTCAACTTGCTATTATATTTTTTCCATGAATCTAAAATTATAATTTTGACACATTTGTGATGGTTTTACGATGCCATGTTGTAGTTTGGGGATTGAAGATGAGCTCCCAGGTAGGCCAATAATGTAAGTCCTTAAAACATGAGGTTTTCCAGTTATATCTGTGGTATTTAAATGGACAAATTCCTCATTTTTCAATTTTTTTGCTACATCTACAAATGTTTGTAGATCGGGAGTTGGCTCTCCGTTAACTTCCACAATCCACTCGTTTGGATAAAGTCCATATCTGTGAATAGGATTGCCATAAAACCGATGTGAAACATATACTCCATGCCCTTCTTGTGGGAAAAATCCAAAGGAAGCAACTGCCAAGTGTGGATTTTGCACAATACATCCACACCAACCGACGATGTGTGTAGTTCCAAGCCCATCTTGTACATTAGTGCCCACAAGAAGCTCTATTTCCAAACTCTGGCGCAAAATTGTCATTCTTAAACTTCCTCCCTCACTTTGGCACCAACCCAGATCAAGACGATAGCAAGCATTTTCGATATCACGAAAGCTGGTAATTAGCTCCCCATTTTCGGCAACTGGTCATTGAAAAAATTTGAAATCCGGTCCAAGTTGACCTTTAACTTGGCTGAGTTGGTCGGTTTGGTACCGAACCAGGCCGAGTTGATATCAACTCAGCCGGTTCGGTACGAACCGGCCACCCGATCCGAGTTAAAGGCCGACTCGGCTCGACTCGGGGTCAACTCGGGTGACTCGGTCGAGTCCGAGTCGGCTCGGGCTGAGTTTCAAAACACTGATGTGATCTTCCATGAGGAAGTTGTGTTTCGTTAAACACAAGAGCTTTACAGTTCAATCATGAAGAATGATGTGTGGGAAGTTGTTCCCAGACCAACAGGAAAGTCAGTACTGACATCTAGATGGCTTCACAAAATCAAGCATGCTGCTGATGGCAGTGTGGAGAAGTGTAAATCCAGATTCGTAGTTCGTGGCTTCACTCGAAAAGAAGGCATTGACTATGATGAGACATTTGCTCTTGTTGCTGGGTATACTACCATTAGAACCATCATTTCTCTTGCTGCAGTATTCGGATGGAAGTTACATTAGATGGATGTAAAGACAACCTTCCTCAATGGCAAGATTGAGGAAGTATATATTGAACAACTTGAAGGCTTTGTGACTCATGGGGATAAGACCCATGTGTGTAAACTGAAGAAAGCCTTGTATGGATTGAAACGGGCTCCGAGAGTTTGGTATGCGAGGATGGATGGATTTCTCCACAGCTCGAGGTTTTCCAAAAGTATAGCT